>QEPC01011753.1:7372-27327 GCA_003113815.1 Sphenodon punctatus
CCCGCCTCACCGCAAGCCCCATGCCGTCTGTGCCATGGGTTCTGGGACAATCATTCCTCGCATGGAGGTGATGTCATTTGACCGCATCAAGAAACAGCCACTCTAGCCCCAGGACTCACCGTCATGGGTCTGGGGCCATCATTCCTCACACAGAGAGCCTTTTTCTGAATGCCCGAACCAAACACGACCAAATGGAACAACCGAAGCTGAATGCGGCGACCAACCCGAACGGGCGAACCGAACTGGACCGAACCAAATGGCCGAACCCGAACTGCGATCTGTTTGCCCATCTTTAGTGCTAAAGTCTGCTATCTCCTTCCCACTCTTTCTAAGAGGAAAAAAAAGGCATGATAGCTATTCCCCTGCCCTTTCTAAAATAAAATATTTAAAAATCCTTTTCTTTTTACTGTTGGTTTCTGCCTTTGAAATCCAGGTCTCTGGAACTCTGTGGCTATCTGGAAGAGCAGCAGGGTTTAGGGAGAGTGATGTTTCTGTGTTGTTCATGAATATAAAGAGATGGAGACATAGGTCACATTATATCAAGCTGGTCCAATACCATCTGAGCTGCTCTGTCTCCATCTAGTCTCTTAGTGCCCTTGCCACTTTGCCCAAGGGCAGAGATCATTTGGAGAGTTCTTCAGAAAAACTAGAGAACACAAAATGATTCTGATAGTAATGGTTCACATCACACAAAATGCTGTGGGGTAAAATTGGGGGGAAACAATGGATGTTAACAAACGAGATGGTAGCCCACACCAGGTGGGTGTCCACCTGCAATTTATTTAAGTATTTTCCCCCATCGGCCATGTGGCCACTATCCACTGGACACAGCCCCCACTCCCGGTGGGGTTCCCAGAGCATGCCTCTCTGGGTGGGTAAATGTGGGCTACCGTGGGCCCATGTGTCCGTGTTCCATAAATTAGGTTCAACTAGAAAAGGTACAGAGAAGGACAACAAAATGATCAAGGGTATGGAACAGCTTCCGTACGAGGAGAAGCTTGATACACTGGGGCTCATCAGCTTGAAGAAGAGACAACAGAGGCACTGATATTCATGTTCCATCAAGGGTCCCCACCCTGCCAGGGTCAGCCTTAGAATTTGCGGGGCCCAGGATGAAAATGGCCCACCCTCCATAGTCCCACCCCTTTAACAATTGGCAGTCTGGTGTTTGCTTACAAAAGCAAAGCGTCATAAATGTTCATACACACACGTGCATACACAGGCTTTCCCACATATGTGGACACACACACACCCTGCAGGAGGGATTTAGGGATCAGTGATTTACTGAAAGTGAGGGGAGATAGGGGCTGGACCCCACAGGAAGCCACCTCCCAGGGGATGAGAGTCATGAGCCTTGCAGAAATATCTTGTCCTGGAGTCTCAGGAGCATCCTGAGGCTACCAGGACTGGCCTCCCTGCAGGGCCCGTCCGCCCGGGCCATGGCCCTTACTGGTCCTGCTTGTGGCCAGCCCTGTGCCCTGCACTGAGAATACCATGGAAGAAAGTAAAGCGTGGCTGCATGGAGTAAAAGAAACCGTATCTAGCTGAGTACTTTCCCCCTTCTGTTGATCTGGGCTTGTTCACTTAATGGCCAACATGAAGGCTTGTTTCTAGGGGCCTCAGCTGGCAGCATTTTCTTGCCCAGAACTACTTGTGACAGCCTCCATATTGAGCATAGAGTTTGAAATGAAAAGCTGTATCTCAGTTCACATGAATGGCTAGGCCCACCATGCAGCACAGTGTGTGGCTCATGGTGCTATTTTAAAAAAATTTTTACACAGCAGCAGAGCAGCAGCCTACTTGTGTCACAGGCACTGTGGCAGGCAATTCAGTAGAGCATGCCCTGCTTTTAACCTTCGGCATGCCATACTGAAGGCCCAACACACCTCCAAATGCTGCTCCTGGAAGCCAGCTCTAACAGAGGCTTAGCTAGGTTGGAATGGGCTCTGGTGCAGAAGATGGAAAGCCCCCTGTCCCATTCTCCTCCTACCAGCACTCAGCAGGGAATGTAATTGATCCACAGAGTGTGGCCCTCCCAAACTCATGGCCCCCTGTGCAAATGCACCATCTGTCCCTATTCTAGCTATGCTCTTGAGCTCTAGATTAATAAATCCATAACTTTTGAAGAGCAGAATGTACTACTATACGCATCGATTCAGATATGGATGGAGAACCTTTTCCCTCCCAGGGTTCACTTTGAAAATTAGTACAAGTTCTGAGTGGTGCTTAGTGGAGGGGTGGGGCAGGTATACTTAAGGTGGACGCTCAGGAAGAGGAGAGTTCAGATCATGGATCTGTGCCACAGATCTGTCCTCTGTCCTTGTGTACATGCCCCCATCTCTGCTCCCTTTTCCTGAGCTCAGTTTTTCAATGCTTTGGGGTAGGAACTGCATCCAGGAGCCAGATAAAAACTAGTTGCAGTCCACATTTGGCATCTGGGCCCAAGGTTCCCCACCCCTAACATACGGTATGAGCCACAAATCAGATAGCACCGGTCCTAGCACTTAGCAAGGGCACAAGTCTCACTGAAGGGAATGGGATTCCTGCCTATGCTATGTGTAAGTGCTAGTGCTATCCACTCAGATGATCACACTGCCCATCTCACTTCCTGCATATCCTAGGCTAGAAAGTTTCACTCAGCCATGAACAGATACATCATATTTTATTTATTTATTTATTCCACTATTTATATACTGCCCCCTCCTGCCACATGACAGCTCAGGGAGGTGAACAACAATATGTAAAAATCCAAAATATAAAATGCAAAAATACAAAAAACTACAAAATACAATAAATATAAAATCTTACATCCCCCATAAATAACAGGATCCAAGAAGGGTAAAAACCCTTACCCTAAAAAGAACAAAAAAAACCCCACCCACCACTACAAATCCCCCTCACCAAATGCCTGGCGAAACAGCCAAGTCTTACATTGTCTACAGAAGGAGGGGAGATCCGGAGAGAGGCAAATCTCCATGGGGAGGAAATTCCATGACTGTGGCACGACCACCGAGAATACCCTCTTGAATGTCGCCACCCGGGAGACCCAGGCAATGACCAAGAGGGTGCCCTCAGATGACCGCAGGGGCCGATCAAGGAAACAGGGGGTGAGGCAGTCTTGGAGGTATGCAGGGCCCAGGCCATATAGGGCTTTAAAGGTAATAACCAACACTTTGAATCAGGTCCAGAAGATGATAGGCAGCCTGTGTAGAGACTGGAGCACTGGTGTTATGTGCTCCCGGCAGCCCGCCCCCACAAGGAGATGAGCCTCTGCATTGTGCACCAACTACAGTCTCTGGGTCATCACCAAGAGTAGCCCCATGTAGAGTGCGTTGCAGTAATCTAATCTCAAAGTGATGAATGCATAGATGACTGTGGCAGGGTCGAAGCCTGAGATATATGGCTGAAGACGTCGAACCTGATGTAATTTACCAAATGCACTCCTCGCCACAGCTGTCACCTGGGCATCCAGGTGGAGCTGTGAATCAAGGACCTTCCCCCCCACCCCCCTGACTCCAAACCTGATGGACCAAGGAGGAACGCACCCCATCAATGATGGGGGTCCTCAACGCCTTCACCCTTACCCACCTGCATAACCTCTGTCTTTTCAGGATTCATCTTCAGGCATCCAATCCCCCACCACAGCCAGACAGCAGGCAAACACCAAGACTGCCAGGTCTGGGTCAGATGAGAAAGAGAGGTATAGCTGGGTGTCATCAGAATACTGATGGCACTGAACTTCAAATCCTCTCGATCTCGCCCAAAGGCTGCATGTACACGTTGAACAGGAGAGGGGACAAAATAGATCCCTGCGCGACTGTACACGTGAGGTCCTGGGGGGATGATGTACAATCCCCTAGTACTACATGCTGAGTTCTCCCGGCCAAAAACAAGCGGAACCATGCGAGAACAGTCCTGCCCACCCCATCATGGTGCCGCACGCAAGTCACCAACATCTCGTGGAAATGCAAGACACAGGAAATAATGGTTGCTCAGTACTGGTGAGGCATCACAGAGTACTGTGTTCCTTTTTAAGCACCACATTTCAGGAAGGATGTTGACCGATTAGAAAGGATTCAGAGGAGAGTTATCAAGATATTAAAGGGGCTGGAATGGAAATCTTATGAGGAAAGGCAGAAGGAATTGGGTATGCTTAGCCTAGAGAAAAGAAGCGTTAGGGAGGAACCTGAGTAATCTAATCTCGATTTGAAGTATCTAAAAGATTGAGTGAAATATTTATGATGAAGGTTTGAGTGGAATATCCAGATTAAGTGACTTATTTGTTATGTCTTTGTGTACTAGCATAAGGAGTTGATGACTGTTAAAACCTCCTCCCCATCCTCTTACCCAAGACACTGTGACATTCCTGTGACAGAGCAAGGCCCTGGCCCTTTACGAGATCCTGCTCTGCCACTAAAGCCCCACCCCCCAGGGGAGTATAAAAGGGTTGCAAACTCCCAGAGCCAGGCAGTCCAGGACTGGGAGCTGATCGAGCAGACCTGGGCTCTGAATGGCTCCCCTACTCTGCTGGCTCTGGTGCTGAAACCCTGCAACCAGGGGGGAAGGTGTGACAGCCTGGGTGAGGCCCGCTATGAAGCCAGGGAGAACCATGGTGGAGGCAGGCCTAGACCTTGAAAGGGGGCAGTAGCAAGGGCTGGAGCAGTGGAGAAGGCCACTGAACCCCGGAGACATTGAACGGTGGGACAGAAGGTCCAGAAGCAGGAGTCCTCCGAGGACAGGGGGACCTGCGAACAGTAGTAGACATTCCTTGAGGGAAGGGGCTCTATGAACTGAGGCAAAGGCCCATTATCCTAGATGTATGGGAGGCAGGTTCTTGTAACGAAAGTGAAGGGCCAAAAGGCCAAATAAAGGCTCCAACTGTGAAGTACCGTCTTGGGGTTTTGAGTGATTCAGCATGACAGCCTGGATCCTGAGGGAACTTATTTATTGGCAGTCACAGGGCCCATCACAGTGGCATAGTCGGCAGGGTCCCCTGAAAGGTTCTGGTCTGAGGGCCAGCTTCTGGGGAAAAGTGGAGACAGGAGCACTTGAAGGAAGGAGTGCACTCACAGAAATTGGATGGAGCATTGATGGTTCCTGAAGTAGGTGATGTGGCTACCCATAGTGGCGATGGCCGACTGGAGGAAACCCATGGTGGCACTAATTAGAAGGGACCCCCGGGTGGTGTGGTGAGCCGCCCATCTTTGGACCGACCCAGAAGGGTCCATTAGACCAGCTAGGGGAAAGGGGGTTTGTGGGTGCGGAGGTTCTAGAAGGGGTTTCTGTTGGGGGCCACAACATGAGGGAGAGAGACGGGAGACATTGTTGGTAATGCAGGGCCACAGGACACTTAAAGAAACAGTGATGCTTGGGACAAAGGGGGCAATGGAAGATGGAAAGGGGCAGCTGGCCTTGGGCAAGGGAGTAGTGATCCTGGAAGCAGGGATTCCCTTTAGGGTCAACATGGTTCCAGGGACCCAGAATAGCTGGGGGAGCCCCGTGGAGAAGAGGAAACCAGAGGGAGTATGAAACCTAAGCCCCAGTTGACAGTTTTACCCTGCAAGATCTGAGTGTAGGGGTCAGTGGCCCCAGAGAGGAATCCCTTTTTGACCCAGAGCAGGGGTTGCCCCAGTAAGTGGGCTGCTCCCCACGTACGAGAATACCAAGAACAGGCAGCAAGGTAAGTTGGGGCATTAGCTGAGTTGGTTGGGGGCATACCCTAGAAAAAGGGGGCCCTGGGCTAAGGTCCCGCCAAGCCCAAATGACCCTAACAGGAGTGGAGTTGGAAGGGTTACTGCAGGCAGCTCGTCTTAGGGAACCCCTCGCAATTCCATGGACTTGAACCAGAAGTAGGTTTGCCACTCCTTTGGGTTTTGCCTGGAGACTCTGACCCAGAATCTCCAGGCTTTGTGGGAAGCTCCCATTTCTCCAGGTCAGCCAGGGGTACCCTCCATAACCCAGAGAAATTGGGACATTCTGATGTGACCTCTGGAGGTGGTCACATCAGAAAGGAGGCAGGACATAGGACTTTCCCATATCCCATCCCATTTCTGGCATGACTTCACCTCTGTGGAGCATCCTGACTTTGTAAGGGGCAGGGGGGTTATGTCAGAAAGGGGTAAGAGAGCCCTTTCCGATGTGGTTCCTTTGCCTGCGGATGAAAGCCAGGAGGAAGGTGGTAACCCTAATGGAGAGTCTCAAGACACCCATAAATGAGCAACTTAGCAGTGAAGCCTTCCTCCTCTCAGTCACCAGTTTAAATCCAGTTCAGGTTGTGATAAGAAGCCATGATCTGCTTCGCTGCTGCATGACCTGTGTGAAATGCATTTGGCAATGGTGGATCTTGGTTTAGTTCGCTCAGTAGTTCCCAAACTGTGGGGTAGGATCTTGAGTGGACTCATGCCATCTACACATGTGGTCACTATCTTGTTTAATATTCTATGTATCTTCCATGTCTTTGCCCACCCCTGGTACAATCCTATGACTGACCCCAGACAAAGTTCCCAATACCAAGATAGCTGAGAGCCACAAGGCACACATATGTGCAGGTGCACACGCCACACATATGGGCATGTATGCAAATTTCCTGTTTCATGACTGGCTGGTGTTCTATAGTCCTGGCTGCCAAGATTCTGCTGCTGCAGTTCATCTGCTGAGACTCGAGTGCAATAAACCCACAGGAACATGATGGCCATGCAGGGCGGGACCTGAAACAGGCACTGGCCAAGGGTCTCACTTGAACTGCCCTGGTCTACCCATGAACTGTCACAGTTTGTCCACCCCTGGCTTATACTAAAAAGTCTCAAAATAGGGTCGCACAGGCAAACAAGGGGTGATTTCAGACGTTACAAGATCACAGTGAACCACGATGAATACCCACCTGTGGTCACTGTGTCTCAAACGTCTGTTTGGTGGCTGCCAGATGTTCGCCTCGGTCAATACCCGCATGGGGTCAATTTGAACCACGCTTCCCGGGCTAGCCGGGGGAATGTCCTGGGAAGCGTGGTCAAAGAGATCCCCAGCAGGGACCCAAAAAAAATAACGTCTGGCCGGGTGCCACGGCCCGGGATCACTGGTGGGATCCCGGGCCGTGGCGAATTCAGCCGTACGCTGAGGCTGCATTGGCCCCGCCGCCCGCCCGTCTCCCCAGAGGGCGGGCGGCGGGGAGCGTGGAGGGGGCGGGGCCGTGCAGCCATGCGGCCGCACGTTGCGCCGTGTGGCCCCGCCCCCTCCCAGATTCCCCGCCGGCATCCCCCGGCACATCTGATATGGTGTGACAGGGTCACCCCGGTGGGGGATGGATTCAGTGTTTTCGGTACGGGGCCAAGCGGCCCCGTAACATCTGAAAACACCCAAGTTTAGGACCGCTTTCTATTGATATTTGTCCACCTCACAGAAAATCCCCAGGGGAGCCAGAGGGCATGCTTGCTGCCAAGAACATGTGGTGCCCATTCTATACACAAAGGCTTAAATCTCCAATTAATGACTATAAAGAAAAGAAACCAACCAAGCCACTTCCCAGCCCTCATCAGGGAAAGGTTTAACAAAAGCACTTTAAAGGTTTGCAGCAGATAGCTTGAAACATCTTGGCTCTCATTTTGAAGTCATTGCAGCTGTCTCCTCATTGACTCTCCCCCCGCCCCCCTCATCCATAGGCAGTCGCTGCACTGGGATGTCCCTGGAGCAGCTCTTTGCTGCCAGTAATTGTGCATATTGCAGCTTTGGAAAGGCTGGCTGTGCTACTGTCGTTGCTGACGCAGGAGAAGTTTTCTGCAGTTCCTTGCCAGCTTGCCATTGTCGGGCAGGGAGCAGGCTAGACCTGCCAAGCTGCAGCAGGACTTAGAGGGAATGTGTCAGTAATCAGCACTTGGATGCTAAGCTGAGGATTCCAGTTGGACTCGGAGAAGTCTCTGCTGAGGCATTAACATTTTACAATTGGCTTTCAAGACAGCTGATGGAGTGTGTGTTTCGGAGCTGCTCTGGTGCAGTTCCTTCACAGTTCTTGATACAGAATGCATTTTTC
This sequence comes from Sphenodon punctatus, assembly GCA_003113815.1. NCBI lineage: Eukaryota > Metazoa > Chordata > Lepidosauria > Sphenodontia > Sphenodontidae > Sphenodon > Sphenodon punctatus. Next base: position 15,396 of record QEPC01011753.1, read on the forward strand.
ACTTTATAGTGTTACAAGACATTCTATTCAAAACACTGCGTGAATCATAGAATCACAGACTGCATTCACATGAGCCTTTTCTCTCACCTCTCTCTCACCAGTTTATTGCATAAGATTGTAATGGCACATTTTAACTGTTCCCACTGTTAAAACTGATCTCTCCCCTGCTTTGAAAATTACCTCCACATTGCCATGGCCACTGCTAGTTATCTCATTATGTTGGGCAGCTTCTTCTTTTTTTTTTTTTTTTAATGCAATGCATTGTGAGGCACCAGGCAGACAGGCAGACAGACAACAGGATTGATCCCTTCACACATTACCAAAAATGTACCTGAGGGAATAAACATGATTATTAAACTTTGGTTTCCTAGTTGATTAAACGTACATTGTAGTTGTATTTTCTTGCAGCGGCACCAAAGTACAAAGTTTGAAGAAGATTCAGATAGAAAATCAAAAGTTAAAACTGTTTAAAAGTTAATTAGTTGTGGTCAAAATGCACAGCATCCTGACAATTTTGAATTATCGAGATTTCCTACCCCCAGACAAGCTGAGCCCCCGGATTTCACAGCCTTGGAGCCTGAGATCTAGATCAAGTGCTGGTAAAGTGTGATAATAATTGGTGCAGTAAAAAATGAGCTATTAAACATTAAAAAATTGTTCTGCTGACTGGTGCATGCACAGTCGAGCAGCCGCTGACCACCATTTGTTTTGTTAGAAAAAACAGCATAAGGAAAGTTATGTGACATTTCATATGGAGTCAAAAGTCTGCAATATTTCATACAGAGTGAAAAGTACAGAGTGAAAAGTTGCAGACTTTGAAAATGTACAGACTTTTCATAAGGAGTCAAATGAGTTTGTGTTCTACCATCTCTCTGCACCTGAGTGCCTATCTCCCGGCCCCCATAAAGGAAGCCAAGCCACCAGTTCCTGGCTGGGAGTGTGTTGGAGCTGCTGGGTTAAGAGACTGTGCTTTATTATCTGAGTGCATATTTCCCAGCTCCCATAAAGGCCATTCATTGTTTGACAGCAGGGAGGTTGGGGGGTGGGGGGTGGCAGTTTGCCTTGTTCTTATTTAATGGCTTTTAGGGAGATAGGGAATGGTGGGAGAGGGTTGAGGTGTACTGCCATGGACTCCTGATAAGAGGGGGAGGTTTGGCCAGGAGTGGGGTGGAACTGGTGGTGTACAGGCCTGGGAAGTTGTGGCTGGGAGGGGGGTGACATGTCCTCCCAGTGAGACGGGGTACAGATAGTGGGGGCGGATGTACCACAAACCCTTGGTGAGGGGAGGTATGGACAGGGATGGAGGGTGGAGGACTGTTCTGTATCCCCCATGGGGGGGGGGGGGAATAGGCATAGAGGGATTGGGGGTTTGTGCCACAACCCCCCTGTGAGGGAGGGGATATGGGTAGGGGTGGGGTTCCCTGCCTCCCTGCCTGCCTCACTGGCCAATTTTTCTCCAGACTTGGAGGAGGTCTTCTGGCTTCTTGTAGAGCCAGGGAAAGTGGGGAGGGGAGGGGGGGGGAAAATCTCCACATGGGGGCAGGGTGTCTGTCAGGCTCTCTTTAAAATCAAACAACTTCACAAAGTAGAATTGCTGCTTTGAAGGAGTTTTACTGAAAGTCTTTATATAAACAGTTAAAGCTTACTTCAGCTTCTTGTTAAGCACAATTTTGTACAACACAGTTACTCCAAATGGTGCAGGAACATAAACAAGGCAAGAGTTCTGAGAAACAAAAGAAAGGTTCAGTTTCACCTATGACAACAAAGTCTCAGTACCAATAGGTAAACAGGAGTTTCTTCAGGTACTTTGACCTTTTGCCAAACAGGAAAAGGTTGGACTGTTCTCTATCACAGCCCCATGCAGGTTGTTGTGAAGACAAAGGATGGAAGTATGGAACACTCTTTATACCCTGCTGAGAGAAAAAGTGTAAGGTGCAACACATTCCACTCATTAACATAGCTGTAGAGTCAAGGTGTTGTATGTAGAGGTTCAACGGCAAGAGTGGAGGATTGCAACATTTACTGTGGCAGCTGTGAAGCCGATTGGGGTTGTATTGGGCATGGAGAGGAGGAATCATTGCGGGTACAGGGGCAAATGCTATCCCCCTGCCCTCCTCTTCTCCCTGCCTTGAGATATTTGGGGGTTGAGGTCAGTGGAGCCTCTGATCTGATGCTGCTTAATGCAAGGTCAGTGGCTAATAAAATATCTACCATCCGTGATCTCATTTAGGATGAGGCCACTGACCTTGTATGTATTACCGAGACCCGGCTGGGAGAGACTTCTGGGCCTGTGTTGGCCCAGATGGTGCCGGCTCAGTAATTGGTGCAGCATTCACCACGGATTGGGGGTGGGGGTGTCATGACGGTGATCTGTAAAATCAATCTGGTTTTTCAAAGGTATCCAGTGTCTGACTTGCCCAACATGCAGTGTGTACATCTCATGTTCTGAGACCAGGATACATTGGAGATTCAGTTAGTATACTGACCACCTCACTGCACAGCAGACTCTCTAACTGCTCTAGCCAAGCTGGTCTCAGAGGTGATGCTGAGTTCACCAAAACTTAATGCCTTGGGTGATTTCAACAGACATGCTGAGGCCGGCCCTTTGGGTGCTGAGCAGGTGTAAATGGCCACCATGACAACCATGGGCCTGTCCCAGGTAATATCTGGCCTGACACATGAGACTGGACACATGTTGGATCTTACGTTTTGCACTGGCCTGGAAACAGGGGTTCCGGTTATCGGGTGTGTGTGTGGGTGTCATTATGACACCATTGTCATGAATTGGACCATTACCTTCTGAAGGCCCAGATCCCCATCCTCCTTTGTCCCCATCAGGGTGGTGGACCAGTTTGGATGGTCCACCCTGAGAGACTAATGGGTCCAATAGAACAGAACTCTCTGGGGGATTTACCCGCTGACCTCAGTGACCTCCTTGTTGATGCTTTGGTTGATCGGTGGTATGATATTTTGACCTGGGCCACTGACACAGTGGCACCCAGGTGTCAGCTTCTCCACCGGTATACAGAGGACTTGAGGCTGCTAAAGTGAGAGGGTAGCCAGTTAGAGCGCAGGTGGTGCTCGATTCATGCCAAAGCCGACTGGCTGCAGCACAGACTGTGTCTGTGGTGGCAGAGAAGAAAGCTTTCTTTGCCGCCGCCATAGCATCTGCAAAGTGCTGTCCGGCAGAGTTCTTCCGGGTGGTGAATAACTTATTAAATCCTACCTGTCTCTCCATGGAGTTAGAGTTGTTGACTGCCCGCTGTGATGAGTTTGCATCTACTTTGCAGATAAAGTCGCTCATATTTGGCTTGGCATGGGTACTGCTACTTTGGGTGCAGGATCAGAGTTTGGGGTTGGGAGGCCCAGTCTTGTCGAGTTTATTTGGATCAGCTTTGGTTAATCTTACCCACCGATGCTTGGAGGGGTGTGGTCAACCAGTTGTGAATTGGATCCATGCCTGCCCTAGCTGGTGAAAGCTAGCCAGAAAACATTGGGGGTGTTTGCTGGTCGGGGTTGCCAATGCCTCCCTTCAGGAGGGCAGGGTGCCTGACAGCCTTAAAACTGTGGTCTTCCATCCCATGCTCAGGAAACCATCCCTTGTGTTGACTCCCCTGCCAGCTATCGCTTGCTCTCTCTAACCTTCCCTTTTTAGGAAGGTTATTGAACGGGTGGTTGCCTCGCAGCTCCAGGCACAACGCTATTGGATTCCTGGATCCATGTCAGTCAGGATTTCAACCTGGGCATGGCACTGAGACTGCACTTGTGGCCTGGCTGACTATCTCCACTTGGTAATTGACTGGGGAAATTGTACCCTGTTTTTGTTAGATCTCTTGGTGGCCTCTGACACTATTGATCATGGGGTGTTGTTGACATAGCTGCGGGACCTGACAAGGGTGTGCAGGACCTCTCTTGAGTGGTTTTGCTCATTCCTGGCTGGGAGAACTCAGAGGGTGGTGATGGGCGGTGGCTCATTGTCACCTCAAGAGCTCCCTTGTAGGGTCTCACAGGGTTCCATCTTGTCTCTCGTAGGGTTGCCGCCTGTGGTGGTTTTTTACCTGATGCTCCCATAGACCAAAATGGAAGTGTCAGGTAAAAAATGACGGAAGGTGGTAACCCTCATCTCCACTTTTGTTCAATATGTATCTGAGGCCCCTGGGTGAGATTGTTCAGAGGTTTGGAGTGAAGTGCGACTCAGGACCGCATTCTCAGTGGCTGCCCCACAGCTTTGGAACTCCCTTCCCTTGGAGGCTTGCCTGAACCCTAGTTTGAATGTCTTCCGGAGGCAGTGTAAGACCTTTTTATTTGGCCAGGCATTCAATGGGCAGGGATAGATTGGGAGGAGGGCAAAGGTGTTTTCAGTTTTGTGAGGGTTTAATTATTTATTTTATATTTGTATTTGATGTGTTTTGTGAGCCGCCCTGAGTCTTTGGGAATAGGGTGGGATATAAATCTAAATAAATAAATATGCTGACAACACCCAGCTCTGTATCTCCTTTTCATCTGACTCAGATCCTCCAGTTTCAGCGCTTACCCAGTGCCTGGCTGCCATTGGGGACTGGATGCAGGCGAGCTGATTTAAGCTGAATCCAGACAAGACCAAGGTGATGATAGCTGATTGCCGTGTGACCTGGGAGATATAGGGAACCCTGTTATTGATGGGGTCCAACCTTCTTTGGCCACTCAGGTTCACAGTGGTGCTCTTGGATCCACTGCTGTGCCTAGAGTGTCAGGTTGCAGTGGTGGCCAGGAGTGTCTTTCACCAATTACATCTGGTGAGAAGGCTGTGACCGTTGTTATCAGATTCAGATCTGGCCGCCATCATCCATGCCTTCGTAATCTCGAGGCTGGACTACTGCAGTGTGCGCTATGTGGGTCTGCCCTTGAAGACTGTTCAGAAACTGCAGTTGGTGCAGAATGCGGCAGCCTGCCTTCTGTCAGGGACAGTCCACCAGGAGCACATTACAGTGGTGTTCCAGAGTCTGCACTGGCCGCAATCCTAAACCTCTCCATGTGGATTCTGCAAGGCACAATGTCTCTGTTATGGACTTGTGCGCGGTTTGCACACGTGTGTGTGCACACTGGTTGCACATGGTTTCCATGGGCCATGACATCTGCTCCGTTGACTGCCGATGGCTTTCCAGGCACAAGTCAAGGTGTGGGTTTTAACCTATAAAGCCCTAGCTGGCTTGGGCACAGGTGTCTGGAAGATCGTCTCCTCCTTCATGTCCCCTCACAGCCCCTGAGGTAAGCTGGGGATGCCCTCTCACAGGAGCCATGTCTTCAAGATGTTTTTACAGTTAGGGCTTGCATGATTATAGAACTCCCTCCCCCTGGGGGTCCTCCAAAGTCTGAACCTGCTCATCTTCCAGAAACAATGTAAGACCTTTCTGTTTGACCAGGCATTTGGCAGGTAGGGATAGGGTTGCATGGGATTGAGTGGGGTGTAGGGGAGGGCTGAGTGGGGTATTAAGGGGATTTATTATTATTTATTTTTTATTACTGTTTTTATGGTTGTAAGCAGCCCTGAGCCTCTGTGTGAAGGGCGGCATATAAATTAAACAAAATAAATAATGAATAGTCCTACCCTGAGTCACACCGTGGGCCTGCAACCACCAGAGTCCTGTGAGTCCACAGCTCCAACTCCATGTACCTCCAAGTTGTCTCCACTCCTCAGCAGCAATTCTCCAGCAGGGCTTCCCTCTAAGCATCAGGTAAAAAGCATCAGGACTTGTGTTGTTAGCCACTCTGAGCTGCCTGTGGCAGGAGGTGACGGGGTATAAACATTTAAAATAAATAAATAAGCCCCTGCTGCTCATTCTACACAGGACTCAGAGCCTTCCCCTCAGGCTCTACTAGTCTGGCCAAGCACAATCCCTCCTAAGCTAGCTCAGAGGCAGAGCTCTTCCTGGCTCTGGAACCTTGGGAGACGGTTCTCCCCCCTCCTCCTGTCTCCTACTAGATCTTCTCATCTCACTCAGGGCTTAGTTTCCTGGCTGGCCCTGCTACGCCCATCTCAGATGGCCACAATCAACCCTGTTGTTTGTTAGCCCAGCCGCTGGCGTTACTGGCTGGTGCTAGTGTTCTTAAAGGGCCAGGATCCCTCCTAGCCTGCCCTACTACCCTACCTTGTAGCAATTTAAGCTCATTCCATTGTGTTCTATTTTTTGCCACCATGGAGAACAACTGTTCTCCATCTGTTTTTGTGGCAACCTTTTAGATATTTGAAAATTGCCCTCACGTCCCTCCTTACTCTCTTTAAACTAAACATACCCATTTTCTTCAGCCTTTCCCCATAAGTCTTGCATTACAGCCTGTTTTATAACCTACGTTGCTCTGCTCTGAATCCTCTGCAGTTTATCAACATCTGTATGAAAGTTCAGCACTTAAAGGAGAACATAGTACTCCTAGGTCACCACTGAATAAACTGGCACCATGACTTCCCATGTCTTGAATACCATGTATCCGTTAATGCAGCTCAAAATGGTGTGTGTATTGATACATAGTGTTATCAGCTGCTATGCCAGGTACAAGGAAAATCCAACTCATGCTGGTAATGATGTCTGCATCATTGTGCGTAGCTGGTTGAGCAGAGGTTTATGCCACTGTGTGTTTGCAGCTAATGGATAGTCCCTGTGAGCTGTAAGGAGAAGAGCTGAGCTGCTGTTGCAGCCAGGCTGCCTGTTCTCCTGAGGTGTCTGCAGCACCTTGGGCAGCAGTTCCCGGCTCAGGGCTCCACTATCAGGTAGGCATACTCAGTAGAGCCAGACTTTGCCAGCTGGAGAAGGCTGGGTGCTTCTATGATGAGGAGGTGGACAGGATGAGTCCTGCCACAGGATTCCCTGGCACCAAAGGAAAGGAAGTGGTGAGGGAGGCAAGTCAGGTTAGGTGGGGGGGGCAGGGGGTGAGTGCACTGCAGAGTGTTCCCAAATGTAACAGCAGCTATACGCAATTATCTACTGATTTTTTTGCCCGCAAAGTAAGCAAAAAACTAACAGCAAGTGTGCAGTAGTCAAGTAGTCCAACACCCATCTGCACATACAGACATAACAACAAGCCAGAGAGTAACGAACGAAAATGTAACATCTGATAACCCCTATCCTCATGCATACATTCTGGGGTTGCCCCAGAGTCAATACAAATTCATTCCAATGTGTCCAGTGTGTACTAATACTATTAGATATTATTACTATATTGATTTTTGTATCCCACCCAATTCATGAGGCTCTGGACAGCTTACAACATATTAATAAAAGAAAAGAAAAAACACATCCCGACTCACCTTCCCCACCTGTTTCCCATCTTCCCCCTCAAAGGCACCTTCTTTCACACCCATCCTGAACCGTCTTAGCTACTGCAGAACATTGAAGGCTGCTCAAAATCCAAGAACAGCACAGTGAAGTCTTGTACCGTCTGACACATTTTACCTGCCTGTTTCTCTTTCTCATTTCCAATAAACGCCTGCCAAGTGTAAGCTCCCAAATGTGTCGGATCTCCCTCTTACCCCATATAGCATGAAATACCCATGAAATGTTGGTGTGAACCAACACCTGCTTTGGTATCATTAATGGTGGTAAATGGAATAACACTCCCAGCTGTGGTCTTCTGGGGCTTGAAATGTGGATGCTCTAGATTTTGCTGGGAATGGTGGAATGTGTAATTACTCTTATTGCATTATGTGGTTTTTTATTATCCGATCAATTGCTATGGCAGTGACTAATTGGCATAAATAAAATCCTACTGCTCTTGCTGTCTAATCATTTCTTGGCCTGACAATCTAACTTAATTCTGTAAAATTCTTATGACCTAAAGCCCCTTGCAGGATCTGACCTACCTCAAGACTCTTAACTAGAAAGCAGTTTCAACGTCTTTCTTTTTTCCAGCCCATGAGCTAGGGTCAAATATAGTGTGAGCAACCTCACAAATAGAAAACAAATAGCTGGAATTTCTTCCCACTTTAGGATATATATTAGGAATTATTTATATAGTGACAGAAATGTGCCTGGTGCTGTTCATAATTAGAGACATGTCCCTGTCCCAAGGGATTACTATCTAAAATAGACAAGGGTGAGACAGATATATTAATTCCCATTTTACAGATGGGGAAGTGGGGCAGAGAGATAGTGACTTGCCGAAAGCCATCCAGTGAGTTCATGGCTAAAGCAGGATTTGAACCTTGATCTCCCAAGTAGTATAGGGTACACTACGCATCAGACTGATCGTTATCAGTTTGACAGGTCACATGACCAGGAGTCTCGCCTTCCCTGACTGTCCCCTAGACCGGAAACCCCACACCTCTCCCCGGCAGAAGTGACATTGAAGACAGAAGTGATGTGAAAGCAGCTAATGCTTTCGGGTTAGGGCAAACCAGAAAGTCCTTATGCTTGACTCTGGGGGCTCTGCTTGTGGGTCAGGGTGGCTGGAACCAAAGGTTCCAGCCCCCCTGAATCTGCAACATCTTTATGTTTGAGACTGAGCTTATCCTACTTGTGGATCAGGGCATCTGGACCCACAGGGTCCTTTCAAGAGGGCCATGTAAACCCTCTATGAACTCAGGAGAGGGAGATGGACCACTAAGCATGGGTTTCATGAGGATTGGAGCTACTTTATGATGCAGGGTTCGGGGTAGGCTGAGTTGCAGATAGTGGGTCATGTAACCCCTCTATGAATTCAGGAGAGTGTGATGGACCAATAGGTAGGGGTTTTTAATCATTTTAGAACCCTGCCTTAAAGATCAATAAACCAATGGGATGGGGATTTATGGGGGTGGCAGGATAGGCTAAAGGGGAGGATCCTGCAACCCCTCAAACAGCTCTCCCACCCAGGTGAACCAATAGGAAAAGGTTTTTCCAGCCTAAAGAGTGACACTATATGCTGATGACATTGTGCTGGTGTGTGTCACAGACAAAGCAGGGTTAGATTCTTTAAATATTTTTTGTGTAGAAAACCTTTTATCCATTAATATATCTAAAGTAATGTGTTTTGACACTGTTTGTCCAAGATATAAATGGTTGATTGACTTGCAGGAGGTAGCTCAGACATCATATTATACCTACTTAGGCTTGATGTTTTCATCTTCACGAGCCTGGAGGGCCAATAATGAGAGTCTGGTGGCAAAAGCATTGCAGTCTGTTGCAGGGATTCTGCGATTATATCGCACTTCCCCTTCAGCATCCGTAGAGCAAATAATAAAGATTTTTGCAGCTAAGGTTCTCCCACAACTCTTATATGGAGCAGAAATAATGTAGAAGAAGGGGTTCCCCCAGGGCACTGGGCTCACACTCTAGGGAATTAGCTCACCCCCTGTTACGCCGTATCAGCCTTGAGCTTTGTCTGAACCCCCTTCTTCCCGTAAGGGGACACCCTCTCTGGACACACCACACAGTCCCAAGGGTCTTTTTCTATAGTCCTTTATTGGACACAACCAGTCCAGTGTACCTGGGGCTGCTGGCTCATCCGCCTCCACCCTACAGGCCCAGGTCCATCTCTCCAGACTCAGGAACAACCACAATATCAACCCCCAAAGTCCATCCAGCCTGGCCTTAAACCCCCAGGCTCTGGCCAAGCCTTCCCCAGGCAAGAGGCTCACTCCTGGGCACAGTCTGTCCCACTTGCCTGGGTCCCTCTGGTTCTCTAGTCTTCAGCACCCCAGAGAGTGTAGAGCAGGACAGCTTTCTCAGGAAGATGTTGCTCCTTTGGCTCCCTGGCAGAGACTCTCTTCTTTCTGCCTTTTCTCTCCTTATATAAAGCAGTGTGGGCGTGACCAGGCTTCCACTTCTCAGCCTTAAAGGGCCAGTAACCTGCCCACTCTGTCCCAGGGGTTTCTCCGCCTGTTTGCCTCACAGGCTGCTCCCCAGCTCTGGGACTGGCTCTGCACCCCTTGGTGCGCCAAGCCCTCTAACTGGTGCCCACAGCCCCCTTCTTAAAGGGGCAGCATCCCCCCTAGGACTGCTCCCTGCTACAAACATACCTTGGTTATACAAGTAGGTTGGAGATACCTCAAAATCATTTCCTAAGAAGTATTCTTGGAGTGCCAAAAGTGACTCCATTATCTATGCCTCAAGTGGAGAGACAGACTCTCTCTCAGTGGCATCTCAACTCAATCTTAGGGTGCTGCTATTCTGGCGCAAATTGTCCCAGGGAAGGGCCTCTTTTTTAGCTTATAAGTGCTTTTCTGAACAAAGGCATCATCTGGGGGTAATTCAATATAAATGGTGGAAAGGGATTAAGAAATTGGCTATAAATCTGGCTCTCCCTATGGATGTTAATGGTATTCTTGACCATACCATTACAAAAGGGGAGATCAAGTATAGAGTAAGAGATCATGCTGTAAATGAAGATATGGCAGCAATTAGGACAAATAAGATTGCTCTGATGTACCGTCCGGTCAAATTTTCTGTTTCACTTGAACAGTAGTATCTTATACAGATTCAAGATCCCAGGTTAAGAAGAATAATGACTCTTTTACATTTTGAACTCTTTGAAACAGTGATATTAAGAAGCAGGAGGGAACAGATTCTCTATGTTAATAGAACCTGCTCATGTTATCTACAGGAAGTGGAGACATTGAGCCATGTTATATTCAATTGCCCTATGTATAACAGTCTCAGAAGCCTATGGATTGAGCCACTGTTTAAAAATAATTCCCTATCCATAGAAAGGAAAATGGAAATGTTAATCATAGCAATGGATATAACATTAATTAAAGCAATTCTTTTTCCTCATGCTTGTAGAGAGAAGGATGAATGTATCTAAGCCTTCTCAATGTATAAAGAATTGAGAGATTACTACATGTAACTATGCATCTATAAGGAAAGAAGTATAAGTATAACTCAATTTGATGTTATTATTTTTTGGCTAGAACTTATTGTCTCCATATAAACTACTCTTGGTAGGTAATTTATTAGGCTCTGCTACATGAGTAGCCTATAAGTGCTGCTTTTGCATGGTTCTGTACATAAAAGCTATAAGTCTTACAGAGTGTAACCTGTAACTGTTGCTTCCCGTACTTCATTGGACACTTGTTTTCTGCTTATACGGAGACTTGGACTGAGCGGTTTGACTCGCTGAAATTCCATCATGACCCCTTTGGTTGCAGATGGGTTTCCTCCAGGAGCCATATTTCTGTGGATTTTCAAATGATGTTGTCCTGGCCTAGACTCTATTCTGGCTCGCAAATTGGGACCCAATTCTTTGTCTTCTTTGCTCTGCATGAACAAATCCCATTGTTATGAATTGGAACTGTTCTCTATCAACCCTACCAGGGACAGGACTTAGACCCCTGGCAGGCAGCTCCCAATTCCGTGATCTGGGCAGAGGCACTATGAAACAGATTGCAAAGTCCTTTAAATAGACAGATGTTTATTACTATATCAATATAAAAGAACTGAGAATAAAGCACAAAATAGCACCAATACACTTGCATATGGCAGCAGCCTTCACCTACTCTGACAGCTAGCACACTTACATAAGTACATACATATGAGTTCTTACATGTCAGAGGTCTCAGGTCTGATCTCGAGAGGAGAGGCAGGGCAGGGGCCCAATCAAAGTCTATCTAGGAACCTAGCTGCTGGAGTCTGGCTTTTCACAGCCTTTGAGAGCATCGGAAAGGGTACCATGCAAAACACCTTCCCTGTCTAGGGCTGGCCTTTTTATCCAGTGACTGCCTTATGATTATCCAAAGTGTGGGGTTGTCAGTGCTAAGCCTGGAAAGCAATCCCATTGGCTGTTCAGATATGGGGTACCTTCTGCTTAGTCACTGTCATTATGGGATGTACTGACCAGTTGGATCCTGCCTACCCCTCCCTCCAGATGGGAGGCCTGATCTTTGGCCATGAGTTGCCCATGCCCCTTTCTCTAAGGCGTCTCACTGTCTGACCAGGCCATTTTCTCCTTACATTGCTCAATCCTTATCTGTTCCTGTAACCTT
>QEPC01011753.1:38856-58845 GCA_003113815.1 Sphenodon punctatus
CATTTGCCTGGGAGCTTTTTTGCTTATTTTTAGTTTTATTGGCCATACCTTTACCGGAGGCTTCTTTCCTTCCCTTTTTTTCTTCTTTTTTTTGGCTTTTTAAATCGGGTGGGAGCGGAGCTCGGTCTTCACCTTCCTACCCCGTCCAGTGCATGCGCACTCTCCTCTGGGTGATTATTTAAGAGATCTAATGAGTGAACTCCCCCCCAGATCTGTACGTTATAGAATATGCTTCAGGTGGCCAAAAAACATACAGGTTCAAGCTGTCTAATGGCAAAGTGTGCATGAAGGTGAAGGGGATTACACTGAACAGTTCCAATTGTGAAAAAGTCGATTTTGAGAGCCTGAAAGACCTGGTTTGGGACTATAAACCAGGACAAGAAGAAGCTAAAAAAATAACAATTCAGCACCCATCTATAGTAAGAGATAAGAAGTGCTTTCAAATAGAGACAAGGACTCTTAGGAAAACACAAAGAGTTGTTTATGAAAAGAGGGTGATCAGAGAAGGCTACTGTAGCCTACCCTATGGATATTAAGCATGGACAATAGGTGGCAGCACCCTTTCTCCACTGTGATTAGTGGGCCAAGCGGGTTGGGGAAAACTTACTTTATAAAAAACCTGCTAGAACATGGCAAGCCACTGCTTTCTCTCTATGCCTGAAAATGTAATATGGTGTTATAGCTGTTGGCAGCCTTTGTATAAAGCAATACTTTGTAAATACCCCTTTTTCAAGTTTGTAGAGGGTTTGCCTGAAAGTCTGACTGATGATACTTTATTCCCTGTTAATAAAATGAGCTGGGTCATAGTGGATGATTTAATGCAGGCTGCCTCCGAGAGCAATGAGATAGAAAGGGCCTTCACAAAGTATATGCATCATAGTAATTTGTTCATTTTGTACATAGTGCAGAACCTCTTCTGCAGGGGTAAAAAGAGCCACACCTTAAATACTAAATACCTGGTCCTCTTTAAAAAAAAACCAGGGATAAGTTACAGGTTGCCATTCTAGCCCAGCAAACTTACCCCGCAGGACCCAGTTTTCCTAGAAGCCTATGAGAACGCCACCCAAACTCTATACGGCTATTTGGTGGTGGATTTAAACCCCTCTACCCCAGAGGAGTACAGATTAAGAACGGGGCTCTTCCCACCTGATTTGCCAGTTGTCTATATTATGAAAAAATCAATTGTGGGGAATAAAAGATGATGATTTTTTCCTCTGCTTCCCCATTTTTGTAACACCTGTGGGGGGGTCAACAAGTCAGCTCGGGTACAGAGAAACTTGCCTCTTCTAAAGCTGCTTGTCAAGGCTTCCCTGGCCCAGTGAAAAGCTATTCCTTGTCATCAGTTTAATAGACATAGTGGCTAAGCTATATGCAAAGTATCTTCTGACCAAGATGGAAAAGTGGGCTGAGGAAAATCATATATTTTCTGAGAAGCAAGCAGGATTTCGTGCAGGTCACTCGACAGTAGACCATTGTTTTGTTTTATTGCATTTGATCGAAAAATATGTTTACAACAAGAAGATCAAGTTATATGCAGCATTTGTAGATCTTAGAGCAGCCTTTGACACTCTAGATAGAAATATTTTGTGGTCAAAATTAGGGGAGACAAATGTGGACAAGAGACTGTTACATCCAGTGAAATCATTATATTCCAACACTTCACTAAGTGTCAGATTGTCCACAAATGGCCACTTGACAAAGGACATTTCATCTAGTAATGGTGTTAAGCAAGGCTGTGTATTGGCACCATTTCTTTTCAATTACTTTATTAACAATATAACTATGGAATTAAGTGATACCATATACCATCCAGTTAGTATTTATGGGAGGTTACTTTCAATTCTGCTTTATGCAGATGATATGGTCTTACTGGCCACATCTGAAATTGTACTTCGTAGGCTTCTTCAGGTGTTGGGTGTATATTGTAAAAAGAACCATCTAAGTGTCATCTACGATAAAATGATAGTTATGATATTTGCTAAACATAGAATTACTAAGAGCTGGCACCTGGACTTGACTTCTCTGGAGCAAGTTGATAAATACAAGTACTTAGGGTTAATGTTTTAATCAAGAGACATGTGGAAAGATCATATTCTTGCAACCAAGCTTAAGTTGGCCCAATCAACGAACAGAGTCATTCATTTCTGGATAACAGATGGAGGGAGATTGGTATTACCAGCATTGAAATTACTAGAATACAAACTGAAATCTCAGGCGGCCTAAGAGCTTGAATTTTTTCAAAATAGGCTGCTTCGCTCAGTTCTTGGGGTTCTTTATGGAACACCTATTAACATGATGTGAGCTGAAATGGGAATTCTCCCAGTAGAAATGAAAATCCGGCTGAATTTCCTTATGTATTGGGTCAGGTTAGTAGATAAGCCAGATGACTCACTTCCCAAGATGTGCTGGATGGAAAAACAAGGGGATAGCTTCAACTCCATCTGGAAGGGGAAATTAGATTTATTAACCTAACAATGGGTCTGTCAACCTCCTTTTTAAATAATTTCCCTAGGGAAAATATCAAATTAATGATTAAAAATCGACTTAAGGATATTTATGTACAAAGGGATCTGGAGTCTTTGACCCAGAGTAAGATTGCTCCTTTGATGCATTTGTTTAAGTTTCAGCCCCAATATGAAAAATATCTTATGGTATTGACCAACTATAAATTACAAAAATCCCTTACCCGGCTGTGATTTCAATTAATGCCCTCCTCTTAAAATCAAATGTTTATTTGTGTGACCACTGGCCATTGCAGAAATAAGGGTCAGAACAATCCTAAATATAACATATGTAAAATTAAAATTAAAATACCAGAGTGAAATAAATCAAACAGCGAACATACATAAAACATGACTCACACTAGTAAAACAAGTGAACAAGTACAAACTGAGCGTTATTAAATTTACATGTAAAAATAGACTTGAACATTGTTGGCGAGAGTAAATAATATAATGTAAAAGGTTTCTTAACGTAGTTGTTATAAATCTACCCCACAGATAGATATGGGTTTAGAATTAAAAAAACACATGTCTTAAGGCAAAAGCTGACCTCAGGAATTTGGCTACTGCATTTGTAACCGTGTTATCAATGTCACTCAAAGCAATGCTAAGAAGAACAATAGAATCTCTGCCTGGAAATTTATCAGTCAAAGAGAGAAGGTAATTAGTTCTGAGAGAGTCATAAAGGTGACACTCAAATAATATATGGTGGGTAGATTCAGTGCTCTGTTGCTCGAAAGAACACAATCGGTCACTATAAGAATACCATCAAAACGGCCATCAAGTACCTTAGAAGGAAGAGCATTTAAACGAACTGCTAGAAATAAGTACTTTTCTCTGAATGGAAGGGATGAGGCCAAGTATGAGGCCATTTTTCCAGGGGCTGATGCCCAAAGGGTATATCCTGCCATATGGGGATAACTAACAACCTTGGCCAGCTCCTCCTGTCCATCTATATCATAGAGTCTCATCGATAAAAGGCAGCTTTTATCCACTCCCATCATTGGCGGGGTCTGCTCCCCTCTGGCCTCTCAGGTCCATAGTCTGGGGGTGCTCCTTGACATGCAGCTCCTCCTGGATTGTCAGGTGGAGGCTGTGGTGAGAGGAGCATTCCGCCAATTACATCTGGTGCGACGGCTGCGGCTGTATGTCTCAGACTCGGATCTGGCCACCGTCATCCATGCTTTCATTACCTCTTGACTGGATTACTGCAACGCGCTCTACATGGGACTACCCTTGGTGATGGTCCGGAGGCTGCAGCTGGTGCAGAATGCGGTGACCTGCCTCCTAATGGGGACAGGCCACAGCGAGCACATTACACTGGTGCTCCAGACTCTGCACTGGCTGCCTATTGTCTTCTGGGCCCAATTCAAGGTGTTGGTTATGACTTATAAAGCCCTAAACAGCTTGGGTCCTGTTTACCTGCGAGACCGTCTCAAGCCTCGGGTCATTTCGCGGCCCTTGCAGTCAGCCGGGGGCACCTGACTCGAGGTCCCCCGGGTATGCCAGGTGACAATGGCAGGGAGGGCATTCTCGGTGGCCTCACCTCGGCTATGGAACTCTCTCCCGTTGGAGGCCCGGTTGTCCCCTGACCTCCCCTCTTTCTGCAGATGTTGTAAGTCCTGGTTATTCTGCTGGGACTTCCGGGAGGGGGTGGGGAGGGGTTTTTATTTGTTAGCCACTATTTTGGTGTTCAGTTCTGTTCGGGTTTGGGTTTGTGTGTCTGAACAGGCCAAGTTCGGGCCGAACACTGAACTACCAAATCGCGTTCACCCATCCCTACCAGGTCGTCCCCATATAGCATTTCCCACACCCTCCGAGTGTTTGTGGAGTTCACATCTACAGGCCTGGTACGGATGGATCTGTGAAAACTGTGATTATAGCTCTTTATGAGTTGGAGCAGCACATCAGTATAGCGAAAGGTTTTGTGAGCTTTGAAATACTGCCACATCTTTGGTTTTAAAGTTCTGGTAAAGCGCTCCATCACCCCTGCCTTCACATGGTTATTAGTCACAAAGTGGTGCACCTTGTATTGCTTTAGCAGCTTGCTAAAAGACATGTTTAGAAATTCTTTACCCTGGTCTGTTTGTAATTTCTGGGGTATCCCCCCTTCCCTGAAAATGGCTGCAAAAGCCTTGGCCACTTCACCTCCCATCTTGTCTTTCAAGCCTACAGTCCAGGTATACTTGGACAGGATGTCTATTCCCGTTAAAATGTACTTGACACCCCCGTCATACTTTAAGAATGCTTGCATGTCACCAAATCAGTGTTTTGTTTATTTTAAAATGCTTGCATGCTGGTCGGTGCAGGGTTTAGGCATCCTGGTCTTAAAGCAATGAAACCACCTTTTTCTTAGACAAGGTTTTACTGTGTTTTTTAGCAGTCTGAAAAAGGGGATTCACCCCTCCAAAACTTCCAGCCTCTCCAGGAGAGTAATAAATGCTTTCTAGAAGCACCTCCTGGCCTGCCGTAGTCCTAGCAACATTAGTTAAAAACAGAAATGACACTCATAGCCATTTAAACCAAAATTTGTATTGTTCTTTCTTCCAAATGTCTAGATGGTCTCCTCCTCTTGACCATGGGCAAAAGAAGGCACAATACCTTGGTCCTCACAGTAGTCCCCAAACTCAGGTTTTCAAAAGTTTTTAGAAAGTCAGAGTTTACCTGAAACAAAATGTAAAAAAAGCACCTCAGGTCCTGTGTCTGTTTTCCTCCCAGGCCATCCCTTGTCCTCAGGCCAAACTCACCGTAACTTACCAGAGGGCCTTCTGAGGCATTCACAGGGCTATCCATGGCCATCTCAGGCTCTTTTGTGGTGGTATCCTCCATTTCCATGGTTTCCTTGCTAGTCATGGGTCTCCTCTCTTGTCTCTGGGTTCTCTGCTATATAAAGACTTCTTATACACACCATGGAGCTCCTGTGCTTAAACCTATCCATATAGCCTGAGCCGCTGAGGTAATTCATAGTTCCTTCTTGTACAACACTGCAGAAGCACTCTGCCTTTGCCCATGGTTACAGGGAGCCTAAAGACTTCCACAGAGCACCCGGGAATTTTCACCAAGGTAAGCCTGTATTCCTTCTAATAGAGGGCCAGGGAGTAGAAAACCCTGCCCCCTAAAATGATAAAACCCCTTCCTATTGGTACATATTACTCTCCTGAGTTTGTAGAGGGCTACATGGCCCTCTTGAAAAAACCTTGCGGATCCAGTCACCCTGACCCACAAGCAGAATAAGCCCAGACTCAAGCATAAGGACCGTGGGGGATCAGGGAGACTGAAACCTTTGGTTCCAGCCACCCCAACCCACAGGCAGAGCCCCCAAAGTCAAGCATAAGGACCTTCTGGGTTCGGGGGGTGGGGTGGAACCTTTGGTTCCTGCCTCCCTGACCTGAAAACATTAGCCGCTTCCATGTCACTTCCGCCGGGGAGCGAAGCGGGACTTCCGGTCCAGGAGACAGTTGGGGAGGGCAGGACCTTCAGTCACGTGACCTGTCAAACTGATAATGATCTTATGTTCTTATCATTAGCAGCTAGGTATAGCCAGACAGGATCAGGGAACATGATGGTGTGGGGAATATGGGATAACAAGTGGACCAAAGGAGGGGGCACACACCACAAGTACACAAACCCCACTCGCAGATGCACACTAGTAGTGTTAAAGGAGCCCTCAGTATGGTGTATCACTGTGGGGTCAATTGTATGCTAAAAGGCACCTGACTCATCAGGGGGCACACCGGAGATGTCACACCCTGGATTATAGTGATCTTACACACACACAGGACCCAGGAGGGGAAACAAGTGAGGAGGGGTAGGGGCCCCAGGCCCTGGGAACCCCCGAGGGGAGCAGGGAGGGATTAGGGCAACCACACACAGGAAGACCAACAGTAAGGAAGACAAAAGCACACACCACTCGAACACAATCACTCACCACACGCAACACTCGTCACACAGGAACAGGGAATGGGAAGGGATTCTAGCAAACCACAGGTTCTCAAAATACCAGCACATGGGCCAGATCACAGGAACCAAGAAGCTCTGATCACCAGCAAGGTTCTCCTCCTACCTCTCTGACCACTCCTTTAATGTGTCTCTTTCCAGCTCCAACTCTTCCTCCCTCCCCCTCTCGGTTGGGGTTCCTCAAGGCTCTGTCCTGGGCCCTCTCCTCTTCTCTATCTACACCCTGTCCCTTGGCAATCTCATTGCCTCCCACGGCTTCCAATATCACCTCTATGCTGACGACACTCAACTCTATCTCTCCAACCCCCTCTCCCGCTCTGTCCAAGCTCACCTCATCAACTGTCTCTCTGATATCTCCACCTGGATGTCCCAATGTCAGCTCAAGCTCAATATGGCTAAGACTGAGCTACTTATCTTTCCTCCCTACACTTTTTCTCCCTCTTCCCTGTCCATCCTTAGTGACGGGGTCACCATCCGTCCCATTCCCCAAGCCCATAGCTTGGGCTTCGTCTTCGATACTCACCTTTCCTTTAAACCTTACATCAACTCTGTTGCCAAGTCCTGTCACTTTGCCCTCCACAGCATTGCTCAGATTCGCCCCTTTCTCTGTCTCCTCAGCCAAAACCCTTGTTCACGCCATGGTCATCTCTTGCCTTGACTACTGCAGCCTCCTCCTTGCTAGCCTCCCCTGCTCTCACCTGTCCCCCCTTCTCTCCATCCAAAACTCTGCTGCTAGGGTCATCCACTCAGTCCATCGCCTCCACCATGTGCAGCCTCTTCTCTCCTCTCTTCACTGGCTCCCCCTTTCCAAACGCATCCTTCACAAACTCCTGGTATTCACTTATAAATGCCTTCACAACCTGGGTCCCCCTTCCCTCTCAGCCCTAGTCTCCTTACACACTCCTGCACGCACTCTCCGCTCGTCCTCTGTTCCCTTCCTCGCTCTCCCTCATCTCCCCTGCTCCCCTAACTACCTTCGCCCCTTCTCCCTTTCTGCCCCCCATGCCTGGAACTCCCTCCCTGCCAACATCCACCTTGCCCCCTCCCTCTGCACCTTCAAATCCCTCCTCAAAACCCACCTCTTCCTTGCCGCCTTTCCCGACGCCTGTTAGAACTTTCCTTTCAATTTTTACTGTCTGCCCTCCCCACAGACTCCTGCCTAACTGCAACCAAGCCAAACACATGCACCTGAGACCTCGCATCTGCTTGAATGTTATTTGTCCCTTGTCTCTCCCTATGCCCCCTCTCCTTGTCTCCCCGCTCCATGTCTATTAGATTGTAAGCCATAGGCAGGGACCGCATCATTCTTATTGTTCTGTAAAGCACCAGGTACACAGCTGGCGCTACACAAATGCTAATAATAAATAAAATAATAATAATAAATAATAAATAATTAATGAGAGAGCCCAGTGGCCCTCCTTTTATGTGCCTTGCTTCAGACCCCGCCCTCGATTCAGCTGCAGGCGCTCAGAACACCGCAGCTGTCTCTCATCAGGTAATCACTGGCCCAGCAGACTGCAATCAGGGGAAGGCGCTACAGACACAGATACTGGGGTTGTGGGGAGCGCAACCTCCTGGGCACCCCAAGCTGCCCCCCACCCCCTCCTCCATTGTCCCTGTGGGCCCTGCCCCCTCCATACCCTGACAGCACCCCCCTCCAAGGCGTATGAAGGGCCTGAGGGTGAGGCTGAGAAAGGTGTAACCTATGATGCTTACATACCAAACGGGGAGTCTGAACTGCCCCAGCCGGTTCCCATGAATGCTCTGCCGTGGTATAGCCCTTCCAGTCCATCAAATAAAATAATCTCCCATGTTTGATACGGGAGTCTAATATCTTACGCACCTGATATTCAGGTTCACTACCACCTACCACGGGCGGTAGGGGAACACAAGCTTGAGGGAAAAGGGGGGCATGTGCAACCTTTAGGTGGGAAACACGGAAGGGATAAATATGGAGGTGCGGTGGGAACTGCACTCGATAAATGACACTGTTAACCTGTTTTTGAATGGGGAATGGCCCCATAAATCATTGATCCAATTTCACAGAGGGTCCGAGAGAGGGGTAATGCCGCCAATCCACCCAAACCAAATCTCCTACCGGTAATTGGAGCCCCTCACAGCAATGTTGGTCTGCCTGTTGTTTATATCTCTGACGGGTAGCTGCCAACATGGCACGGGTGTGGATATGGGCTGCCTGTAACTGCTGTACCATGGCCCTGGCCGCCGGGACTGAACAGGCAGGAAGTGCTGGAACACATTACCATGGATGATATCCATAAGTTACCAAAAAAAGGTGACGTCCCTATAGAAGTGTTAGGGGCATTGTTGTGGGCAAATTCTGCAAGAGAGAGGAGGGGAAACCAATCATCCTGCAAATAATCCACATAGCAATGGAGATACTGGTCCAGGTTCTGGTTAATCCACTCCACCTTCCCATTAGCCTGAGGATGATAGGCAGTTGTTGGGCTGAGTGCTACCCCCAAAGCTGCAAACAGGGCCTTCCAAAACCGGGCTGTAAATTGTATTTATTTATTTATTTATTTATTTATTTAAAATTTCTATCCTGCCCCTCCTGCCCACAAGGCATCCCAGGGCAGTGAACAACAATCAATTAAACAATTTTAAAAAATTAAAACAATTAAAAAATACAATATGCAGGGAAACCCACCCCACCCCTACCCCTCGCCAAAAGCCTGACGAAACAGCCAGGTCTTACATACATGCCGAAATAGCAGGAGAGTGGGAGCCAACCAAGCCTCCTCCGGGAGTGAATTCCACAGCACAGGGGCAGCCACCAAAAAAGATCTAACATCAGTGGCCACCCGCCTCACCCAGAGAACCTCCAAAAAGGGTCCCATGGACAATCTCAAGTCGCACGGGCACATGGGGAGTGAGGCGGTCCTGCAGATAAGCAGGGCCCAGACTGTGAAGGGCTTTAAAGGTTAAAACCAGCACCTTGAACCTGGCCCAGTGCTTTATAGACAGCCAGTGCAGAGCCCAGAGCACTGGTGTCATGTGCTCCCTGCAACCTACCCCCGTCAGGAGATGGGCCGCGGCATTCTGCACCAGCTGCAGCCTCCAGACCAGCTTCTCGGGCAGCCCCACGTAGACCGTGTTGCAGTAATCCAGCCTCAAGGTGATGAAGACATGGATGACAGTGGCGAGATCGGAGTCTGAGAGATATGGCCGAAGCCACCGGACAAGATGTAACTGCCGAAATGCACTCCCCGCCACAGTCACAACCTGAGATTCCAGGCTGAGCTGTGAATCGAGGAACACACCCAGACTCTGCACTTGAGAGACCGTGGAAGGGTGAACCCCGTCCCCCCCAACAAGAGGAGATTCAACCACCACCAAGTCCCCCAAGCCCTCACCCACCAACATCACCTCCGTCTTGTCAGGATAAAATTGCAGATGGCTCGACCTCATCAAAGCCCCCACAGCTGACAGGCACTGGGGAAATAAGGAGACTGCATGGCCTGGATCAATGGAAAAAGAGAGGTAGAGCTGAGTGTCATCAGCATACTGATGACACTGCATGCCCTGAAACCCCCCCACGATCTCCCCTAATGGCTGCATATAGATGTTAAACAAGAGGGGGGACAGAATGGCACCCTGCGGGACTCCACACGTGAGGTCCCGGGGGGAAGACGTACACTCCCCCAAGACCACCCGGTGAGTTCTCCTGGCCAGGAATGAATGAAACCAGTCCAAGACCGTTCTGCCAATTCCGGCACAGTCTCGCAGGCAAGTCACCAACACCTCATGATCGACAGTGTCAAACACAGCTGAAAGGTCTAGCAGGACCAGTAAGGTCTGACGATCCTGGTCCAACACCAAACGGAGATCGTCAACCAAGGCCACCAAGGCCGTCTCCGTACCATACCCAGGCCAAATCCCAGACTGGGAGGGATCAAGGAAACCGGTGCGGTCCAGATGTTCTTGGAGCTGCCGTG
The DNA here is from genome assembly GCA_003113815.1 of Sphenodon punctatus. Classification (NCBI taxonomy): domain Eukaryota; kingdom Metazoa; phylum Chordata; class Lepidosauria; order Sphenodontia; family Sphenodontidae; genus Sphenodon; species Sphenodon punctatus. Next base: position 49,271 of record QEPC01011753.1, read on the forward strand.
CCACAGCTCATTCAATAACCTTCCCTAAAAATTGGGTTCCCCGATCTGACACGATCTCCTGAGGCATCCCATGCAGCTTGACTACATGTTGCAACACCAGGTCTGCAGTTTGCTGTGCAGCAGGAAGGCTGGACAAGCAACAAGATGGCAGTACTTCGTAAAGTGGTCCACGACCACGAAGATTGTGTCATACCCCTGTGACCGGGTAATTCCACGATAAAATCCAACCCCACCTTCTGCCAAGGCCCTCGGGGCAAGTTGCAATAGGCCACACAGGCATTGGTGGGGCACCTTAGTTCAGGCACAGGCAGCACAACCCAGGATGTGTCACTGAATGTCTTGCCACATCATGGCCCACCAAAAGTGTCTGGCAATAAGGTCTAAAGTTTGACGCTGCCCCGGGTGCCCTGCCAAGGGAGCATCGTGATGGGCCCATATGATGCTCTTTCATTCCTTTGTAGGGACTACGATACGCCCCCCCCCTAACCAGGCCTCCCCATCCAGCACCTTGTATCGTGGATTCCCTGTTAAGGTGGGTTCCTCCCGGATCAACCACTGGAGTTTGGGCAGTGATACTGAGGCCAAAAACACCCTAGGGGCCAAGAGGCAATCACCTACTACCGAAGGGCCCACATTGACTTCTACACATCGGGACAGGGCATCCGCCAAGGTGTTCTGCGGTCTGGACCAATATGTAATCTGGAAGTCAATACGAGTAAAGAACAGTGCCCAACGGGCATGTCTGGAGTTAGTAATGCGGGTGGTTTGCAAATATACCAAGTTCTTATGATCCGTGATCATGAACACTGGAAACTGCGCCACCTCTAGGTATTGGCGCCAAGTGGTAAAAGCAGCATGAATAGCCAATAACTCCCTATCCACGACAGTATAATTCTGCTCTGCCTGGAAAGTTGTCTGGAATAAAAGGCACAGGGGTGCAGGTCCTCCACTCCCGGGGCCTTTTGTAGAAGGACCGCTTCCAGGGCGATACTGGATGTGTCTGTCTCCACAACAAAGGCCCTGCTGGGGTCAGGGTGTCATAACAACGGTGCCTGAATAAAGGCTTGCTTCAAGGCCTCAAAGGCCTGAATCTGTTCCTCTGCCCACACGTAACTTTGATTCTTGCGGAGTAGGCGAGTAAGGGGTACTGTGGAATGTGCATACCAGGGAATTTACTGCTGATAATAATTGGTGCTTCCCAAAAAGCGTTGCAAAGACTTCACAGACCCCAGGGCAAGCCAATACCATATAGCCTGGACCTTAGTCATATCCATACTAATCTCTGTAGCTGAAACACTAAACCGCAAGAAACGTACGGAGTCTAAATGGAACACACATTTAGACAACTTGCAGTATAGATGGTTCTGGCGGAGCCGCTCCAAACCTAACCACACATGGGTCGCATGCTCTGCTTCCATTTGGGAAAATATAAGGATATCATCCAGGTAAACAATAACAAAAAGGTCCAGCAGGTCCCTAAAAATATAATTCATAAAACGTTGGAAGGCGGTCAGGGCGTTGGCCAGGCCGAAGGGCATCACGGAGGACTCAAAATGCCCATAGCGCGTTCTAAAGGCTGTCTTCCACTCGTCCCCTGCTCATATTCTCACTAAGCTATATGCCCCTCGTAAATCTAGTTTGGTGAAAATTCAGGTGCCTTGGAGCCTGTTCAACAGTTCCAGAATGAGGCGCATTTTACTGTGATCAAGTTCAATCCCTGATAATCAATACAGTTCCTTAACCCTACATCTTTCTTTGACACAAAAAATAGGGGGGCACCTGCAGGGGATGAGGAGTGGCAAATGAAACCATTCTGCAAATTAGTCTCTGTATACTCCCACAACACATGTAATTCAGACTTTGAAAGAGTGTAGATTCACCCATGAGGGGGTTCGATGTCTGGCAGAAGGTCAGTAGAGCAATCATAGGGGTGATGAGGGGGGAAGAAGAGGCTCACTGAACACGTCAGCGAACTGGGCATACTCAGGAGGTAACCCCCTCTTCTGCTCCACTATGGGGAAATCAACTTCACTTGCACCAATCTGTGCCCTGAAAAGCCCCGAGGAGAGGAGCACGATACAGTGCACACACTTGGGACTGCTAAACATCACTTGTTTCTTCTGCCAGTCAATTGCTGGGTTATGGAGCTGCAACCAGGGCAACCCCAACACTACTGGAAACATAGGGGTGGCCACAATATCGAATTAGAGGTTTTCTACCTGGTCCCCCAAAGCACCCTGCAATATCCGGGTCTGCCTAGTAACGGAGCCAGATATCAGGCCCCGCCCCCTCCATACCCTGAGAGACGGGAGCTGGGGGAAAACAACAGGGAATGGATTCCCCACTGTGACCTGTTGGTGCTTCTCCCAAGCCACCGTGATTGGCTACTGTTGAAGACAGGATGCTGGGCTAGATGGACCATTGGTCTGACCCAGTGTGGCACTTCTTATGTTCTTATGAGTAATGCACCCCTATACTACTCTCACAGGTCCAGGTCTAGCACCGTATGCACTAGTTTACACTGAGGTTGAATTTAATAAATCCATTAGGAGCTCTGTTGCCAAAGATTATCAGGAAGACGATGAGGTAATGTCCATGACTGGGTCAAGGCAAGGGAAGAGCTGGTGCAAGGTTGGGCCAAATCTGAAGTGTAGACAAGCTAGGTAGCTCTCTATTGTAGCTTGGAAGGGTTTAGTTTGCTTGAGGAATCAGGAGCACACACAGTAGCTGCTTAATTTGGTAGCCATCTTTATTCAACTGCTAGAAAATTCTAACCCATCCCCTTCAATCCCTGCTGACCTAGGAACTGCATAGTTTCAGGGGAGGTCATGCTACACATGACATTAACCCTCAAGTAGCCATGCTCTCTCACTTCTCAGATACTTCCAGTTTCTGGTGTGCCCTTCCTCTGTCTCTAGATAGCCAATGGGGAAGCAGGCTGTGCTGACCAATAGGGTCTGGGGGCATAGTACAGGGGTAGCAGATACCACTGTGCAGTGGCACCACTGTGGATAGCTCCTGCTCTGGATCACTGTTGGCTGGGTTTGAGGCCAACAAGGCTTTACAGCAGTGAATGCTTGTTTTACTGACATCACATGGCAACCAGTTTGGTTTGCTTCTCATAAATGACTAAACACATTGCACAGTGCTTTCCTTTTTAAAGTGTCTTCAACCAAGAAAATAACAGCTGCCTGAAAGACTGGAGATAGCTCTGCTAATTTTTAATGTATTAGTATTTTTCCTTTATACAGTGCTTGCTTACCCTCAAATTGTAAGGAGGGTTAATTCACCCAGTTTACCATATGGGTGAATAATTCCTCAAACCAAAAGATTCTTAGTTCCACCTGGGTCTTACCTTTTCCAACAGGAAATTATTATTTTATTAGTATTTATTATTATTATTTTAGACACACGCAGAGTTAAGATGAAGCTTGGGACGTGCACAACAGGGTGGGTGGGTGTGCTGCTACTTCCCTGCTGATCAGCCTAAAATGTAGGCTGTCATGATTAATATGATTGCAGTTGCTATAACACTTGGTGCTCAGCTCCTGTGACACCAAAGGCCTCTTTGGCAGCTTACCAGGAATTGCAGTATTGTGGCTAATTTGCATGAACGTAAATGTTTAACTTGGGAATGAATGAATGCATGCAATCATAATATTTACTGGTACTCATACCTTCCCTTGAGAGCAGGGAAGAGGTTGTTGGTTGGTTGAGTTCACAAGAAATACAGACATCTCATTGATCAGACTTGAGTTTGCTTTGGAGCTACAAGGAGAGTGTATTCGGGGCTGCTTTGGTTTTGAGCTACATTGTGTGAACTCCCCACTGTAACACCAAGAAGCTGGCACTACGTAAGCCCTGATATTGAATCTGGAGAGCTACGGCCATGTGCTTCCCCAAAGAATGATTGGTGTGCCTCAGTTTTCTCTAGACCTCTTTTCCTTAGCAGCAGGGGGTCCGACATGTGACATAACTGCAGATAGTGACACCCCAAATTTGAGCACCATCTGAAACAGGTATTAGTAACATCAGGTTTCATGTCTAGGATGGATTTTCTATCTGGCAATAAATAATGCAGAACTGGAAGGTTAATAGCACAGTCCTCCACATTTAGCATATGGAGCGTTCCATGGGAGACTTTTTATCGTCTCCCCGGGATCTCACGTGTGGAGTTCTGCAGGGATCCGTTCTGTCCCCTCTCCTGTTCAACGTGTACATGCAACCTTTGGGTGAGATTGTGAGAGGGTTTGAGGTTTGGTGTCATCAGTATGCTGATGACACTCAGCTTTACCAATCATTTTCATATGACCCAGGCCCTGCAGTCTTGGTGTTTACCTGGTGTCTGGCTGCAGTGGAGGATTCGATGAGGGTGAGCCGTCTGAAGCTGAATCCTGATAAGACAGAAGTTATGTTGGTGGGAAGGGGCGAGGGGGTGGAGGCACCCATCGTTGATGGGGCGCATCCCTCCTTGTCCCTCAGGATCGGAGTCTGAGTGTACTCCTCGATTCACAGCTCCACCTGGATACCCAGGTAGTGGTTGTGCGAGTGTAATTTATAAATTATTGGGATCGAGATCGTCATAAAACACCACTCCAATGTGGTACAAAAAACAAAACTTTATTGGAACGGCACACCTTGGTTTTCTATTCTTGGCAGGATTATACTACACACACAGTATTATACAGATAGTCCCCAGATAAAGATATCTTACGTGTCCTGTGACTGGCCAAATCCTGGAAGCACGCAGGCTGATTCAGGGAAAAGACTGAGAGAGGGCCCTTTGGTGCTGGAGAGTAGAGCTGCTGGCGAGCGAAGACAAGTTGTGATCCGTGTGTGCAAGGTCTGGAAGGGAGTGAAACCACGTGATTCACCAACTGGTGACCACTAGCCTTCACCCAAAGTCATGTTGTATGACCAGGTTCTCTTATACAGTTCTGAGGTACAGGTCAGTAATAGCCAGATGCCATGTCATGGTGACATCACACAGTTCTTTAGCATATCAGAAGAGCGTCTTCCTGGGCAGGAGGGCCCTGAGCATATTAACATCCTTATCTTTCCTTGACTGTTCTTTTCCTGGCCTGGAAGTCAGTAGCAGAGTTGCAAATGTCCCACTTATCTGTTCACAATGGGTTTCATTTGTCAACTCCAGTTGTTCAGCAGGAGGCTTTGTTAAGCATGTGTGGCGGTGCCAGGAGAAGATACTTGTCTGGCTATGCCTTTGTCAGTATGCTGATGGGGCCTTATCCACATGTTGAGTCATCTCAGCTTGAATTCCATCACAATCTCAGGCCTGTTGTCTGTTCTGGACCCTCTCTCTGCTCTTTGCCTTTGCTTGACCGAAGTTAGGTCTGGCTTCCTTTGTCCAGGCCAGGAGAACATAAGATATCAATAACACTATATTCTATTGCCACACGAGGAGTACATTTTGTAAATTACATCTGGTCAGGCTTCTTTGGCCTTATATGTCAGGTTCCAATCTTGCCACCATCATTCATGGTTTCATCACTTCAAGATTAGACTACTGCAACGCACTATACGTGGGGCTACCCTTGGTAGCCAGAGACTGCAGCTGGTGCAGACTGTGGCGGCCCGCCTCCTGGTGGAGACAGGCTGCTGTGAGCCCGTTACACCGGTGCTCCATTCTCTGCACTGGCTGCATATAGTCTCAGAGTCCGATTCAAGGTGTTGGTTCTTACCTTTAAAGCCCTACATGGTCTGGGCCCTGCTTACCTACAGGACCACCTCACCCCTTGGGTCCTGGATCGACCCCTGTGGTCGGCCAGGAGTGCCCTCTTGGAGATCCCCTTGGTATCCCAGGTGGCAACATTTGAGACGGCTTTCTTGGTGGCCTTGCCAAGACTGTAGAACTCTCTCCCAGTGGAGGTCCGCCTATCTCCAGACCTTCCTTCCTTCCGTAGACAATGTAAGACCTGGCTGTTTCGCCAGGTGTTTGGTGAGAGAGATGGGTAGTGGGTGGGATTTTAGGGATGGGAGTATTTATTTGGGCCGTATTTGTTACTGAGATTTTTAAAAATATTTTATATCATATTGTATTTTATACTTTTGTATTAATGTTTTTACTGTTTTATTGTTAGCTGAACCAAGCAGCCATCGGGCAGGAGGGGGTGGGATATAAATGATGGAAATAAATAAATAAACAAATAAATAAATAACATTGCTGATAACACTAAGAAAATACTTGTGAGCCCTGCACAAACAGATAAACCAGCATTGTACTGAGTGGGGTGGTGGTGGTCAGGGAACAGCCTTAGGTTGGGGGGGGGGGAAGGTCACATGGCTTGTGGGAAGAGCTGGGGGGTAGCTGGTCCAGCACACAGCTTGAATAATGTTCATAACCAGCTACACAATCATGATGATGTCACCAGATTCAATATATGATGATTTTGCAATGCACTTATTGTTCCATTTGGTAGCACTCACTTGTGCTATCGAAATCCAGCCCTGACAATCATAAGGAAAAAAGTCACAGGACGTGGCTGATTACAAGTGCCCACATGCTGACTGCAGAGTGTGCCATAAGATTCCTCACTGGGAGATTTCTCCACTGGGAGATTCAGCACCACAGCAACGTGGGCAAGTAGCCTAAGACTAGCCACAAGATGAATTGTTTATTTTGGCACTGGCTTCCGCCTTGGCCAGACAAACAAACAAACAAACAGACAAACAAACAGACAAATAAAACAAACAACTACCAAACAACTAATACATCAGTCCACATTCACATGGTTCCAATATGCACGTCATAGCATAAAATTAAAAGAGATTATATATGTCTTACATACACTCTACCATTACCTTACATCCAGATCTTTATCCATTCCATAATCCCCCAAATTCATGGAATTGCCTAGTGTCTTTATATCTAATACCTACTACCTAACTTGCTAAACTATCCACATTTTAAAAACACCCACTAAGCCACCACTACCTCCTGAATTTTAGCCGCCAAATAGATAAAAGTTGCTACCAGTCTCAGCTCCTCCTTGGCATCTGCCGTTAGTAGGTTTATAATTTTCTGACCAATTGTGAGATATTTCTTCTTTATCCACAATATTCCCAGCCATGTCTCCCTTATTTCCTCATATAGTGTGCAATGAAGCAGTATATGAGGTAGATCTTCTATGTCATTATTATTGCAAGGGCAGACTCACTTATCATAAGGCTGTCCCTTATATTGTCCCAAAGTGATCGCTGAACAGAGCATTTGGAAATGCAATAGAGTGTAACTTCTACGTATGCAGGGTTCCCTACATATGTCTAGAAAACTCTCCAACTTATGCACTGATTTAGAGTATGCATACCATGGAGCCACCTTCCATACGGAAATTATCGTCAAGTCCTCTTGGCGAACTATATCCATAGCTCTATTTTGAATCATCCTTTTCTGCTGGTTCAGATTTTCCCCCACAAAAGAAGCAAAGGAAAATCCCATGCTCTTCAAATATGCAAATACACCCATTATCCATGGGTACCGTCGGGCCCCGTCATAATTTAATTCTTCCATCATGCATTGGTGTGCCAGAGTCTGCTCATCCTAGATGCATAACAGAATCGGAGATAGCACTGTTTACCAATGCAAGCAATGGGCAGGATACCTGTTTCTGCTCTTAGCACCGCACCCGGGATGCATTGAGGCACCCTTAATAGATTTCTTTAAAACTTATTCTGGACTACCTCCAAATTGGTAGATTTTTCCACGGGGATTATTGTTGTTCTGTGGGCCAGCATAGTCTGCACCTTAGTCTTATACACATTTAGAACAGTAGAGGTTTTAACTTGCATGGACCCGGCTGATAGTCTTAAAATCCCCTTTGCCTCCACAGATGCTTTTAGCGCAATTTGTTTCTTATGTCTTACCCATAGCCCATTCCTATTAAATGTAACCCCCAAGTAGACATATGAATCTGTTTGTGTAAGTTCACTATCCTTCATTTTCCACGAATATTTGCGGGGTCTACATCCCATAACCATTATTTGAGACTTAGCTAAATTAATGACTGAGCCATTCGCCTCACAGTATGATACCAGATTCTGGAGTTGGTTTTGCATGCCCCCCTTTGTCTGGGAAAGCAATACTATATCATCCACATACATGAGTGCTGCAACAGGCCGCTCCCCAATTTTTGGCAGATGGCTATCCATGTGTAAGAGGGCAGAGATGAGATCACTTACAAAAATGTTGAAAAGCAGTGGTGCAAGAACATAGTCCTCCTGACCCCCTTCCGCACTGGTATAGGCCTTGACAATTTTCCCTCTGTGTCTAGCCTGACTCTAGCAGAGTTTCATGTATGGACGTGGATTAATAATGTCAACAACTCCCTATCAATACCTAATCACAGCAATTTCTCCCACAATTTCTCCCTCGGAACTGAGTTGAAAGCCTTCTTCAAATCAATAAAGGCCAGGAAGAATTTTCCCACCCTTATTTTAGTATATTTTGCTATGAGGTGCGATAGAATAAAACAATTATCCATTGTGGACCTATTCTTACGAAATCCTCCCTGCTCTTCCGGAACTAATTTATGTTCGTATACCCATCTTTCCAGGTGTCCAATAGCAACTTGGAAAAAACCTTCCCTAATATAGGCAACAGATTTATAGGCCTGTAGCAGGCTGGGTCCCTAGGGCAGCCCTTCTTAACAATCAGGACCAAGAGACTCATACCCCATGCTATAGGAACCCTCTTAGTCTTATTGATCATGGTGAAAAATTTTGCTAGTATTGGAGCCCACCAATTTTCACTCGCCTGCAAAGCTTTCGCTATTAAGTAGTCATGACCTGGGGCCTTATTATGGTTTTAAAGATCTAATGGCCATAACTACTTGTTCCTCACTAGCATAAGGATCAAACGCTAATTCATCTTCCAACTGCCCTCGGACCTCACATATAATTATTTCCTCTACCTCGGCCATATTCCTCCCTTGGCTATAAAGATTAGCAAAAAAACCAATCCAAGTTCCTTCATCTATCAATGGTGCTGAATGGCCCACTTTGGTCTTCAGTATATTATTAATTATTTCCCCAAATGGCCTGGAATCGTTCATCTTAGCCGCTATCTCCAACTTAGCCCATATCATAGATATATATCACACTTTTTTATCTTGAAGCAGATGCTTATATTTACCTCGTTCCTCCACATATTCAGCCCATAGCTCTCTAGTATATGTTGTAGTCCAAATCCTCTTGGCTCGAGTGAGCTTGCTTTTTGCTAATCTACATTCTCTATCGTACCACCTGTTGATTTGTCTAGGCTTGTTCTTGGATTGGAATCTCTGACTAGGGATGGGCGAACGCGGTTCAGAAGTTCAGAGTTCGGCCCGAACATAGCCTGTTCGGACGACCGAACCGAACCGAACTGAACTTCCGAACATGAACTGGGCGAACCAAACTCAATTCCGAACGTCAAAATGACCGAACAGTTCGATCAGTTCAAATCGCGTTCGGGTGGCAAAAAAAGGTTCAGTGTAAGGTCAAACGTGACAGGGAGGGGTAGTACTAGTCACTGAGGAGCAGACTTCCAGGCACCAGGGGTGGAGAGGCTTGCAAGAAAT
>QEPC01011753.1:58945-71516 GCA_003113815.1 Sphenodon punctatus
CTTATTAGATAATCCATTTAGTTCAGAGCATTTAGAATAGTTAATAGCACTTAGATTTAGTATAGATAGATAGATATAATATTAGATTAAAAAAATAAATTAAAAAAACCCATATAAAAACAAAAAACCAAATAAAAAACAAAAGAAAACCATATAAAACTCAATAAAAAAACAAAAAAAACATATAAAAAACAAAAAAACCACTCATAACATTTCCCGAACGGCCGAACCAAACGGCCGAACAGCCGAATAGAACAGCCAAACGACTGAACCGAATGGCTGAACCCGAACCCGGCGAACTAACCGAACTGCTGAACCGAACAGACGAACCGAACGTAGCCGAACCGAACGGTCGAACCGAACGGCCGAATCCGAACCGCAATCTGTTCGCCCATCCCTATCTCTGACCCTAGTAAAGATATAATACTAGTTAGATCTTGTGAAAGTGAATCCATATCCCACTCCTTCCCTTGCAGTATATGTTCTCTCAACCCAAGCAGATTTGGTGACCACAATAAATCCCAAACTGCAATGAAGTGGATGGAAGTCCATCTACTTCGCTTCCTTTTTTTCTCATGGCTCCCTGCTGTATTCTGCGAGACATTTTGAACCCTGATACTCTTACTCCTACACTTAATACTGCATGATCACTTTCTGGTCTTATAGTAATCTGGAAATCCTCAAAACAGTCCCAATAATTAAGAGGGATTATAATATAATCTGTAACACTTCTCCCATTTAAGTTAATAAAAGTAAAATCACCCTCCAAGTCAGCTCCCCCACCATTTAGTACAATCAATCCGCAAACGCGCAAAAATTCTTACATACACTCCCCTGATTCGTTTTTAACCGTATCTCTACTATACCTTTCTGGGATTTTATTGAGGCTAGACAAACTGGGGCATATATCCTCCGCTTGGCTCGCCCCAGTCATGGTGTGTAGGTCTCCTGCTACAAGCAGCATCACCAATGGATACGACCTACCTGATTTACTTATAAGATCCTCCAACCCCTCCCAGATATCTGCTTGGTAGAACTGGGAAACCCACGGTGGAATGTATATATTAAGGAGCAACATTTGTCCTCCATAGGGTGGTTCCCATAGTTCCAGCTGGAGATCCTGCCTCCCAGTTTGTAAGGACTGGCATAGGTTAGAAAATTTCTCTGCCACTAAAATGGCAAGTCCTCCAGAGACCCGACCTTTCTTTTGGTTGCTAATACCAGGGGATGTATATACTCTGAATCCCGGCACCTGTAAGCACTCCCCTTCCCAAAGCCAAGTTTCCTGTAAAAAGACCAAATCATACTTTCTTACAAACTCCCCCCCATTCAGAATCCATTACTTTATTCTTACATCCTGCTACATTCCAGGAAACCCATTTCAATAAGAATGGAGTACTTTCATGGGTCCCAATATGATCTGAGCCAATAATTTCTACTTCTGGGCTTCTTATATTTTCTTCTTGGCAGGCGGTAATTCCTATCTCACACTGGTGCCTCATCTTTAAACTAACCAAACTCTTCCTTTTCTGATTTCTCAGACGTATTCCTACTAACATCCTCCACCACTCCACCAATCTATGGCGTCATTGTAGCGGATCATTCCCTTGAGATGATGCAAGTACTATTCTCAATTGGGACTCAGTTTCTTGCCTACTCCCTCGTTCCTCTATCTCTCCCTCATTCTCCACTAAAGAACCATCCTTATATTCCTCACATTTCTGCTGCACCTCACTATGTGCCAGAGTTTCCATATACCCAGCAAAAAGCTCACTTTTCCCATGAGCTCGTACCTCAGAGCCAGTAGCACTACCTAGCTTCCCTTGCTCTAAAAAGTGAGTGGCAGTTAGCACCTTAATATTATATTCGGGCTGATAGGGCACACCTTGTGGTTGTAGGTTGCTCACCTGACGGGTCAAAGTATTAAGTGGCAACTTTCCCCTAATCCTATCCAGCTTCTGGATCAGGATATCCTGATCAATAATTGATAAATCATTGAATGCAATCAACTGAGGGGCCTCCCTTACCCACCCTGAGCTGTCCTCTAAATACATCTTGAGTATATCCATAATAGTAGCTATCCCTTCATTGCCCCTAACTCTATCCATACTTCCCCCTTGGAGCTGTGTTACATTACAGATTTTAGTCCCATCTTCATCCACTTTCCTTATTTCCGAACTATCTGTTTGTTCTACGTGTCCTCCCTTATATACCATCTTAGCTAATACTTTTCCTTCCTTCACCAGGGAATTATCGGCCTGGGATCCCATATTAATTTCCATATCTTCCTCCCAGGTCCCAACATTTGGGGTTACAGTTACCTTCCTATTTCCTATTTCCCTTGGACCCAAGGTAATTTTATTAGGTGAGGAGAGGTGGGGTAGAAGTAGATCTTCCTGAGGCCTGGTAGCCTCCTCCTCCTTTTTACGCTCAAATATGCTATCTATATAAATTCAGCAGGTACTTCCTTGCTGAAAATAACTTCCTAACCAAGGTTGGTGTTCTAAAAAAAATCCTGACACAGTTATTACTCCTTGTCCAACTCAGCATTACCACCTTCATAACTTCTGAGGCATCTAGTTTAATTTGCAGAAGTGTAGCTATATTATCAGCTATTACCCTGGGATTTCCCCAACTAGGGATAATATTCCTTGTATCAGGCCTAATTTTAGCCCAAATTGCCCTATCATTCACCACCCATGACCAGGATACTTTAGCAAAATTAGAGGCATTAGATGATCATTGAGCTTCATTTATATAACTTGTCCTAGGTCTATTCCCCTGAGGTTTATTGCCAGTTACTAGGGGTGGGACTTCACACAAAAAAACGGATACTGGTTTTACTGGATACCGGTTCCCAAAAAACCGGTTTACCGGATTAGAACCAGTATACCGGTACCAGTATTTTTCCATTGATTTCAATGGGGAACTGTCCCCATTGAAATAAATGGGGAAAACAATAAAAAACACTTTCCCTTCCCCGTCCAGGCTGCGCAGGTGGAAGGGGGGACACCCCTGCCCAGCCTGGATTTTTTTTAAAAAATTTTTTAGCCGAAGTCCCTGCTAGTGCAGGCTCCAGGCCATGGCCATGCCGGCGGCGGTGACCCGAAGCCCGCACCAGCAGGTACTAGGGTGATCCCTGGGGTGGGGGTGGTTTAACACCCCCCCACCCCAGGGATCACCCTACCCCCCCCACCCAGAGATCGCCTACCTTTTGTGCTCCGGGCGGCGGCGGCGGCGGCACAGCGGTCCGGCGGATTCAGCGCTGGCTGGCTTCAGCGCTTTACTAGGCCTTCTGGGGAAACCCGGAAGTTCCCTGGAAGGCCTAGTAAAGCACTGAAGCCAGCCAGCACTGAAGCTGCCGGACCGCCGTGCAGCTGCCGCCACCACTGCCCGGAGCTCAAAAGGTAGGCGATCTCTGGGTGGGGGGGGTAGGGTAATCCCTCGGGTGGGGGGCTGTTAAACCACCCCCACCCCAGGGATCACCCTAGTACCTGCTGGTGCGGGCTCCCAGTTGCCGCTGCCGGCACAGCAGCGGCCCGGAGCCCGCACTAGCAGGGACTTCGGCTAAAAAAANCCCTTCCACCCGTGCAGCCTGGACGGGGGAGGGAAAGGTTTTTTTCCCCTCTTTCTTTCTTTTACATTGCGGCCATTCATTTCAATGGCCGCAATGTAAACAAATTCGGCACGGGGAACCGGTACCCCCAATTACCGGATTAATACAATACTGCTGGCACAGCAAAATACCGGCAGTATCGGATACCGGGGGAACCGAACTTCCCACCCCTACCAGTTACATTAACCCCCTCCACAGCTGCAGTCATTTGCAAGAGGTCAATCTTAGCTATAACCTCCTTTAGTTGCTCTCAAACCCAGTGTAAGGACTTGCTCATATCTGACACACTGGCAAAAGATAGGGCCACAGTTTTAGCAATCACATGACATTGCATTTTCAAGGCACCACCAGCCGAGGGATCTTCCCCTACCCCCAGCAAATTCCCCTCCTCTCCAAAATCCTCTCCCTCAGATGTCCCAGCTGGGGCAGCAGAATTTACTTCCGATGATAGAAGACTGCCCTGAGCATGTACCTCCAGACCAATCTCATCCTCATTTCCCATATCGCCTAAAACCTGGAATCTTCTTACAAGCTTTAATGGGGGTCGGGTACCATCCATTACTTCATATTTAGAATGCTTCTGCTTTGGCGGGTCCATAGCAGTAATCGGAGATTCTGGTCCACTGTACTGTTTACCTCCCTTAACACAGTCCCCCATTCCATTCTTAACAAACCAACTATTACACAAAGCCCCACAGTCTGTTCCAGTATATTATCACCCGTCCAGGGAAATATCAAGCAGTCAATCCTCGGACATCTCGGTCGTTGCCTAAGGCCATAGGCGCAGTCTGTGCTTTATAGCTCCTCCCTTGCAGGGCGCCTATCAGGTGAGTCCATGGCTTCACACGTTCAGGTGTTACTCTGCCTGTTGTTTCCAAGTCCCAGAGCTGCACTCAGTATCTCCTGGCAGTTATTTCCTCGGTTAGGAGCTGGATTCTACTTGAATAGCAAGACACAAAAATCCTTTACACTCGCCTGCGGGCTGCTGGCAGTAGCTTCCTCAGTGATCCCGCCACCCGGTAGCACTCTCCTGCTACTCCTCGCCAAGATAGATCTGTCTATTGCGCTCTCCTGCTACTCCTTGCCAAGATAGATCTGTCTATTGCCATGTGAAATATAGCAGCAGGGATGGATCAGTCCAATGCTGGAATGTGATTGACTTCCAAGCAAAGGTCCCAACACACTTGATAAGTGTTAATGAATTAAACTTTTTGGCACTTGACTTGTGTTTTTGCCCAGTCAAGATGCAGAGTGGTGGTGAGGAGTTGTTCAGTCATACTGCAAATGTGTCGCAGTCAGCCATGGAACCCAAGAGTCCAGATTCCCAGTTCATTTGTGTAATCACTAGATAGCAGTCCTTTCCAAACTATAATAGCAGGTATTGAGCTAAATTCACTATTGGTGTAACTCTGCTCAGTTCAATGGAATTAACTTTAGGCATGAAATTGGTCTCGTAATGTATGTGTCACTTAAAACCTTTGCCATTCCTGAGTGCAATCCCACTCATTTTCATTATGAACCATGGGTGAAGAAGTTTCCTCCTCCTAGCTCTTTGGTCTTGTCCACATTAATCTGTGCTACGGATTTATTCATCCACTGCATAATTTATTTATTTTATTTTTCCAAATTTATACCCCGCCCCCTCCTGCAACGCAGCTCGGGGCGGCTTCCAACAGTCCACAATAAAAACAATAAAATTCCTTTAAAAATATTAAATATAAAATGTACCATATAAAAACAGGGCTAGAAAATAACAAATAAATAAATGGGCGGGGGACTAAAATCATCCCCCCCCCACCCTCCCTCCCAAAGGCCTGGGCAAACAGCTGCCATATGGCCATTTTTGGCTTATCATACAGCAAGCTGCCCTGCATTAAACTGGAGTGACCATGACCTGCCATGCAGCAAGCTGCACAATGCAACCTGTGCACACCGCACAGACATGTGGGCCCAATGCTACAAGTGTTATGCAGCTATTTGCTAACGTCATGTTCTGAATGTACTGATGTAGTGAGGCCTTACTTCACCTTAATGTCTGATTCATTCATGCACACAAAGTCCTAAACTAAATTCCTTTGAGAGTAGGAAGGCTTTGGCTGGGAAGGGGGTTTGCATTGGTGCCTGGGGCTGTCTGGATCCCTTTCACCTGTGGGAGTAGGAAGAGAAGTATGTACCCCAAGTAACTTTAGTGTGAACACCTTACTTCAAAGTAAAACCATTGTTTGCCATGACCACTGGAGGAGATTGCAATGTAATTATTTCTGTTTGTAGCTGCAGTGTGAACGGTACTAAAGTGGAGAAGTTAGTTATTTTGATTTAACACTGTTTGTCAGAACATGCCCTAAGTAGCGAGACTGCTGTGCGGAACCAACAGAGTTTGCTTATTTATCCCATTCCTCTGGGGAAAGTGTGGGATTGAGAGACCTGAGTCCCAGTGTTGCAAGTCATGGTGACCTTTTTCTGCTGAGAATTTTTCATACCCCTGGCATACCTACTGGCATGGCAAAGTCAAAGGGTGTACGCTGCTGATGGGGGAACACTGCTGTGTTCACTGAAGGAGCAGCAGCATCCCATTTTCTACCTGCAATACAGGCACTTCAGATTCCATTGTCAACAGGAATGGAGCATGACCTTGTCTCTCCTGAACAACTGAACAGCAAGGTCCTAAGAGTTATTTCTCTCCTGCCTGCAGAGCAAGCTACAGGCTTTCTATTGTGGGCAGAGGAAATCCTCCTGGGTCCTTGATGAAGAGATGATCAGCAGGAACCCAGGAGCACTCCCCCTGTCTGCCATGAAAGACCTGCCTGATCAGTTAAGTGCTCCCTTCCTTGCAATTCAAGACCCAGCTGATCACCTGGAACCCAGAAACACTCTCCCAACCTGAAATGCAAGATGCAACTTGTGGTGAAACGCCAGTAAGGGGCGCTATACAGCTGAGCCACCCACCTCACTGTGTTTCTCCAAAACTCTGGCTAGGGGTTCCCACAGCTGGCAACCCCCCCACCCCCCAAAAAAATCCTTGATATTCCGCTGCCACCACCCAAGTGTTTCCTAGCGGGCATTCACATCACTCAGGAAATGTGAACTCCAAAATGGCATAGGCCTTACAGCTTCCCAAAAGCACTCCCCTTTCCTGGTACTCTGTTCCTGGAATTTCCTCCTCTGCGTTGGCGGCAGATCCCCAGAGCTACCCAACGGAGGCTTCCCTTGGTTCCAAAGCTGTTGTCTTCTAGCCCAATAGGTAAATTTCCCCCTCTTTAGTAGCTTGGCCTAGGGAGACGTATAATGGCCAATAACGCGCACACACACTCAGTAGGGTAAAAAGAAAACTTAGACTTTACTAGTACATATAAAAAGGAATAAAAGCAAAGATTACACCGAGAACCAGAGGTGATAATCCTTGAGCAATGAGAGTCGGACCTGTGGACATAGTAGTCCATGGAAAGCGTCTTCCTACAACTGTAGCTGAGGTAGCAAGCAAGGTACTTACACTGGTTCTGATCAGGTCTCCATAGGTGATGGTTTTCATATGGGGTCCAAGTTCTTCTTCTGGCAAAGGCCAGAGTTACAAAGTCACTGCCAGGCCCTGCAGTTCATGTGTGCCTCCAGGCAGGGAGGTCACCAGCCTAGCAGCATCTGCTAGAGATCTGTCAGTGAGTCCAGAGAGAGAGAGGAAGGGGTGTGTCCTGGCTTTTTAAGCTCGACCCCGCCTCCCCTTTGGGAATTGCCCCCTGGTAGGGTTTCTCCAATCCAAGTGAACTGCCTGAGCCCTCTGACCTGTGAGGTCACTTAGGTGAGACATCATGGTGTTCACCTTGAGATACTGATCCCTGTCCTTGACTTTTGGATCATGCCCAGAACACTTGTCCTGTGACCTTGCATTTGTCCAGGTCCTGGTGTGTGTGTTGATAGGGTGTAGCAGAGTGTTTGTCTTGGGTACTCTGGTAGGGAAACAGGGGCATTTTGCCACATTCCCCCCACCCCTTCCTCTAAAGCTGGGACACGTAACTTCCCAGAGCTGCGAGTCCCGAGTGTACCAATATTTCATACAGCTCCCATTACAGAATAAAAAGATGCATGTGTTAGCCTGTAATACAGACAGACCATTCCCGTACACACAAATGCAAAAGGGTTAGGTCATACATAATACAGCTACCCCATCATATTCCCTGTACATCTTGACCCTCTCAGAGAATACATTCATTACAGCCCGTTCCTGCTTCTGGAAGGAAGACAGCAAGAAAGGTACATACTCGGTAGTCAGAGTCTTTCCTGGACAACACATCTGCAATTACATTCTGACTACCTTTGATATGTTCAATGTTCAATGTTCATGTTGAATTCCTGCAGCTTACGTGATGCACAGGGAGGTCCAGGGTTCCCTCCCCTGTGTCCACAACTGCTGCTCGGTGAACGGGCTTCTGTGCCCGGGGGGTGGGTGGGTTTGATAGGGTGTAGCAGAGTGTTTGTCTAGGGTACTCTGGTAGGGAAACAGGGGCATTTTGCCACACAACTGATCAGCGGGAACTCAGGAGTACCCCCCTACTTGCAATGCAAGACTTAGCTGATCAGTGGGAACCCAGGAGCACCTGCAATGTAAGTCCCAGACCAGCCTGGGGGCATGCACTGCAAGCAAAAGAGGGGGCATTCTTATTTCAAAGTGTAAGGAAAGGGACAAATAATTGTTTCATGGGTGCAGATCTGGTTTTGTGCCTTTTTTATATTTTAAAATATTTGCATACACAGTCAATAGCATTGCCTTAGGTCTGATTGTGCTGGCATAAGAGCCATCTGCCTGGTGTGGGGCTGCTTGGATTTTATACTGTGGAGGGGTGTGCAATGAGCTCTTGGATGCCTCTCTGATTATCCAGAGGAGATAGCAGACAATGCAGCACTGCAGTAAAACTCTTAACTTCCTGGAAAGATGCTGGCTGGAGGGTTTTCTTTCCACTGCAATCTTAGCCTGAAGGATGAGCAGATTTTCAGCAAGCAACCTTTTTACCAAGCTGGGGGGGCGGGGGGACTCTCATTGCAGCATTTTGCCTGGCTGTAGTCTCCGGTATCTGGTATTCTAATGATTGTTGGACCTCAGCCTTGCCCTCTTCCGGCTCCCACCTCTCATTAGCCATGCAATATTGTATCTCTTTTAATAGCATTAGTGTCTGGAGCTCTCCCGACAAGAGGTGACCTCAAAGTTTTATTAACCTCTTAATAACACGTTTCCTGGTTTGGGCTGTCATTTGTATGTCTGTATCACTTAGGTTTCACACAAGAGACACTCCTGCAATGCACCTATATCTCCCTTCACAAACAGGAGTACTGAATTCATTATTTAAAAAAATAAATAAATACTGACCCTTGCAGCAAAAGGCTGGGGACAGAGAGTGTTCAGATCATGGATCCATCCCTTATCCTGGAGTGCATGCCCTCATCTCTGGCTGCTCACTTCCCCTGAGCTTACTCTTTCTGCGCTCAAGTATTAGGTCTAGATTCATGACCAAGATCCAGGAATTGGAAAGGGGCTAAATAAAAAACATCAGTGGACCTGATTTGACCTACGCCCAGAAATTCCCCACTCCTGCTCTAGGTGAAGGGAGCACCTAGATATTCCATTCCCAACCTCTCCCATCAGGGGGCGCTATGGAGAATCCTGCAGCAGGTCTCTAGCGCTTCCTGCTGTGGAACTTGTACTAATTTTCAAAATGGCCCATGAGGGGGAAAAGGTTCCCCAACCCTGCTTTAATGAATCAACTGGTAACATATCCAGATGGTTGTGTACTGAAATGCTCTTTTGCAGCCCAGATTTGTTTGCTGGTGGGTGCTCTATTTGCTGCTAAATGCTAGTGCTGGTTATCTTACCCTGCCATTTAACATTAAGTATTTTTCTTAAACATTTGCTATCATAACCATCACTACATTGCTGAGATTGCTTCTTAAGAACCCGTTGCTTCAGAATTGTATAGCAACATTGATATTACAGATCCAAATTCCTGAGGCTCACATTCTTCTGCTTCCAGATGTTGGTCAACATTACGAAGATACAATTTGCTTTTCCTATGCGACATATGACTTCTCAATGGGTGTAATCACATGAGATGTTGCCCCAGTGTCCCCCCTTTGCCCCGGATTTATCTGACTGTCTGAATGGTGGCCACCGGACATTCGCCTACTGCACAGCATCATCCCCGGGAAGGAGGAGCACACCATGTGGATTTAACTTGTCCAAACCAGGGTAACAGGTAACCATGGGGCCAGGTCTTGTTTGTTAGGTTCCCCTGCAGACCTGGGTCTACTAGCACCATAGGCCCTTTTCACACAGACACGCTAACACTGATAAGGTTGGTGTTACATTTTATTATACATGTTGCAGGGCTGCAAGTGTGCTCTATGGGTGCCCTCCAACATGTATAATAAAATGTAACACCCATTTTATCAGTGTTAGCGTGTCTGTGTGACAAGGGCAATAGAGGCGTGGCCAGCATGCCCCTCTCACCTGACAGACAGACAGACAGGAGAGGGGAGTGCAGAAGTGTCGTTTCCCCCCCACACACACACAGGCTCTCAGGGGCATGATTTGTGCTCCTCTCTCCCAGATGGTTACCAGCTGAGAGGGGTGCATTATTTATTTATTCACACATTTTTTTAATCCCGCCTCATCCTGCAAAGCGGCTCGAGGCGCCTAACAAAAGGAATATATAAATATACAAATATATATTAAATATAAAATACAAGTAAAAACAATATAAAACCCAAATATCCACAAACTAAACCAAAATGGGGAAACCATAAAAAACACCCAATACAAACCCCACCCCCCTCACCAAAAGCCTTAGCACTGGCTCTGATGGAAAGGGGGGCGGGGGGGAAACACAGCCACAGAAGGATTCTTCCCTTTCTATGTCCTCTGCTCTCCTTTCCTGGTAGAAATGGCTCTCTCCATGCAACCGCTGTTTTGGCCAATTGCTCTGCGCATGGGCGGAGGTGAGCAGGTCGCGGGAGTACGCACACCCACTCGCCACAGCATTCACATGGGAGACACCCACACATCATGCAGCCGACCTGCATGGGCATGCGTTGGTGCGTCTCATGTAAAAAGGGCCTAAGTTGTAATGGGGTCAGGACACTGAAGTTAAAACCCTGATAAGAGATCTTTAAGGACCACAAAGGAAAGGAAGAAGAATGATTTAACCTCCCACCCATGCTGGCAAGTTGACATAGGAAGTCTCTTCCCCTTCTAAAATATTTCTGAAAGGCAGCACCTGCACAGTCTCACTCTTCCTAACACAATCCTGGATCAATCTTCATTCAGGGAGAAGAGCGCCACCTACTGACTTGACAACAGCATTTTCTGCACCACTTGGGCTTTTCCCTATAGACAGTTTGCTAACTGGCTAGAAAGGGACAGAATCAGCAGGGGAAAATCTCTGAATTTACAATTCACAAGCAATGGGAAAGGTGTGTGCATGTGCGTGCGTGGGTGGGGAGGGGGGGGACTGAAAGTGAGCTAGAAAGATTTGACAGAGCCCCTTTAAACCAGACACTCTGACATAACATTTTTCAATTAGCAACACATCAAGTGGCAAGCAATTAAATAATGGGATGGTTTGGGTGGTGATGTCAGTTCCCAGACAGAGGCGAGGCTGGTGGCTGGAGCCAAGACAAGGCTTTGGAGGGCAAGGCTGGAATTGGGATGGGTGCTGTGCTGTGCTGTGCTGTGCTGGTAGTCAGATCATCAGATGCTAAGTCAGGAGCCAGGGGTCAAAGCAAGAATCGAGTGAGTAGCCATGTGGCCTGATTTCACATTAGGAGACAATAAGACAAAGCCAGAATTGTAAGCCAGAATGAAACCAGAATTAAGTTCAGAAGTAGATAGACCAACACGGTAAGGTACAGAAGGGGGTGAAGGATGATGGCTGGAGCAGGTGGGCTGGAAGGAAGGTTGGTGAACAGGTGAGCTGTAGGCATAGAAGTAACTTTGAGCCAAAATTTGAGGGAGGGAACGCTGAACAATATAAGCTCCACCCTTGTATTTCTGTGATTGCAAGAGAAATGCATCATTTCTCTGATTGCATGTCCCACCAATAATTCCCATGGGTGCAGGGCTGGAATGCAGGGAGGCAAACAGGTAATGTGTATGGCTAGAAGGCAGGTGGGATGGACTGAGGCAGGTAGCTAGGAGCAAGGCTGTCGCAGGGCATGGGCAATATATAAGGCAGGATTCAAGGAACAAAGAGTGAGAGACTTGGGTCAAGGCAGGCAGGCAAGCAAGCAAGCAGGCAGGCAGGCAGGCTTCAGCATAAACTGGATAAATGAGTAGGCCAGGAGCTGTCATGTTGTGCAGACAGCTGCTTGCTTCCATGAGCCTAAGCCTTATATAGTGACCCTTGCCAATCAGGGCTGAAGCAGAAGCCAGCCAATTGGGGTTCCCATGGGCAGCGTTCCATCTCCAGGGTTTGGACCTTGTCAGACTTAGGACTATTAGCTAAAGGCACATTCTCTGTGGAGCGAAATGGCCAGAGCATCTGCTCAGGGGCCAGTAGATCTGGGCTGAAGGATACCTATCTCCTTACAGGTGAATACATGGTGAGCGTTATTCTTGTAGCCCATCTAACACTTGCCTTTCCATATGATATCCCAGGATGCATTGTTCCTGTTTGGCGACAGTGTCAAGCGCACCTGATGGAACTCTTCCCTGCCAAGTTTCCACCATATTTCGTGTCATTGGCAGACTGGGAGCTGCTACCTGATGCATTCGTAAGTGACTATTCGGATGTGATAGTGAATCAGGCAGGCTGTTAATTAAGGATATGTTCACACACTATGTCCCTTTTTACATGAGATGCACCCACTCATGTCCACTGCGTGGGCATGAGTGGGTGCTGTCTGTGTGACCACTGCAGTGGGTGAGTGGGGGCGCGTACATGCTCTCACTACCCATGCACCTCCACTCATCGC
>QEPC01011753.1:75607-92222 GCA_003113815.1 Sphenodon punctatus
TGTTTGTCTTCTCCCCTGTCTCTCCCACTGTCCCCTCTCCCTGTCTCCCCCCTTTTGTCTTTTAGATTGTAAGCCACAGGCAGGGACCGCGTCTATTTCTATGTTCTGTACAGCACCATGTCACACGACTGGCACTATATAAATGTTTATAATAATAATAATTAATAATCTCTCTGGCTATGTGCTTTTATTACCAATACTATTCACTCTCTAATCATCATCAGAATTTAGATGGGCTTTGTTCAGAGGTGTCTTTGTGGAAGTGCTATCCAGAGGTGGTTCTAGGGTTGCCACCTATGTATATTTTTCCAGGCTACTTATGAAAAATACATGTTGCAGGGCCTGCATTGACACCTATGCATCCCCCTGCAACATGTATTTTCATAAGTGGCCTGGAAAAATATACATAAGTGCCAAGGTGGCTCTTACATACAAAAGAGTGTTACACAAAGTAGAAATGACAGGCATTTGCACATGGCTCTGTGCTGGCCTCTAAAAGCATGGTCTGCACCTGAGTATACAACATAACTGCCAAATTCCATGTGACTCTGTATATCAGGAGCTGCTAACTGTCCCATCCCTGCTGAAAAGTCATGCTGGGGAGCTGGGTTCACCTGCTTGCCTCTGAACACCCTAGGAAATTAATTGGCAGTAGGTTCAAAACAAATAAAAGGAAGCACTTTTTCACTTAACCTACAATTAACCTGTGGACCTCATTGCCAGAAAACGTTGTGAAGACCAGTAGTGTAACCAGGTTAATATATATATATATATATATATATATTAGATACATTCTTGGAGAGGATAGGTCCATCAATGTCTGTTGATCAAAGAACACAGCCTCTGACTCAGGATCATTATGACAATTCTGAAGCAGCCATAGCTGCTGCTATAAGAGACAGGATGCTGGGCTTGATAGACCATTGGCCCCGAGACTCTCTCCTTATGGCACCTTATGGTTCTTATTGCACTCATAAGTGCCATACTGGTATGGCACTTCTTATGAGTATACTTTATGAACTAAGAAGTTGATTTTTATAGTCTTGGGCTCACTCGCCAACTGCAAGTTCTAGCCTGACAAATAGTAATTTTTTTCTGGCTAGTGGAGTTTTTATATTTATAATATTGCAGTCGTGTGTGTTCCATCGATCTTTCTTGACAGGCCCCATAGAGGAAGGGGGAGTTACAGATCAATGACTGGAAGTGGGGGGGGGGCCGGAGGAGAGGGATGGGGGTATAATAATAATGTTTTATAGTTTTATGATTTAAATTGTCAATGTATGCTGTAGTAAGCTGCCCCGAGCTGCCTGTGGCAGGAGGGGCGGGATACTAAATGCTTTTAATAAATAAATATAAGTCTCTTATTGCCAGGGCCCTGTGTTCACTGCATTTTCCCGGTTGGCAGCAATGGGGAAAACACAGTGAACATAAGTCCCTGCCTACTGCCTCTCCAGCCCTGGCACCATTGAATGCTTGCTTTCAAATTACAGTTGAAACCCATAAAACCAGACACTTTGGGAAATGAGGGGTGGCGGGAATACTGAAAACATCCAAAACTGTGGAGGGCAAGAATCATGACAACCTCCCCCCACCCCCTCCGAAATGCTTTCCATGAAAGGGGGAGGTGGCTTTGTGTCCAATCTGCCCCCTCTCCACTACCATCACCCCCTCCCCTTTTGCTGGCAGCAGCACCAGCTGCAGTTTCTGGGTGGGCTCCAAGCCAGGACCAGGGAGTATGGTTGTGAGGTCCCCAAACTGCAGTCCTGCTGGCAACACCAGTGGTGCCAGACCCTCCTTCCCATCTGGCAGCAGCACCAGACCCATCCATTGCACTGAGCCCACCACGAAGTGGCAGCAGGAACTGCCCAGTACACAGTCAGTCTAGACATTTTAGAAATCCTTTCCCACTGGGTCCCCTTGTTAGTTTTGTCCTACCTCCTCCCTTGCCACAGTCACAGTATTTGAAAGGCTGTTTCTGAGGGAATGCAATGATTTCTCTCAAAGGGTGGCATGCTGGCCAGTGCAGTAACCAGGGCAGACAGCTTGAGATTTATTAATGGAATGCACGCTGGCACTAACAGGGCCAACCAGGCATCCATTACACTCACATCGATCCCATGAAAAGTGTCCTTCGGAAGTAATGCTCTTGTGATTTATCAGCTGCTGATTAGGGAGCTTTGAGAAAGCGGATTAGGGTTTATTTTTAACGTATTTGTCCTGTCCTCCCCCCGAGGGAGAAAGGGGATTTAATTCATCTTCATTGAAATGAGCATGACACTAGACATAAACAAGCGGTCTGAATGGGCCCTTCCCCGACAGCTTTATTGTCCTAGAGCATGAATGTCTAGAACAAGAAACCAGGTGCAGCCAGAGTTGGCCCCTGCCCTGACTGAGGAATATCCTAACAGGGAGAAGACTACTGTGAGCAAATGCCTTCTACAAAACAACCCTCTCTTTTTGCAAAATCAGACTAGCCCATCCCCTAGGACTACATAATTCACAGTAATCTCAGGCCTAGGCCTGAGTCTCTGGGTCAGTCACCTGTCACCTGCCTTTGCATGGGCTGGAGGAGGACAAGAGAGCTTTGCGATGTTATTCACACCCAGCAATTCTGTGGCATTGCCTGGGGCAAGCCCCAGCTGAAAGCAGAGCTGCAGCAGCCATCCGCCGAGCAGACAGACTGCAGCCCCTCCTCCAGATAGTGCCACAGGATTGGGCTGCCTGCTCTGCGGGCAGTACTCCTGGATGTTCCAGTGCACCACCGGCGGGACTGCGCTGGAGGAAAGTCAGCCTGCCCCGCCTCTGCTCTGCCTGCACATCTGGCCAGCCACTTTTAAATGGACGGTCTACTCAGGAGTGAGGTGGGGCAGAGGCATGGGTGCTGGCCATGTGAAAACAGCCAGAGTGCCATCCATTTTATTCTGCTGTGCTGAGGAGCTACCTTCTAACAGGGTGGGTGGGGTCCTTCAGGTAAACTCTGCTGCAGGTGATTTGTGTGTGTATGTATACATGTACACACATGTACAAACGCACATGCATGCATACCTGGGGGGAAGGCTTGTATGGACTGAAGGGAATGAGCGGAGATGTAGGGGAAGACTACAGAAATACAGGCAGCAGTGTACATATCACTGCTCCCATTACACTGATGGGAAAACAGAGGCACAAGGCAGTAAACTGATCTGGGCTAGATCACACAGTCAATCTGAGATCAGAACACATGATTCCTGGCTCCCAGTTCTGTGCTCTAACTTCTAGATGCCACTCTTTGGTTCTTATTTGTTCAGGACACATGGGGATATCTGGATAGAAACTGTACCCCACAGATCACAGCATGGAGTCCAGTAGAAACTTGCCGTCATAGCACATTCCTATCAGCAGTGTAGCTGCCACACTGGAGCATGGCTGCAACCAGAACAGATAGTAGGGTTATGTCTCTGTAAATTCTGCACTGGTGCCATCACAGCCATTTTTGCAGAATTTTGCATTTGGCCAAATTGTTGTAGAAATTACCTCCACCAGTACAGAATTATACCCTAAGTGAGGAGTATTATGAGCTTAGTCAATGGAGCATCAGCATTGTTAGCTAGCTGGCACTGTTAGCGGCTGGTATATATTCCAAGGCAATGGGCCCCTGTTCCACAGCTTCTGATAAGAAACAACCCACGACCACTATAGGGAGAGTAGAGCCTCCCTGCTAATTGGCCTGTGTGGCATTTTTGGAGGGTTTTTTGACACAGGATGTTCAAAAGTGATGCAATGGCATGCTTGGAAATTAATTTGCATTCAAAATTTGCATAATTTGTTTAGTTTATTCAAAATGTATAACCCATCCCCTCCTGCCATATGGCAGCTCAGTGCAGTGTACAAAAGACAATAAAAACATAATATAAAAATACAAAGTACAATATAAAAGCAATTTTAAATTTTAAAAAATTTAAAAAATCATCAAACAAGGCCTGACTAAAACCCACTACCTCCACCCCAGAAAAAGGCACCACCACCACCCCACTACCCATCTGTCACCAAATGCCTGGCAAAACAGCCAGGTCTTGCATTGTCTGTGGAAGGAGGGGAGAGCCAGAGAGAGGTGAATCTCCACCGGGAGGGAGAGAATGCCCTCCCGAATGTTGCTGCTCGGAAGACTCGGGAGACATCCAAGAGGGCACCCCCCCCCAACTGACCACAGGGGCCAATCCAGGACACAAGGGGTGAGGCAGTCCTGCAGGCAGGGCAGCCCAGGCCGTGTAGGGTTTTAAGGTAATAACCAACACCTTGAATCAGGCCTGGAAGACTATAGGCAGCCAGTGCAAAGAACGGAGCACCAGTGTTATGTGCTTTCAGCCCGTCTCCATTAGGAGTCGAGCCGCCGCATTCTGCACCAGCTGCAGTCTCCGGGTCATCACCAAGGGTGGCCCCACGTAGAGTGCGTTACAGTAGTCCTATCTTGAGATGATGAATGCATGGATGACGGTGGCCAGATTGGAGCCCAACATATACAGCCGAAGACGACAAACCAGATGTAACTTACAAACAGCATTCCTTGCCATAGCTGCCACCTGGGCATCCAGGCGGACCAGCTCGTCGAGGAGCACTCCCAGACTCCAAATGTGAGGGACCAAGGTGGGACACACCCCATCAGTGATGGGGGCCTCCACTCCCTCGTCCCTTTCCACCAACATCATCTCTGTCTTATCTGGATTCAGCTTCAGATGGCTCATCCTCATCAAATCCCCCACCACAGCGAGACACCGGGTAAACACCAAGACTGCCAGGCCTGGGTCAGATGAAAACCAGAGGTAAAGCTAGATGTCATCAGTATGCTGATAACACCCAGTCTCAAACACTCTCACGATCTCGCCCAAGGGCTGCATGTACACATTGAACAGGAGAGGGGACAGAATGGAACCCTGCGAAACTCCACACATGAGATCCTGGGGGAATGATGTAAAATCCCCCAGACTCACATGCTGAGTTCTCCCGGCCAAGAGCAGAACCAACCAGGAACAGGTCCGCCCACCCCAGGTCACCAGCATCTCATGGTCAAGAGCGTCAAAAGCCACTGACAGATCTAACAAAATTAGAAGAGTGGACCGGCCTCAGTCCAACTCCCGAAGCAGATAGTCGACCAAGACCACAAGCACAGTCTCGGTACCATAACCTGGACAAAAACCTGACTGCGAGGGATCAAGGAAGCCCTTAATTTGTAGGCTTTGATATTTTGCATGATTTATTCTGCTTGCAGAATCTGGATTTTTCTGCTTACAGAAATTGAGTTTCCTGATTGCAGAATTTGGGATGGGGGAATTGCAGAATACATGTCGGAGGAGGGACACATGCCTGCCTGTGTCCATGGAAAGTTGCTGGTGGCATCTTCACTGGCTGAAGCCCTGGATCCCATTCCTTCTTTCTGAAGTTTCTCCCACCCATACAAGAATCTCCCATATCTGGCCCAGCCAGATACTGTGTTAATGTCACTCTTGCTGCAGGGCAGAGACAGACTGACTGGGGACTGGGAAGTAATTCCCTCCACTGCTGCCTGGAAAGAGCGTTATACAAGTGACTGAATGACTTGTTCTTGCTCTGGCTGCTGCAGGAGAAAGGAGGGCAGGCAGGAGCCTACCCCATCATGTTATGAAAAAAATATATTTTACTTGACATAGGCCATTTTAGACAAGCGCGCGACCTGCTCATGCATGGTTTCCAAAATACCACGAGCCGGGATTACACGAGACGCCGCCGGGGATCACGCTCATGGGAGGGGGACGCACATTCTTTTCCAGCTGCAAATTACCTACCTCAATTGCCGACCTGGTCAATTTGCAGCCAGAAAAGAATGTGCATCCCCCTCCCATGCGCGTGATCCCCGGTGGCGTCTCGTGTAATCCCGCCTCGCGGTATTTTGGAAACCATGTGAGAGCAGGTTGCGCACTCGTCTAAAAATGGCCATAGTGATTGTAACCCACCTTTGTAGCCTTGTATTTAGTAATGGTACATGTTTGTGTAGTAATGTTAGATCAAATGTAACCAGTAGTGAAAATATGTATTTTGGTTAGACTGATTAAGAGAATGTTGCTCTATGATGAAAAGCATGATGGGTACAAGCCAGAGAACAAGACTAGTTAACTTAGGCCGTGAGCCTCAGATCACAGTGATGAGGAAACGCTGCCTCATGGAAAAGAAGAGAAATGGTTTGGAGAAGCTGAAGTAAACAGGGCAAGAAAATGCATAAACATAAGATTACTTTACTTTACAAAAGATTTGTAGGCCGCACCCTCTTGCACATTGGCAACCCGGGACAGCATACAACATAAAATACAACAATAAAATATAACAGTAAAATCATTAAAATACAATCATAAATATAAATAAAGTGGGCACATAAAATATAAGACATATAAAATAGCAACTAGCAAATATCCCCCCACACCCACCCACCCACCCCTCGAAGGCCCGGCGGAACAACCAGGTCTTACAACACCTATGAAAGGAGGGGAGAGATGGGCCTCCAACGGGAAAGAGTTCCACAGCCAAGGTGCGACCACTGAGAATGCCCTTCCCACAGTAGCCACCCGGTATACCCAGGGGACCTCACGTTGGGTGCCCCCAGCCAACCACAGGGGCTGCGAAATGACCTGAGGCTTGAGGCAGTCTCGCAGGTAACCAGGACCCAAACCGTTTAGGGCTTTATAGGTCATAACCAACACCTTGAATTGGACCCGGAAGACAATACGCAGCCAGTGCAGAGTCCGGAGCACCGGTGTAATGTGCTCACGGTGGCCTGTCCCTGTTAGGAGGCAGGCCGCCGTATTCTGCACCAGCTGCAGCCTCTGGACCATCGCCAAGGATAGCCCCACGTAGAGTGCGTTACAGTAATCCAGTAGGGAGGTAATGAAAGCATGGATGATGGTGGCCAGATCTGAATCTGAAATATACCGCCAAAGCCGTCACACCAGATGTAATTGGAGAAATGCTCCTCTTGCCACAGCCTCCACCTGACCATCCAGGCGGATCTGTGGGTTGAAGCACCCCCCAGACTCGGGACCTGAGTGGCCGTGGAGGGGGCAAACCCCACCAATGATGGGAGCCACCACACCCCCAGCCCTACCCACCAACATTACCTCCGTCTTGCCGAGATTCAGCCTCAGCCGGCTCGTCCTCATCCAGTCCCTCACAGCTGCCAAGCACCGGGTAAGCACCGAGACTGCCGGGCCTGAGTCTCCAGAAAATGAGAGATAGAGTTGTGTATCGTCAGCCTACTGATGACATTGTATGCCGAACCCTCTCATGACCTCACCCAGTGGTTGCATATACACATTGAACAGGAGAGGGGAAAGACTAGAACCCTGCAGGACTCCACACATGAGATTCCAGGGAGACGATGTATATTCCCCAAGAACCACATGCTGTGTTCTCCCCACCAGGAAAGAGCGGAACCATTCAAGAACAATTCCGCTCACCTCGGCCCGGTCCTGCAGCCTCGCCACCAACATCTCGTGATCAATGGTATCAAATGCCACTGACAGATCCAGTAAGATCAAAATAACACCAGTGATACTCAGCAGATCATCACCTCATCATCACATTTAATTTCTATCCCGCCTCTCTCCGAAGACTCGAGGCGGCGTACAACAATCATCAATACATTTGCTGAGGGTTCTCTCCCACACAGGGGACCCAGCCTAACATCATCAATACAGTTGCTGGGAGTCTCTCCCACACAGGGGACCCAGCATACCGATATCACATATACATATCAAAAGCCATCCCCCCCAACTAATACCACCTCCGACCATGCCTACACATCAGGCCACTGGTTCCATCACTCCAACTACCAATACCCTGCTGCCACCAGGGTAAACAGCTGGCTCCATCCCTCTCTCACAGGGAGGAGTCAACCATCTCCATCTCCTCTCTAATACAATACCCACCCCCTCCATAATACAACCCAACAAGGAAGCCCACCGTGGCCCCACAGTGGCCAGGGCAGACCTCCAAACAATATTAAATGGTCTCACATTAACAATTCCCTCTACCCTAGCCACTCCCTCCCGCCTGGTCACAATGATCCAACCCCTCTACCCCGACTGACCCTGAAGGGCCCCGAAGGGCCGCACCCTTTGGCCACGGCCCTTTGGCTCACGGATGCTGGCATGTGGCCGGCGGCACAGCCACCGGTTCATTCCTTTTAACGCCCCTCGACACTTCTGGTGGCCGGTGTGGGGGAGAGGGGGGAGAAGGGGGGTGAAAAGATAGTCAAATATCCCCTACTCACTCCCCTTTCCTCCATAGGTGCTCCGTGGGACCCCCCGGCAGCGGGAGCAGCAGCGGTGAGGACACAAGCCTCAGATAGTAAGTTCAATTGCAGGCACCGGTCCATTCCTTTTAAAGCCCCTCGGCACTTCCGGTGGCCGGTGCGGGGGAGGGGCCCCCCCAGATGATGCCCCCACTGATGGAAAACAATGGGTATCGGCTAGCTAACATCCTTGAGGGCATCAGGGTGTGTGAGGAAGACCATAATCTCATCCTGAAGCACAGAAGGTCTGGCCTTGCCCGAGACATAAAGATTGAGATGTGCATAAGAATGTGGTCAGCAGAAACCCACGAGATGGTAATGTCAGGCCCTGCACCAAGCATACCAGCATAATGCCCTCCTGCCCAGAAGGTCACCGGAACCCAGGAACAAGCATAACAATAACATTCTCCTGCCCAGAAGGCTATAAAACAGAAGCCCAAACTCGAGGAAGATGTCTTCAGTGCTGCTGGTCACAAGCTTTGCAGTGAGTCACCGGGCAGTTGACCCTTATCGTTGCTCTCAAAAGATCCAGATACAAGGGGCACCTCTCCCAGGTATGGACCCCCAGACCCTCACCTGTACCAACCTCTCCAAACCAACGCTCGCCACTGTGATCTACAGGACACGTAAGAAACATGCATTCTATGCATTAGGTAGACAAGGCTAAGACTATCCAAGAACTCATGGTATATTGTCTGTGTGGATAAAGAATAAAATAGTGTTGACCCAATTAAAATGTTTGATTTGTGGTGTGGGGTGACCAAGATCCCGGTTGGGAATGGTACTTGGGAGGGAAACCAGGTAAATTCCTAACATTCATAGCAACCCTTAAGGATAGGGGAACACAACTCCACCCAGGTCAAGGAAGTTGCACCATGGCAAATCCACCAGGAGAGAGAGGAACATCAGGCTCTGGATTGGTAGTTCCCAGGGCAGCAAGAGATGTGAGTACAGAGGCAGCCATTAAGGACCTGGAGCGCTTTTAAACAATCCCGCTCACAAGCGGGATCGTTCAATACCGGCATCGGGCACCCACCTTCCTCTCGACGTCGTGTCTGATGTTCAGAAGAGCGTCAGACACGGCGTAGAGTGTATGTGCGCATGCGTGCCCTTCTGCGCATGTGCAATCTGGGAAGGAACCCGGAAGTGCGGCGTGAAGCTGGCACAGTGGCGATCTGCCTTGAAGGGGGCAGGATCGCCGGGCCAGCTTCACACGGTGGAGATCCAGCGTTAGAGCGCGCCAGGGATTTAGACGAGTGGCAACAATGGCGGCTGATAAAGGACTCAGCCGCCATTTCCGTCTTGTCTAAAGCGCCCCCGGTCTTCCAAAGAGCTCAGTTCCCATTTGGCTCCTAACTTATGATTTCTCCACAGCAGCTTTCTCTGCTGAAAACAAATAGAAGCTGAGCTCTTCTGAAAATCTAGCACTTATGTGTCTCAGTGTCCATCACTGCTGAGTGACCCTTACTCTGGCTGATTCATTCACAGAACACTTTTAGTGTGGGGAGTGGTATATAAACTCACATTTGGAGTGTTGTGTGAAACCACTTCCTCTGCTCCTTGCTGATCCCCTTTTCTCTGCCACCTGATGGGCTGGGCTATGGAAATGCAGGGGAATCAGCAGCTGTGTGACTGCATTGCTACAGGACAAGGCAAGCACATTAAAGAACAAGTGTGGAAATATGCAAATTTTAGAGAACACTTATGGGAAATACAGGTTGCAGGATTGCATTGACTCCAATGCAGCCCTGCAATCTGTATTTGTCATTAGTGTCCTCTAAAATGTGTATGTCTGGCCTGAGTTTGCAAGGGGAAAGGGTGCTGTGTGAATGAGCCCTTAGAGTGGCAATGAAGGACTCAAGCAGGACAATCCTCTGTCATTAAAGTCAATGGGAGTTTTTCCATTGGCTTTATTGGTGGAGGGTTGTGCTCAGAGTGTGGGCTACAGTGAGGCACAATCTACAATGGACAAGGGAGGGGGGAACAGGGATACATTCACAAAACTGAGAAATTGCAGGTACAGAAGCTTAACTGAGTAACAAGGGAGGAGAGCGATCCTGAAGAACGAGACCAGGGCCGGCCTTACCACAGAACAAACTGGGGGGACCGCTCCATGCCCCACTATTTTCTCTACTTCTTAGACTTCTTCAGTGGACCCTGTTTTCACCAGGGCAGGGTGCGAGGCCCCCAACTTCCAGCAGGGCCGCAAACAGGATCACCTCTGGGGTCCCATGGGGGGTGCTGCCAAGAGGGCAGGGCCACAAAGAGGGGGTGGGGCCACCGGCGGCTCTGCATTTTATTTTGGCCCTGCATATTCTGATGCCAGCCCTGAAGGAGCCAGGATAAAGAGAAACATAAATGAGCAATCAGAAAGGGAGGGGGCTAGGGAGGCCTGATGGATGAGGAAGGTTTTTAGGAGGCATTTGAAGGTTGCAAAGGAGAAATCAGGGTGTATGTGCTCGGGGAGGCAGTTGCAAGTCTACAGAACAGCATGGGAGAAGGGGGGAGGATAGTTTAGGGAGCAGGAGACTCTGGGGTGGGAAGGGTGGCCATACTTCCCCTTTAAAAGAGGACACATGAAAAATTCATGTTGCAGGGGTGCATTGGTTTCAGTGCAGCCCTGCATCATGTATTTTTCATAAGCGTCCTCTCTTAAAGGGGCGGTATGGCCACCCTAGGGGTGGGTGAGGGCGGTGACAACGGAGGATCAAAAAGGGAATGAACATTAAAAAGGGGTGAAAGCCTGGTGGGGAAGGGGACTGGAAATGGCTTGTCCTGGCTAATTGTCAAAGCCCTTGGTGGTGGGAACCAGCTGCACTCCCTCCTTCTGCAGAGACAGCCTGAAGCTGAAGTTGCTTTCGGAAGCGAGTTGTCTTTTCTAAAGCCAAATCTGGGCAATAAATCTAGCAGCTTGGCTGGCTTTTATGGTCCTGTAAAAGCTTCCTCTGCAGAGCTAAGGAACGGCAATGCGCATTGCCAAGCCCCCTACTGACGGCTGACGTGGTTCAAAGCCACTTTGTCACTGGTTACCCACCCCATCTGCATTTTCCTGTTCCCCTCAGGCTGCCCTGTCCCACTCAAGGACTCCACCGTCCCAAGGGGCCTAGCTGCTCCCCCCTCCTGGAAAGCTGCGCCTCACTTTGAGGTCCCTGCCAGCCTGCAGCACTCCCACAAGCAGCACTGCAGTACTTGCGCCTCTGCCAGCAGTCATCAGCAGCTTTCCCTCAGCCTCTGTCAGCAGGCGAGCTAATACCGATCAATACAACAATTATTTAGCCCGCCTTGCATTTGAGTGGACCGATAGCTGGTGGCTCACACCCACCTTGGGGCAACCAGGGGGAACTTTTTATAGAAAACGCTGGCGCTATTTCCAACAGGGATAGAATGTCGCATTTTTAGAGTCTCTGCAGGGAGCATGCTCTGTCTCTCTAGTCTGGGACTCAGATTTCATATTATGCAGCTCCTTGGCCCAATGCTTGAGGGTTCCTCACTCACCAAACTCTCCCTCTCAACCCAGCCACCAGCAAGGGCACAACATCCCAGGGCAGATTGTGACCAAAAAGCCTCCCCCGTATCAGTGGCCTAGGCCAGGGTCATAGCTAGGCTAGGATGGACTCTGGTGCAGAAGACAGAATGTGGTCCCTTGCCCCAATCCTAGTGGCAGAGGATACAGCTGAACCATGGAGTGTGGCCCCTCCATCAGCTCTTAAGTCCTGGTGCATCAATTGTAGGCTTTCTCCTATCCATACCAGTGTCACATCACGGGCTCGCCAGCCCGCCCCCCAACACCGACCATCGGCAGAAGGCCACACCCCCACCTCAAGCCCAGCCGCAGGGCCAGGGTCTGGAGCGCCGCCGCCGCTTGCGGTTCCCCCAGGGCCACCAGGAACGCAACAGGCGGGGCCTCCGGTGGACGCTCAGGGGCCCCGCCCCCCACCACGCCGCTCGGAGCGCCTGCGGGTGCGCGCTGGGGGCGGAGCTAGCCCTTCATCTGCTGCCGGGTCACGGAGCTCTGTGCCGGTGAACAGAGCTTGCGTGTCTGTGGAGACTGGCCCCCCTGCCTGAAAGATAAGTGCTTGCTTTGAGTGTGTATCTTGTTGATTCCCTGCTGTTTGTACTTGCTCCCCAACAACCCCTTTGTGACTGCCTTGCCTGGATATTTGTGAACTTGATTCTTGGTATAGTGGTGTGTGTGAAAAACCTTCCCCCCTTTTCCCTGGAAACAAGAGAGCGGAGCGCGAGGGCCTGCGGGCCAGGGTGCATCCCCTTACCCCCCCTGGGCTGGATTCCTCCTCCCTTGTCCCCTCTGCGTGCGAGCCCCGGCATCCTGCCCCCCTGATCCTTGGGTCCCTTACCCTGCTGCCCTACACCATCCCTCACCAACAGTCCCCCCCTGTGGAAACCGAGTGTGACGAGTGTGTGGGACTCTTACTCTTGATTAGCTCTGTGCCCTATGATGATAGGGGCCTAAGCTCTTGGTGCGAAAGCACGCCGAGCGGCCCACACACTATCCTGACGGGCAACTGGGAGCCAGGTTTACACCGACAGAGCAGTGTGAGTGAACTAGGTGCGTGTGGGCGAAAGAATTCCCTACCCCCACTGACAACCAGACATCTTTAAACACAACAGCAGGGTGTGGTCGAGGGGTGGTTGAATGCAGGTTGACACCATTCTCTGACCCACATTTGCTCCCAATTAGCCCCCATTACTGTTTTCCACAACCAGGGGCTAATCAGGGTCCTGCCTGTCACTCATGCCAGAAGCTTTCCTGGTGGAAGCACTCCCATGGAATGATGGTACTTGTTGTCCATGCAAGAGAGTGGTCAGGTCTGCTTGATCCTCTCCTCTGCACTGCAGCTAATCTGATTTTTCACTGCTCCCCCCACCCCGCGGCGCTCTGGGAGAGTGCCCGGCCCAGCCAGCGCACAGCAAGGAACGAGCTGTTTGGCAGCTGCGTGGAGTGGAGGAATCAGGGCAGACAGACAGGAAATGACTGTGGGCACACCACCCAATGTCTTTAGACACATTAGCCATGAAGACAAACACTCAATTGCTGCACCTGAGACATCTGTGCAACCAACAAGGAGCTAATGAGAGGCAGACCAGTGGCCAAAAGTAGTGACAGTGTTTAGCCTTAGACACAACCCACAGCCACATGACAAACATCTTAAGCACCCTACCGCCGTTGCGTCTAAAGATGCCTTACTGACAAACGGTACAAGTTACCAAAATGCAGGAAAGACAGAGACTGTGATCCACCAACCACTTACTGGGGAGATGTCCCATTGAAGTCCTATGGCAGGAATAGAGAACCTTCTCCCCCACCCTGTGAGCAGGAGCCACACAACCCCAAAACTCTGCTGGCCAGATAATCCCACAGGGAAATAGGGGCAGGACTATGTTGGCAGTGTTCCAAGCTGAGGTCCTGCCCGTCACAGAACATCCCACAGAGGAGGGAGGGGCATAACCATCCTGGAAGTGCTCTATGGGAGCAGAACCCCAGCCCAGAGCCAGTGCATCCTACGGTGGGATGGGGCCAGACGAGCACCCTGCAGAGGTGCAGCCCTGACCCAGAGCTTCCCCCTTTCTTGACTTTTGCCTTCAGACTGCTAGGAAATGGGCAGTGTTAGTTTGGGGGACCCTCCACAGCCGGATGTAAGGACACTGCAAGCCTGAAGTTGACTGCAGGACTAGAGGTTCCCCAGCCCTGCCCTATGGGCTTCAATGGGACTACTCTGAAGTATGTGGCTGGTAGATTGCAGCCAGACCATTTGGTCTCTGTCAGGGGCAGGTGTGATACAGCCAGGACGAGGCAGCATCATGCAATGCGTTTGTGGGAGAGGGCGATTCCCCTGTGCGTTTGTCCCAACCCTGCCCCAGTAGCAGGATGCCCTGCAGCATGACACTCTCTCTCAGGGTCAGACACACGTTTTCCCCCATCACTTTTTGAGAAGCGGAGAGGCCTTTGGGGAGTCATGATGATTTGGGAATCTCTCTCTTTGTTTTTTCCTCTCTCATATCTGGAACATTGGAATGAAAAGAGTCTCCCTCTTCCAGTCTTTCCTCTGTCACAATAAGAGTCCAGTTTTTCAAACCAAGCAAAAATTTGAAGGCCCCACAATTTTTTCTATTTTGAAGACTTGACGTAGCTATCATTAGTTATACTGTGGACATTTCTCATGCTGTCTCTGTTGTCTGGGGTCCCAGGATGCTTAGTTCGCCTTTCAGGCACTGTGCTCTCACTCATGTCTTAGGGCGTTTATAGATGATCCCGCTTACAAGCGGGATCGCTAAACGCCGGGTTTTCCTGCCACGGCGTCTCTGCGTGCTGTGTCTGATGTTCAGACATGGCGCCGAGTGCGAGTGTGCATGCGCACCCTTATGCGCATGCGCACTCGCGCACGGGACCAGGAAGTGCGGCGTAAAGCCGGCACTCCGGGAATCTGCGTCGGAGGGGGCAGGATCGCCTGCCACCTCCGACGCGGATTAAAAAGCAGGCCACGCATGTAGACGAGCGGCAAGAAAGGCGGCTGATCAAAGGATCAGCCGCCTTTTTTGTCTCGTCTATAAACGCCCTTAGTCCCATCTGCTTTATTGCCCTTTAACTCGGTCAGTGTTTTTGCACAAACGAAGGATGCCAGTCCCTGGAGCCCCTAGGTTCTGACCTCATGGCAGTCCATGGGGATGAGGCCACCTGTTACAGACTGGCTCAGGGCACTGAAGGACCCAGCTGTGTTGGAACCGGGCTTGGGTCAGTTCCAGTGCATTTGGGCTTGGACCAGGCTCAGGCCCAATTTTGGAGCCCGAAAATCCAGGCTTCTTGCACTGCTGTCCTAAGGGTCTGCACAGAAACACCCCGATTCCTAACCCCAGCAGGCTGTGTCAGGGCAGTCCCACTCTACACATGCCAGAGCTTAAACAACCGACAGGGAGATGGTAGATTCCACACAGAAAGCCATCACTCTAGGCAGAGTGGTCATTAAATATACATGAGAGTGAGTAGGCTTGTGCATTCTCTGCCCAGCAGAATTAAATCTAACCAAATTCAAATGCCCCCCCGGGCAACATTAAAGACCAGACTTAGACCTTCTTCACAACCATGCAGATTGCACAAGGTGGGTGGTTGTGGCCACTGTTAATGTTGTGTCCGTAGTCAGGGGATGACTAAGTCCATTCTCCATTTTAAAATTTCTACCCCACTCTATCCTGCTCTGAGCCTTAGGGGGAAGGGTGATATGTAAGTGTAAATAAATAAATATCACTGTAAGGCTATGGGTGGTTTACAATAAAAAAAATAAGTGTGATGGGATTGGGACCTCTTTGCCCCAATCTGGGCGCTCTGCCTCAGTCTGCCCCAATATGACTCAATTTCTCCACTTACAGCTCCTACTGGATCAGCTCTCCCCAGAACTGTTCCAGCTCATAAGGGGTTTACTCTCTTAGTCACCTTTGCTTCAGAATTTCCCAAAGCAGAACAAATACTTTGTCAGGTTTGTATGACTCAGATTCTCCCCAAACTGTGTCACCCCAAAGTTAGGAATTCACTTAAGCACACAGGCTTAGTTAAAAGAAGTTTATTATAAGAAACAAGATTAATATGCAATGCAACGTTGTGCTCAGAGTGCAGTAAATCAAATAAACAGATAACACAAATCTATTTTACTTACGAGTTCTAAACTAAAATCCTATTTATGCAGTAGTCCATTCTGTTTCAAAGTTCCTTTTCCATCAGCTCTGATGTTACCGGAGCTGGGCATTAAATTCTTCTTGGTTGCAGTTTCAAAGTTTCTTTCAGAAGATCTCACATCTCTTGGTCAGGAAAACTCTCTCTCTCCCTCCTAAGTAAGTCATTTTGCCCTCTCAGTCTGCTTGCTGTTAGTTGTTAATTAACTTCTTTGTCTTAGCAGACGTTTACCTGGATGGCTTCTGTGCGACTAGGTGTCCTTTGAGATGCAGTTTGCATACAATCCATGGGAAAGACAAATATTCATGATATCATGACCTCCCCCGTTACCTGTTCCCATCTCTAAGATGTTATCATAACTTTCATTCTGGCTTGTACATTTTGACAATCCATGTCACATAATTCACACCATGTTGTTCTGTACATTACACTGAACCATTAGACACCAAACATGGATATACAATACTAATAGAGTAGTGGTTTACGAACATGTATGTTGGTTTCCTGATCTTTACCACAATAATATACAAATTATAATTCATTCAATAATCAAAGAACCTCTGGTTTATAATGATAGTGAAGGCTCTTGCAAGTTTACTCATGCTCTAAAAAGTCTTGGAAATTGCAAGTTAAGG
>QEPC01011753.1:101035-117600 GCA_003113815.1 Sphenodon punctatus
GTCCGGCGGCCTCAGCGCCGGCTGTGGCTGCCGGCGTCAGAGACGCTCTAGGCCTTCCGGGGAAACCCGGAAGTTCCCCGGAAGGCCTAGAGCGTCTCTGACGCCGGCAGCCACAGCCGGCGCTGAGGCCGCCGGACCGCCCGCCGCCGCCGGAGCTCCGCAAGGTAAGCGGCGCGCAAGCTATGCACTTTAGTAGGGGTGATCCCTGGGGGGTGGGGGGGTGTTGAACACTCCCCCCCCAGGGATCGGGTCATACTTACCGGCGGCTGCGGGGACGCCGCGGCCGCTGGTGCTGGTGGGCTCGCCTCTCAGTCTGTTTTCTTTTTATTTAAACAAAAATCCAGGCTGGGCAGGGTGGGTGGGGGGTGTCCCCCCTTCCACCCGCGCAGCCTGGACTCAGGGAGGGTTTTTTTTTTCCTTAACTTGGGGCTTTAAGTTTTACATTGCAGCCATTTTTAAATGGCTGCAATGTAAAAAATCCGGTACCCGGAATCCAGTACCCCGGACCGGATTACCGGGTCAAATCCGATAATGCCGGAACGCCCGGTACCGGCATTATCGGATACCGGATTTTACCGGTTTCCCGCCCCTAGCACATACACATCACAACCAACTCCCAGCCTCTTGCTGTCACTCTGGAGATGACTGTAGTGAAAGCTGTGACCAAAGCCCACTTTGCTGCAACTAGGGACCAGTCTCTGGGACCACCCAGGCCACCAGTGGCCTGCAGAGCCCAGTTTGGAGACCAGTGCTAAGCCAAACTAAACCAAGCCTCACACTTGTGCTTGCTTAAGAAATGTTGCAAATGTCTAGGGCTGGGCAGTTAAAGTAAGGGTGCTATCCTTGCCTCTTAAAATCCATAGGAGTTTTGCTATTGACTTAAGAAGAATCAGGACTGCAGCCTGATTGAGAGCAAAATCTTGCTGTTTGCAATTGCCCTCACACATGCATCCTTTTTGCCCAGCTGTCACACTGAAGGAAGGATGATACAGATAAGAGCACAGTGAACAAGGGACAGGTTTGTACAGACACCAGAGGTCCCTGAATGCAATTTTCTTATCTAAGGATGACAAGCTAAGTCAATGGGGAAGTACTGACAGGGAGCTTGGGTGTGGGTGTGAACATATTGATGTTGAGGGATAAAAGTCCAAGTCACTCAGATGCACACGGAAACACCTTGGCTGCAGGAGCCAGTTCTGCCAGATGTTTAACAGGCAGGAATAGGGTTGGGTGGAACTGGGTTGGGGAAAGGGTTGTGGGGGTGTTATGGGGGTTGATTTTTTTTTGTAGATGTTTTTATCCTTTGTAAGCTGCCCTGAGCTTTAATCAGAAGGGCGGCATATGAAATTTAAATTAAAAAATAAAAAACAAACACAGCAGTTCAGTAGTGTCTGCTTTATTTTCACGTTGTATGTTATGTGCAATAAGTAACTCACAAGGTTTAGGCAGCATTTGTCTAGCGCGAGTTACCAGAGCTTTCTCAAAGCATTGGGATGGTGGGAGTGAAAGGTATTCTGAAGAGGTGCAAACAGGAGCCCATTTGCCAAACCTGAGTGAGCTAGGGGGAATTTACAAAATAGCAGCGTATCAGGACAGAGCAAATGAGAACAAAGATGAGAGACATAGGGGGGCACAGGAGAAATGGGGGGAGGTCACAAGTACCACAGATGAGAAAAAGGGAACATGGTCTAAAAAGTGTGAGAAAAAAGGTCTTTTAAAAACCAACAAATGCTAAATAACCTTTGAACAACAATTTAGGGTTATTACTGATTAATTATTATTTTTAAAATTTTATTTTATTTAAAGTTATTGTCCCTTAAAAGACAAAGTCATATACAATAAACACACATGAATGAAACTTAACTAAAATCCCTTACCCCAAACCTCTCCAAATCCTTTCCTCACCTGCTAAATGCCCAGCCAAGTACAAAAGTCTTACATTGTCTCTGGAAGATTAACAGGATCAGGCTTTGATGAACTTCCTGTGGGAGGGAGTTCCATAATAGTGGGTCACCTACCAAGAAAACCTATCTGTGTGAACCTGACATGCATGAGGGTGCTTCCAGTTGACCTCAGAGACCACGAGGAAATGTGAGGGAGGAGGTGGTCTTAGATACGTTGGGCCAAGGCCATTTAGAGCTTTATAGATCAAAACCAGCAGCATGAATTGTGCCTGGAAAGTTATTTGTAGCCAGGGTAAACTCTGGAGCACAGGTGTAGTAATTCCGTACACCCTACAGGTAAGATTTCCTCCAGGGTTGTAGCTACCATAGGGACAGGAGGAACATTTATGCCAGGGCCCAAGCTGGGGGTGGAGGCACAAATCCAACCAAAAAGAAAGGATAGGGGAAACACAAATGTATATTTAATATTCCATGCAATAACTTTCTAAAATAGGCAATACTGTACAAAGGTGCATACATCTGTTACATAAAAAACCCTCAAATCAAGAGAATTTCTCATAACGCAGCATAAAATAAATATTCAAACATAAAAAGTTGGCAAAACAACATGATCACTCATACACGTGCTCCAACCATCACTGTATATGCATAAACAATATAAAAAACAATGTAATAAAACAGCAAGATTATAAAAAAAGAACAAACACATTTCGGAGACACCCCCTTCTTTAGTGAAATGCAACACCATAAAAACCACAGATAAGCATGACAAACAATCAGAAAAAGAAAAGGAGAAAACCACATTTAAAAAAAAAATACCATCTCTATTAATGAAGAGTGAATCTGTGTGGGCATGAGTGGGTGTGTCTTGTGTAAAGGGCCAATGGCAAGGAGCTATTCGCACCAAACAGCTGATCAGCAGTAATCACCAATCAACTCTATAGCACTCAAGAGCAAACCTGACCAGGGAGAGACTTCATCCAGAGAGTTTGGACATTTGAGAATCTTTTCTCCATTGTGTCCTACCAGTGGAGACATAGTAGAGGCCCAGGATTTGGAAGCAACTGGACTTGTGGGGTCTGGGGGGCTTTAGGATCTTTACTGTACTGACTATCTGACAATGACAAGCAATGTCTTGAAAATACCAGCTATGACAGAGTTAACCTTCAGTGCCTTGACATGTTCCCATGTTCTAGTCTGTCAGCCAAATGACTGCTTAGAATCAGTGGAGTCAGTGAAATAATTTGAAGAGGCAAGAGCCCACTTGGCAGATGACAGTTTCTCCTGGAAATGCAGCATGTTAGACCTGTTTCAGTGTCAGGAACATGGAATGAGGGACATCCAGGACATGGGTTGGAACTTGGACAACAGGGTTGGGGCGTGGAGTCAGGGTGAGCATAGGTATAACTTGTGCAAAACTTTGGAAGGGATAGTGTTGACCCACATACAATCCACCCCTTATCTCTAGAACTGCAAGGGAAAGAAATTTGCGGGAGACACATCCCTGTGCCCTCCCCCCCGCCCTATATTTACTCCCATGAAGATCATGTCTGGAGTAGGGAGTCAGGAAGGAAGGCTGGGAAGAACAGGAGCAAACGTGTGAGGGCAAGAGCAAGGCAAGGCAAGTTTCATAAGCAAGGCAGGGACAGGAAATAGAATATGATTTACACCCAGAATCCTGCTACTACTAGGCAGCCAGGAAGCTGGGAGGTATGGTAAGGATAAAGGGATATGGCTTGGTTACTGCAGCAAGGTCCTTTGGGGATATAGCCAGGCCAGAAGCATTTTTTTAATGTATTGATTTATATTTCTATGCTGCTCTTCTCGCAGAGGCTCAAGGGCATGGTGAAGTGGGGGTGCAGCAGATCCAGCTGCTGCTCCAGGAACCCCACGGGTACAGGTTTTAGGACCTGGTCCTGACATTCTATACCCTTAACATGTTAGTAGCAGAATAAGATGAAGCCCCTTGGATCCTAACAAGTACTTTGCCTTTGCCAGGAATGAAGTTCCTGTACTGCTGCAACCACTGTAATCATAGGCACTATCAAAAGGTAGAAGAAGTTCAAAGGAAGGTGGTGTGTGCTGC
Organism: Sphenodon punctatus; assembly: GCA_003113815.1. Lineage (NCBI taxonomy): Eukaryota > Metazoa > Chordata > Lepidosauria > Sphenodontia > Sphenodontidae > Sphenodon > Sphenodon punctatus. The sequence goes on from QEPC01011753.1 coordinate 105,026, forward strand.
TACTGTTTCTGCAACAGCTTCAACTAGTCATGAAACACTACAAGACCCACTTCTGCAACCCCCATACCACCGTCCAGATCACACAGGTGAGTGCAGGCACCAAGAGTGAAGGGATTCTTCACGAGGAGGCACCAGGCTGGGAGTCAGGACTCAGGCATAGTCACTATTCCCAGTTCTGACACTGACTCACTGTGTTACCTTGAGCATATCACTTCTTCTCCCTCATGCCTCCGTTTCCCTATCTGTAGAATGGGGAAGAAGCCCTTTGCATGGTGCATTGAGCTCTGCCCTCAAACTGGCATCCTTCAGGTTTGGGGGCAGTGGGCCACCTGCCCTGCAATACCACCATGTTTTAGCTTGGCCTGTGACCTGTTTAATTGACCCCTCTGTGTTGGAGGGGCCACTTTCCTCCAGCCCTTCTTTGATAGGTCCCTGGATCCCAGTCCTGTCCACACACCCCAGGTTTCTGGTTGCCTGGTAGCAACAGGAAGCTGGGTGGCACAGTGGCCACTTCCTGTCCTGAATTCCTGCTCTGCTGTGAACCCTGTGCCTTTTCCTAACTCCCTTCCCATCCCTAATCCTGATAGCATTCTCAACCCCAATCCTGGGTCCACCCATGCACTGAACTCCTGACCCAGGCACCCGCCTTACCTTCAAATCCCTCCTAAAAACCTTCCTCTTCCATTTGGCATTCTCTCTAGTTCCTCACCCCTAGAAAATGTTCACTGATGCTTTTCCTCATACTGACTTATCCTCCAGGATTCCTTCCTGCCTTGTAACGAAGCTAAGCACGTGCACCTGCAGTTTCACAGCTTCATGAACGCATTCCTGTTTCTCCATAATCCCCCCTCTCTTGTTTACCTTAGATTGTAAGCCCTTTAGGGCAGGGATCTCTCTAATCATGGCTGCTCAGTACCAGGCACATTCATGGCACTAAATTAGTAATAGTGCCACTGAGACTTCCCCCTCCATTGCGGCCCCCCGCTTAACACGGGGGACCTCCAAGAAGGCACCCCCGGCAGACCGAACCTATGGCCTTCATGGGTACAGCTGAGAGCCTTAACCACTGAGCCCCACAGCAAAATCTCCCTTGGGAGGCATACCTGAAAGGTTCTCTCTGCCCCCTTGTCAGTGGTAAAAATGGACAATCGTGATGCTACAATAGTCTTGGTCTGCACTGAGCCTATGGGCATCACATTGACACAGGCTGTGGTAGAGATGTGGAGGCCACCATAGGTTTTGATGTAGGCTCTGGTGCTGTGCTTGTAATACTGGCAGCAGTTGACATATTAAATGGAGAAAGACCATAAGTATTGTGGGTACAAGCAAGAGATTCCCACACTGTGCTGCCAGACTCAGCCTAGTCTAGGCTGAGTCTAGGCTGAGTCTGGCAGCACAGTGTGGGAATCTCTTGCTTGTACCCACAATACTTATGGTCTTTCTCCATTTAATATGTCAACTGCTGCCAGTATTACAAGCACAGCACCAGAGCCTACACCAAAACCTATGGTGGCCTCCACATCTCTACCACAGCCTGTGTCAATGTGATGCCCATAGGCTCAGTGCAGACCAAGACTATTGTAGCATCACGATTGTCCATTTTTACCACTGACAAGGGGGCAGAGAGAACCTTTCAGGTATGCCTCCCAAGGGAGATTTTGCTGTGGGGCTCAGTGGTTAAGGCTCTCAGCTGTACCCATGAAGGCCATAGGTTCGGTCTGCCGGGGGTGCCTTCTTGGAGGTCCCCCGTGTTAAGCGGGGGGCCGCAATGGAGGGGGAAGTCTCAGTGGCCGGGCCGCGGCTTTGGAACTCCCTACCAGAGGAAGCTCGCCTGGCCCCAAGCCTTTTGATATTATTCCGGAGAAGGTGCAAAACCTGGTTGTTCGCCCAGGCCTTTGGGGAGGGAGGGAGGGAGGGTGTAGTGGTTTTTATCTCCCCTATCCTATTTATTGTTTTATGCATCCTGGGCCCTGGTTTTTATATGTAATATTTTATTGTGTATTTTTATGTGTTTTAAATTGTTTATACTATTGTGTTTTATTGTTGGAAGCCGCCCCGAGCTGTGTTCAGGAGGGGCGGGGTATAAATGGAATCAATAAATAAATAGGTTCAAGTGCTGCTTGCTCTTGCACCAGATGGGTGTCTTCATTCTACCCTCTGGGTTGAAGGAAACAAAGCTTGGTCATTGTAGCAGGCCAGAGGCTGGTGGGCTTGCTGGGCACTTGGGAAGGTTAGTGCAAGCCGCTGGCAGAGTAAGTAATGCTGCAGGTGTGCCAGTTGAGTAAAGAGTATCCCTAATTGGACTAACACCTGCAGGAGCGTGTGCTTAGGCCCGCCCTGGGAGAGGAAGTTCTGGGAGAACTGCAGGGGAAGAGTAGCTCAGTCTGGCAGGGCTGGCCTTAGAAATTGCGGGGCCCAGGGCGAACACAAAATGTGGAGGGCCCTCAGCTCCACCCACTTTCCCATGGCCCCACCCACTTCCATTTGACAATTAGAGAATTGTCATATAAGTTATTTTTAACTTGTCAGTACGATGTGCTCCAAAGATCATTTAAATTTGGTTTAGATCAAATCAAATTTATTAGCTTAGCCATAGGCCATTGCTTTAGACAAACAACATGAGAATACATCACACAAAGTATAAATTAGGGTAAAACTGATGGGGGGAAGTAATACATCTTCTTGATCTTATTACTACACAAGCAATATAGACATTCTATGCATAAAAATAGATGATTAAGATCAGCCCATAGGGCCTAATACGAAGGATCTACATGGAACATCAACAGCTGTCAATTCTTCTAAAATTGAAGCCCCTTTGGAAGGAAAGCCCAGCTTTTTACCATAAACATAATTATCCAAGCCCGGGCTCAACACTATAGGGCATTGGGTCTGGACCAGTTGGGAAATAGGCGAAGAAACATTTAGGGATAGATACACAGGTAACTGAGGTTGCGAAGATCTAACAATTTGGGTCCTAGAGGAATCCTGTAAAATTGGCACCAAGAAAGGAGATGTGCCTGGACTATCCCGACCATTAGCCCCAGGGCAAAAACGGACCAATTTAGATGGAGATAGAGAGAGATCCACCGTGGCTATTGGCCTGCTAGACACAGTCATAGTATCTCTAACAATAGGTACTTTGTTCTGAGTCGAAACTTTGCCTACCTTAACATCTAGAATATCCAGTAGGGTGCTTCCCTTCCTCCCAAGTGGCTGGATCAGATCGGGCTTTCCTTTCCTATGAGCCAAAATGGGTGGGAGGGCTTGCAACAACAATGGGACAATTGCCTTCCTTGCAAAGACTTTATCCATATAAACTCCCCAGGGGCAGAACAAACGAGCATTGCACAGTAGCCTGTTCACTGTGGCTGATGAACGAAAATAAATAATAATCCGTAAAGCGCCCCCCCCTGTCTGGCAAAAAAAAGAAACGAGTAATTTGAGAAGGCGGAAATGTGTGTGAGATGTGGTGGGCAATCCAGAATTTCGAGCCCCAAGGAGGGAATAAACCAGACAAAGGATAAATAATAAAAGCCGAGGCACTAGGTACAGGAGTGAGTTGACAGTCCTCTCTGGGCTCAGTGGCTAAAGAACTAATATAATCTGGATCATGGGAGAGAGCTGGTTTAAGGGTCGGGGCCATTCTTGGCAAGTCCAGACTACTAGTATTCCCTCTGGGGTTTTTATACAAATACTCCAGAACCCTGGTCAACTGCTGCTCGATGGCCAGCAATTTAATATCTAGCCCCTCGATCTGGGCCAGTATTGCTGCCATATCCCCTTCTGCCTGCTGAGGGCAATCATGGGCCTGAGCCTGACCCATCTGAGGTTTAGGAACACTAATACTCAAGTGAGTCTTGGAGCTCATGGAGGTGTTAGGTAGTCCTCCATCACTAGGGGAGGGTTCCAAGTCCTCTGCCTGCGAAGGACAAGAGGAAACATGAACCTCTTGAAGTCCTGAAGCAATAGTGTCTGGAATAATTACTAACCCGGGAGGGGTACCAAGGACTCCCCCCTTCCCTATATCGGCTCCAGATGGTGAATTCAAAACTTCACAGGGCTCTCCAGCCTGTCCCGGGGAGAGGGGGAAAAGTTCTGCAGGGGCATCGAGCGGCTCCCGAGTCCCCTGCCCAACTGGCCGAGAGCTCAATAGCAGATTAGCCCCATCCACAGTTGGAAGAGCCGGAAGCTGAGTCTCACTTTCCTCTCTTTGAACCTGGGGAGAGAGAATTCTATCCGCAGTGGGGAGAATCCGAGGACCCACAGAAGGCTGAGAGGACCCCCGAGCTTTAGCAGCCAAGGCTAACCACCTTTTTTATGGTGGCGAACGCTCGTTCCCGGGTCCCCAACTTACGACTAATGTATGCCACTGGGTGTTCCTCCCCCTCTCCCATCTGGGACACCACTGCTCTGAGTCCTACCTCAGATGCATCGGTCTGTACTATGAAAGGTCTGCTAAAGTCAGGCGTGTGCAAAACGGGGGCAGTACAGAGTTTGTCTTTCAATGCTTGGAAGACCTTTCGGAGTGGGTCCGTCCACTGGATGGGACCCGTCTGGCGCTTCCCGGTGAGGTCTGTTAGGGGGGGCCGCTAGGGTGGCAAAGTGGGGCACGTGTTTGCGATAGTACCCGGCCATCCCCAGAAATTGCTGGACTTGCCGTTTTGACTGGGGTGGGGGCCAGTCTCTTACCGCTCGTATCTTGTCCCAGAGGGGCTTGATCTTTACTTGCCCAACCTGATAGCCCAGGAATACGACCTCCCTTAGTCCTAGCCGGCACTTCCGGGGGTTCGCCGTGAGCCCTGCCTGGGCTAGGGTGGCTGCTATTTGTTGCAGGTGGGTCACGTGTTCCTCCCAGGAGGGACTGAACACAATGATATCGTCGATGTAGGCCGATGCGTACTGGCGATGGGGGGCCAGCACCGCGTCCATCAGCCTCTGGAAGGTGGTTGCCTCTCCGTGCAGGCCGAAAGGCATCCATATAAACTGGAAGAGCCCCAGCGGGGTGGCGAAAGCTGTCTTCTCCTGGGCTTGAGCGGTAAGGGGTATTTGCCAGTACCCCTTAGTTAGGTCTAGCGTGGACAGGTAGTGCGCTTTCCCCAGCTGCTCTAGCATCGCATCTATCCGTGGTATTGAATAAGCATCAAACCTCGATATCGAGTTAACCTTTCGGAAGTCTATGCAAAAGCGGGTGGAGCCATCAGGTTTCCCTACCAAAACCGGCTGACTCCTCCAGGGGCTAGTGGACTCTTTGATGATCCCCAGCTCTAGCATCATTTTTACTTCATGCTCCATTATCTTCTGGAGGTGGTGAGGATGTCGGCGAGGAGCTTCCCGGATCACCTTTCCGGGTTCAGTGCAGATGTCGTGGTAAACTTCGGTGGTGTAACCGGGGACTGTGGTAAACACGGTGCGGAAAGATGAGAGCAGGCTTTCCAACTGCTTGCGTTGCGGCGGAGACAAATCCCTCCTGAGGAGGACCCCCGAGACCCTTCCATCTCCGGCGGGTCCCTCCCCCCTTGGCTGGCTCACTTTGCTGACCATCGATTCCTGACACTCCCCTTCCCGCTCGGTCCACTCTTTCAACATGTTTACGTGGTACGTTTGGAGTTCGGGTCGCCGTCCGGGTTGTCGAATGAGGTAATCTACTTCACTCGTCTGTCTTACCACCTCGAAGGGCCCCTGCCAGGTGGCTAGCAGTTTGGACTCACTGGTCGGCAGGAGCATCAGCACTCTCTGGCCGGGTCGGAGCACCCGCACCTGCGCCTTTTGATCGTAAAAGGCCTTTTGCTTGTGCTGTGCCTCCAAGCCGTTGCGCCCAGCCCACTCCCATACCCTTTTTAATTTTTCCCTCATTTGGGCCACATATTGGACCACGTTGTCCTGTGAGCTCGGGGCTTCTTCCCAGCCCTCTTTGGCTAGGTCCAATAGACCCCGGGGTTGGCGTCCATACAAGAGTTCGAAGGGGGAGAACCCTAAGGAAGCCTGGGGCACCTCTCGATAGGCGAACATGAGTGCGGGTAGCAATGAAGGCCACGCCCGCGGTTCTTCCCTCACAAACTTTTGTAGCATATTCTTTAACGTCTGATTAAAGCGTTCAACTAAGCCATCGGTTTGGGGGTGATACACCGAGGTCCGGAGCTGTTTAATCCATAGCATCCCACATAGCTGCTTCATGACTTTCCCCATAAAGTTTATGCCCTGGTCCATGAGCAGGGCTTGGGGAAAGCCCACCCTCGCGAAGACCTTTACTAGCTCTCGGGCTATCACCGGGGCCTTCGTGGACCTCAGGGCTACCACCTCGGGGTACCTAGTGGCGTAGTCCACCAGCACCAAGAGGTAGAGGTACCCTTCTACGGATCTCTCTACCGGCCCCACAATATCCATCCCCACCCGCTCAAAGGGTATCCCTACCAAGGGGAGGAGTACTAATGGGGCCGGAGCGACCTTCTTTCGTGAGGTCAGTTGGCACTCTGGGCAGGAGGCGCAGTAACACCGGACTTCTTCCCGGACCCCGGGCCGGTAGAACCGGCTCGTCAGCCTGTTCCAGGTCTTCTCGGCCCCCAAATGCCCCGCACACGGTACCTCATGCGCCAGCTTCAGCAGGTCGTTTTGCAACCCCCTGGGGACTACTAGTTGGTGTACCGCCCCCCCCCCCGTGGACGTCTCTGTCGACCCGGTACAACCGGTCAGCTTTTAGTTCAAAATGGGGGTACACCACGGGGTCCCCCGGATTCCGAGGATGCCCATTTATTACACTCACGTGTTCGTAGGCATGCTGCAGCCTGGGGTCCTCTCTTTGTGCCTGCACAAAGTCAAAAGTCCTTACCAGGTGGTGTAAGCCTCCCATCGGGGAATCCAGTAGAGCCCCGGCGTCCTCTGCTGCTTCGGCCCCTGGCTCCTCGGCTCCTTCCCCCAGGAGTCTGGCGGACTCGGGCAGTAAGGCCGCCAAGGATCCCCAATCTCGTCCTAGGATCACCGGGTGTGCTAAGCCTGGCACCACCCCAGCGGTAAGCGATGCACAGTTCCCATTGACCCACAGGCGGACTATACACGATGGGTAGGGTCGTACATTCCCGTGGATGCATCGAATAAGCACCCGTGGGCCCTCCCCCCGAGGAAGTCCCTGGAGTCCTTCTCTAACTAACGTCTTCCCACACCCGGTATCTATGAGGGCCTGATACTCATGGTTCCCCACCCAGGCTGGAATCAGGGGTTTGGCCAGAGGTCCCGACCCCCCCTGCCACTCCCCGAGCCACCCGTCCGTGAAGGTACAGTCCATGAGCGGACATTCGCGTTTAAAATGGCCGGGTTTCCATCTGGACCCCCCATCTCTGCGGAGGGTTGGCAACCCGAAGGCCCCGGGGCCGGCCTGGACTCCCGCCCCCGACGGTTTACCTACTGAGCCTTCCCCAAAGCCCCATCCCCCTCGGGGTGCTTCTTCCCGGAGAGTCCCTACTCCCCGACCGACTCCTCTCATCTCCCTGAACCCACCCCCGGTCCGAAGGTACCTCTCCTCCTTACTGCTGGGTCAGGGTGTCTCTCGGGCTAGCCCCCCTCCACTCCCTTCGAAGACTTCGTAATTTTCCAACAACTGGACCGCCACGTCCAGGGTAGGGGGCTTGTGTCAGGATACCCACGCCCTCCCCCCCGGAGGCAGGATCGATATAAATTGCTCATTCAAGATCACCTCTACCAGCTCAAAAGGGGTCCTGTGCTGCGGCTTGAACCACCGAAGGCCATAGGTGCATAGCCTCTGGGCCACCGCTTGGGGTGAAGACCCCGGGGGGTACTTCTCTGCCCTAAATCTCCGGCGATAGGTCTCCTCGGAGATGTCCAGCCCCCCGAGTATGGCTTCCCTTACCTTCTTATAGTCGGCGGCCTCCCCCAGGTTGAGCCGGTCGTATATGGCTTGTGCCGGGCCGGAGAGGCAGGGTGCCAAGGTGATGGCCCACTGCATCTTGGGCCACCAGGTGGCCGTGGCCACCCTCTCGAAGGTGTTTAAAAATGCCTCGGGGTCGTCCGCCGGACCCATTTTCATCAGCCGCACCGGGGGTCCTTTGGGCTCCCCGGCTCCGGCAACGTTGGCGGTGAGGGCGTTCAATGCCAGGGATAACAAGGCCGCCACCTGCTCGGCCATCTGGGCCTGGCTACGCGCCTGCGTGCTAGCTAGGTCGGACGTAAGCTGTTGTAAGTACCCCCGTTGATTCTCCAATTGGGCATTCTGGGCCTCCATGACCCATTTTAACAATGCCTCGGGCTCCATCCTACCCGGGTCCCCCTTGGACCGGGGAGTCAGGTCCCCGCATGGGCAAGAGGATAGACGCGTACCCCGCCCCCTCAGGTGGATCCTGTCAACTACGCCAGTTGTCCCCGGCCCCCTATGCTTGTGCCCGGTCGGCTTCTAAATTCGGGGCTGGCCGGGCGGGGAGCCCCCCTTTCTCTCCGGGATGTCCCCTCGAGGGACAGAGATGTGACCCTGCCCTCCTGTAGGGACACCCCGCAGGCCGAGGCCTGGGCCTAGGGAGCCTTGCTCCGCTCCCGATCCCTCCCCGAGACCCCCCTTCAAACCCCTCGGGCTCTCCGTGACCCCCTCTCCCTTTCACCCCTCAGGATCCCCAAGGCTGCTCCTGTACAGTCGCTGTCCCCTCCCGGGACACCCTGCACCGCCGGATCCTCTCGCCCCCCCTTGTGTCTCGCCCCAGTCCCCTTTTATGCTCCTCACGCCTCTCCCACAGGTGCGTCTGCTTCCCTCCGGCTTCGGCTGGACGCTCCCTGATGACGTTGGATGCTCGGTGGCTCCCGGCTCTCCTCCCTTCGCCAAGGTGCTCCGACATCCCGGCGAGGCTTCCCCGTCGGTGCGGGGCTTCTCCACTCTGTCCGTCGGTCTCCTGCTCTCAAGACCCGTCAGGGCCACCGCCGGTGCCGGGTAAGCCTCCTCGTCNACTGAGGCCCCCGCGCCCCTCCTCGGCATCAGGGCTCGGGCTGACCGGTCTGCCACACCAAGGCTGGCAGGCTTAGGCTGCTAGGCAGGAGGGGACAGCAGGAACATTCTTCTGGGCCTCTCCTTGGGCAGGGTAGTGTCTCCCTTTTCTCCTCCAGGAGCCATGGGAGGCAGGGGGAATGGGGGCAGCCATCGGGGGGAGGGAGCAATTCCTTGCGCACACATACTCACCCACACATACACCCGTTTCTCTCTTACACACATCTCTCACTCACACATTCATTCTCTCATACACACTCATTCATTCACTCTCACACATGCTCTCACCTCTCTCACACATTTAGACTCTCACACATGCTCTCACCTCTCTTTTACTCACCCTCCCATTCAAACACACACACGCTTTCACCTCTCTCTCTCTTTCACTCACACAGCCACTCATACCTCTCTCTCTCACACCCATTCATACTCACACACATGCTTTCACCACTCTCTCTTTCACACACATCCCCATTCATACTCTCACCTCTCTCTCTCTCTCTCTCTCTCACACACACACACACACACATGCTCATTCAAGCTCACACACACACCCATTCATACTCACACACATGCTTTCACCTCTCTCTCACACACACACACACATACCTCTTTCTCTTTCATATACGCACCAATTCATACTCACACACATGCTTTCACCTCTCTCTTTCACAATCACACACACACACACACACACATTCAAGCTCACACACATGCTCTCACCTCTCTCACACACACACACACCCATTCAAAGACACACATTTAAACAAACTCACACACACACACATTTAAACAAACACACACACTGACTGTCTCGGGTCATCCAGACTGGCCTGGCTTAACTGCCCGCGCGTGCACTGCACTGCCTCCTCCGGATCCCGACTCCAACCACGCCCCCGCCGTGCTGACTCAAATCCGCCGCTGCTCCCACCTCCGGTCCGGATCCCATGCCGCTGCCACCAGCCGCTGCTCCGTCCGGCTCCTCGTTCGCCCAACTCCACGGCTGTGCCACCACCAATACAACTGCCCGTGTCCCCCGCCAGCCAGAAAGTGTTCCCACCAGGAAGTTGCATAAAGCAACTTCCTGTGAGAGGAGGGGGGACGTGAGGGAGTGAGGAGCAGAAGCAGAGGAATGGCTGGGGTCAACCACGTAGGGCCCTGATAGAGGCCGGGAGGAGGAGGAAGACTCAGGAGCAGTGTGGTGGGTGAGTCAAGTGGCGGCGACGGGACCCCGCGCATGACGAGCATGCATGCCACCACCACCCTGACACAGCTAGCAGTGTGGGCCGGGCCACAGCCTCCACCTCCAATTTAAAAAAAAAACAACCCAATTGCAGGGCCATTGCGGGGCCCCCCAAGGGTTGGGGCCCTGGGCAGCCGTCCCTAGCCGCCCTGCGGTAAGGCCGTTCCTACAGTCTGGTGAAGGCTGCTGATGGAGCAGGAGTCAGATACGAGAACTCTGCTTTAAGCTCAGGAGAGGGACTTGAAGGTTGTTTTAGAAAGATGGACTCATGAGAAGCTGCTGGAGAAGCAAGTAAAAGGGCTGGGAGTCCTTGCAGCCAAACAGGGTGTTTGCCTAGGCTTGCTGAAGGTGGGAGCCTATTAAGAATGAGCAGCAAGCAGATGGGGGTTGCCTGGAACTGTGGGTTCTGCAAGGGGGCCATTTGACTGTGGGAAGAGACTTTGAGAACCACTGGGAGTAGGATATTGGTGAAGATATACTAAATAAAGAGACTTTTGTATGCTAATTTCTATTTGAGACTGCTACTCGGGCCCCGATCCTGCCTGACGTACGGTTGGCAAGGTTTCACCCGGCTATAGTCATGCATAGCGCTCTCCCACCAGACTCTCATGGGCAGTTGATTGCACAAACTGATGCACCTTAACTAGCCTGATACACCACCCAGCTTTCATTATTATTATTATTATTATTATTATTATTATTATAAATCTGCAAGATCTGCTCCATAGTTAAGGTGGCTTGCACAAGCTGTTAAAATTGCAAAAATTCTATTCATTATAAAATTATGTTTTTTCCTATCACTGGGAAGTTTTGCAGGGAGGATCGCTTGGGTAAGGAGTAGAAACTGTCCAAAATTCAGATCCATTGCAAAATGGCTGAATTATACGAGTTTGAAAATTGGAGGCAGAACTGTTTTTTTCTGTGGTTTTCCACATTTTCTGTTGACAGAGACAAATGTGTTTAAAGTTATCTGTCTGGAGGTGTAGAGGTGTCAGAAGTGTGCTTTCTAGTCATTTCCTGAGTTTGGATTTTTAAAACCTGTTGTGTAGCTTTTAAATTAGGACATCTTTCAGTTCCCACGTTATCCAGTGGAGAGGGTGAACTTGGGAAGTTACGTCACACATGCAAAACACTGGTGCAGGCTCAGCGGGCGGGCTGGTCCCTCTATTGAGGAGCGCCACATGGATATTTGCCGCTCTCGTAGGCCTGAGGCTGCCACACACCCACCCTCATGGTGCTTGAGGGGCATTTTTAAAAGACCTGAAAAGTCCCAGAAAGTTCTGCCAAAGTCAGTCTATTTTTCCACATTAGTACTGTTGTAGGAGGGGGAATTTAATGTATTCCCCTTTCAAAAACCATGGAAATTATAGAATCAAGACAACTTTGGTTTAAGAGAGGAATTAAGACTTTTGCAAATACAGTTTGCATACTTTTTGGAGCATGGTTTGAAAGTTAATGCTCCTGACTTAACTTGCGTGCCATAGAAGCAGTAAAGATGTTGGACAGTCTCGCATATTGTGCTTGCTTACAACTTATGCTCCATGCAACCATACTTTGCCTTGTACTTTCAGCCCCATTCCTGTTCCCCTGCAGGTTGGGGCAACACTGAAATTAGGGACAGCAGCTGATCCTGCCTTCTGTATATGCTTTCATTTGGGTTGGGGAGAACAGGACAGATGAGTATTGGTGAGCTGTATATGGGGAGAACAAGGTTGATGGATGTGTACAGGGATACAAGACTGTGGGCAGCCAGGCAATGGAGGAAGTGTCTGTATTGTGAGAGGGCACCGGTAATCCGGTGTAATTTACCGGATTCCCCTACTGTGAGAGGGCAGCTAGGTGCTGGGGGAGTGCTTATGGGGGACAAGACTGAAAAATGGGTGATGTGTATGCATGGATGAGGCTGGTGGGGCAAGCAGGAGTGGTGAGGAAGTGTAAGTATTGACAATGGGCATACAGGTGTTGGGCAGGGTGTATATTGGGGAACAAGCCTGAGAGGTGGGTGATGTATATTCACGAAGAATGCTGGGAGCAGCCATGAGTGGGGAGCAGTGTTTGAATGGGGTGATGAGAGGGTATATGTGTGGGAAGAAGGCTAAGAGATGGGTGATGTGTATTCCGGGACAAGGTTTGGGTGACAGCCAGGGATGGGGGCAAAGTGTATGTATGTTATCTGTTAGGGGTGGAACTACCAGATCATCCGGTATCCGATACTGCCGGTATTTGGTGTACCGGCAGTATTGGGGTAAACCCGGTAATCCGGTGTAATTTACTGGATTCCCCTACTGGATTTTTTTACATTGCAGCCATTCAAATGAATGGCTGCAATGTAAAAAAACAAACAAAAAA
>QEPC01011753.1:153968-177536 GCA_003113815.1 Sphenodon punctatus
GTTGGGATGGTACCAGTACAGAGTGAGGATATTTGGTTGACATTTCTGTTGGCCAATTCGCATCACAAACCGATCTTATACCACAGTGACAAGAGAATCCCAGGCATAGACCCCTTATCTACATATGTTGTACAGGCATATAAAATTGGGACCCTTTAAAAAATCTTTCTAATATTTGGCAGAGATTATCATGAAAGTGTAATATTTAGTCCTGCCAAATTTCATGTACACTGATTGGACTGCAAAGATGTTATAGTCAGACATACATTTATATGTTAATTGCTTATACCACCAAGATCCTTTTTCCAATCCTTTTGAAATTTGGCAAAGATAGTCAATATGGGAAGGGGTATAAACTGAACAAGCTTCACCTAGATTAGATTTGAGGCAAAGAAGTTACAGCTAAGAATGTATATGTAGAATATTGCAAAATACAATAATTCAACTGCTTCTAAAATTGGATTCCTTTATCCAATCGTTTTGAAATTTGGTACACATAATGCTTTCTATTGGAGGTATAGGCACCCCACACTTCAGCCACATAGCTTAAAAAACAAAAACGTTACAGCCAATAATGTGTTTTCCATTGAAACCAATGGAAATTCAATTCCGAACTCACCGAACACATCCGAACCAACGTTCAAATTCAATTTCAGTTCGCACGTATGGTTCGGTCAACCAAACTATTCGAGTTCGGTCCGAACTCCGAACTTCCGAACCATGTTCGCCCATCCCTACTGGAGGAACAAACTGCACAGCCTGCCCATGCTACTGCTGCCCATTACTACTACTACTAGAAAACAGTAGAAATTCTTGTGTAGTTTGAGTCATTACAGTAGAATAACAGAATGCCTTTAGAAGGGAGTTTTGCACTTGGAAAGAAATGTATAGTATGTCATATATGGCTTGTGCCTACAGACATCTATCATTTATATAGCACCAGCAATGTGCCTGGCACTAAACAATAATTAGAAACAGGCTCCTGCCCAGGGGTCTTATAATCTAGGATGGACAAGGGAGGGGAGAGGAGAATATAGGGGGAGAGAGGGATACATTAATGAAGCAATGGTGTAGTTAGGTTTAATAGAGCCAAGTTAAATTACTGGGCCCCATACTAATTGAGAAGGAGAGGAATGAAGTAAGTCAGGGAGAGAAAGTAGGAGACTTTGATATCCCAGTGGTATTAGTCCTAATCCCTCCCCCACCCCACCCCACCCCCCGTGAAAGCATAGGCCCTGGGGCAGTGGGGGCTGTAGCTATGCCACTGTCATGAAGGTGAGAAGTCACAAGTGCACATGCTTACCTTAGCTAGGGGGGAAAGGTGATCTTAAATGATAAGAGAGTAAAAGAAGTAGCATAGAGGTGGGGTGTAGAGTTAGGAGCTATACCCACCTCCCTGTCCCCATGTTCGTTACCTGCATGCCCTTGCACCAAAGTCTGCCTCAGTAAAAGGTTTGAATGGTGAATCCACCTTTATTTCATAATAATTTCTTTCCAACTTGGGCAACCCAGTTTTCAAAGTACTCTGCCACTGCAACCCCATGGAGCTGATAGTCCTCACTCTCCTCTCCCTGAGTAATTTCAGATCTACATTCTAATACAGCACCCACCTACACAATATTTACTAGGTATCAGCTGTGCAGATGCCCTGGTTATGCTAGGACTCGAGTAGGCCAAATCAAAATTTCAAAACTAAGGGACACCACAGAGCTGGGGGATTCTGAAATAAGGGGAATGTTCCATGGAGACATGGGTTTTAGAACAAAGGATGCCTAGATGCCACTATAAGCCAGTAGACCCTAGTGCATAAAGTGCTTGATTTGGACATGGGAGATGAAGGTTCAAATCCTGACTTCATCATGAGCTTACTGCATGACCTTGGGCAAGTCACTGTCTCTCAGTCTTCATTCCCCATCTATAAAACGGGGCTGTACATATTTCTGTCTCTTCGTATGTTCTTCTCCCTCTTGTCCATTCTAGACTGTAAATCCCTTGGTGTGGTACCTGACTCTAATTACAACTGTTCACTGCCAGACACCGTGAACAGTGCTATGTGTTATTAATAAGGGATGTTCAGTCTGTAGGACTCTAAAATAAGGGATACCTGCAAACCCTAGCTAAGACCCATGAGGGGCTCCTAAGGCATTTTCACTTACCAGGAATGTAACAGATGTGACTGAACCAGTCAGCCTGGAAAGACCACAGTCATGGATTTTCTGACATTGCTGCAGTTATTTTAATAACTGTGAAACTGAGCAGGCACTAAGCTGCACAGAGCCAGAGGCTCAGAACAAATTCCTCAGGGAGTGTCAGACTGGCCATAAAAGCATTACAAGAAAAGCTTTGATGGCCCCCAGTGCCATTACAAAGCAAGATAAAGATTACCTGAGAGCAATCAAAGTTATTTGATGCTGTGTGGCAGGGTTGGCCTTATCACAGGGCGACCCAGGCTCCACTCTTTCCAGGGGTGGGGGGAGGGGGCTGTTATCATCAGGACATGGGGTAGGGGCCAAACACAACCACCTTTAGGACCCCACAGAGGGTGCCCCCAATGCGGTGTCAGTACCAGGGCCCCCTGCATTTTATCTTCACCCTGGGCCCTGCAAGCTCTAAGGCTGGCTCTGTGAATAGGCCCATTTAGGGAAATAGCAACTGCACCAGCATCAAGTGCCTGTGCCTAAATGAACAACATAAATGGGGGTTGGTGTAGGGTTTCTGCACCTTTAGGCTTGGTCCAGAGTCTCTGAGCCTTGCTCCAGCATCTCCAGATTCTAAGTGAAGCCCCTAGACCCCTGGGTTATCCAGGGCCTGCTAGAGTTTCTTCAGGGTGATAAGGTGGGGGACGCATTGGAAAGGGGGAAGAGCAAAGAAGCTCTCCCATTCCTTTTCTGACATGG
This sequence comes from Sphenodon punctatus, assembly GCA_003113815.1. Classification (NCBI taxonomy): domain Eukaryota; kingdom Metazoa; phylum Chordata; class Lepidosauria; order Sphenodontia; family Sphenodontidae; genus Sphenodon; species Sphenodon punctatus. The sequence goes on from QEPC01011753.1 coordinate 156,866, forward strand.
CTCTGCTCCACCCATGTTGGAAAGGATGGAAGAATTCCTTTGCCTCGCCCTGTTTGTAGCATCCTGATGTCACGATGCTCCAAAGAGGCGTGGACACGTCAGAAAGTAGCAGGAGAGACAATGGCTCTTTTCACACAGACATGCTAACACAGATAAAATGGGTGTTACATTTTTTTATACATGTTGCAGGGCTGCAGGTGGGCGCTATGGGTACCCTGCAACATGTATATAAAATCTAACCGCCATTTTATCCGTGTTAGAATGTCTGTGTGAAAAGGATCCTTGATCCTTTCTGGATCAAAGCATCAGGAATGGTGGCAATCCTATATTGCTGGATCTGGCTGGGGTCTATAGCAGAAGTGGGCAAATGGCAGCTCAGAAGCTACATGCAGCTCTCAGACACCTCTACTGCCATTCTTGCTAGAAGTAGCTGCCTGGGGGCATGTCCATGCAGCTTCCTAAGGAGCAAGAGAAGCCAAGCCATTGTTTTGGCCACAGTCCACTGGAGCCTCATGAGGGCTGTGGGAACAGGGGAATCATGCCCTTTGTTGCTTTTGTTGCTTTTGTTGTTACAAGACTGCCTGGGAACCAGAGCCTTGATATGAGGGGTAATTGAGCAAAGCAGTGCTGCTTCATCCCTGGGATTGGGGGAAATGGCAATTGATGTAATGTGTGTTGTGGCTCTTGGCGGTATAAAAATTTTGGTATGCAGTTTATGGGCTTGGGAACTTTGCTCACCCCTGCTCTATAGATATTTTTCCTCAGCTTTATTAAGTGAATTATCTAAAACAAAAAACCTAAAGGTTTCAAAAAACATGAAAGACACAACCGTTTCCAACACAAAAAACTTTCCTTTTCAAAACCATTTCACAAAATACATTTTCCCCTAACTTAAACTCCAAAAAACATGAACATTAATTAAAATTCCAATTAAAAACATTTAACAACATACATTACAACAAAAATTAAATGCCAAAAAGCATGGAAATTATTTCCAGATTGTCTATATTCCATAATTTACCATCAACATTCAGGGAAGATATGTACTTAATTTATGGCTATACATACTTACTCTTCTTACTATTTACCACTAACTAAACTATTACATTATTTCTTTCCAGGACATTATTTATTATCATAAGTCACCTATGAAATTTTTTTCAAAGTGCCTTAACTCTGTCCTTTTGCTCAGAATTGCTTTGTATACAACCAATTGTATGAAGTTGTCTACACTCACATTGTGAACATTTCGTTATATAAACTGTATATCATTTCTATATGTAAAGGACAGAGTTAAGGCACTTTGAAAAAAAAATCGTAGTTGACTTACGATAATAAATAAATGTCCTGGAAAGAAATAATGTGATAGTTTAGTTGTATGTTGTTGAAAAAAAATTAATTGGAATTTTAATTAATTTTCATGTTTTTTGGAGTTTAAGTTAGGGGAAAATATATCTTGTGAAATGGTTTTTAAAAGGATTTTTGTTGTTGTTGGAAACGGTTGTGCCTTTAACGTTTTTTGGAACCTTTAGGTCTTTTGTTTTAGATAATTCTTCTGGTTTTTGTGGGGTTCATGAATCTGGGCCCTGGATTCAGTTTCTTCCCCCTGTCCCCAAGTACTGAAAAACCAAGGTCAGGGTAAGAAAGCAGAAATGAAGACATGCCATGCGCAGAATGAGGGGCGAGAGTGCAGGGGGTGGGTTAGGGATTGGGAAGTTGGGGGGGTCGTAAGGAATTTGTGGGGTGGAAAGCAGACCAGGGATTTGGGGGGACAGTTTGGGGGGCGGGAAGCAAACCGGGGGCTTGGGTGGTGCAGCAGAGACTGGAATGAGGCAGTAGCACTGCAGTTGCAGCAGCGGGGAGGGGCTGTTTGGCTCTCAGGAGCCTGAATGGAGGCTAGTGGCGTTGGCAGCAGCACTATGGGATACCGGCAGAGGTTGAGGAACAGCAGCAGAGGAGTGGGAGAAAGGTGGGGAAAAGTCCCTCCCCCAAGTTCTTCTCATTCACCAATGCTGCTGAAACTCACTGCCGGGCTTGCCCGTGTGCCCAGACTCATAGGCACTGTGAATGCATGAGCCAGCAGAATGGATTTTTAAATCTTTAATATCTGGGGTTTGGCTGCATGAAATGCTCTCAGACTCCAGCAGCACTTGATGTCAATCTCAGACTACAAGGCTGTGATGTCTGGAGGCTCAATTCATCAGGGGCGAGGAGATATCCATAGTTCAAAATCATCAGGAGGCTGTGCATTTTGACCACCAGCAATTAACTTTTAAAACATGATAACTTTTTATATTTTTGGTTGGATCTTCTTCAGACTTTGCAAGTATGATGGTTCCCACAGATATAAGCCATGGATAAATTTTCAGAAGTGTAGGTTAAGTGGTTTCCTAAATATTGGGGCTTCAGCAGTCCCCTGTTTATAATGGAGAGTGGTTGTGCCTTTAACTTCCTTACAGCTACTGCTGTAAGAAAATCCCATCTCTTCTCAACAAGCTGTGTAAAGCATCACATTGTGATCAAGGAACATGAAATCTCTGTGAGGACATCATCTGCACACCCAGGCATATACTTGAAGAATGCATCTGTACCATGCCAGAGTTCTACCCTTTACAGGAAGGACTGATAAGAATATCATCTGGGCACCCAACTCTTTCACCTGCCTGCCCAGAGCCTCATAGTCACCTCTGCTCTGCTCAAGGTCAAACCTGGCATTTTCATTGGTGCCCACATGGATGAACAGAAAGGGAAAGTGGGTAGAAGGCCCAATGAGCTCAGGCAATCTCTCTCACAGCACAGATTCTGGCCCCAGACAGATAGCAAACCTCTCAACAGGCCTAGATGGTAAATATAAAGGGACTCCTTTCTAACCAATGGGGTCCACTGCTGATCAGGTGACTCATAAATCTTTTCTGCACTACTATCACCTGTTTCTCCTGCTTCTAGTTGTCACCTTCTTGCTATTTGCCTTCCTCTAGGGTTGCTACATCTCAGGGTTTGACTCTGAGACTCCCATAGGCCAAAATAGGAGCCCCAGAGTCAAACCTCAGCTGTCTTGTTGCTGTCTTGGTGCTTGGGCGCTGTGGGGGATTGGATGCAGTCAAGCCGACTGAAGCTCAATCTCGATAAGACAGAGGTGATGGTAGTAGGTGGCACCGGTGATCTGGGTGAGGAGGTTTCCCCTGTTATTGGGGGGTATCTGTACTCCATTGGTTCCATCTGTGCGGAGCCTAGGGTTGCTCCTGGATTCACAGCTACGTCTGGATTCCCAGGTGTTGGTTGTGGCCGGGACACCTTTCGCCAGTTGTATCTGGTGAAGAGCCTCTGCCCATATGTCTCAGACTCCCATCTCACCACTATCATCCATGTGTTCATCACCTCGAGGCTAGACTATTGCAGTGTGCTCTACGTGGGGCTGCCCATGGTGATGGTTCAGAAGCTGCAGCCAGTGCAGAATGCGGCGGCCTGGCCCCTTACTGGAACGAGCCTCAGGGAGCACATAACACCTGTACTCTGAGTACTGCGCTGACTGCCTACTGTTTTCCGGGCACAATTCAAGGTGCTGGTGTTGACCTTTAAAGCCCTTCATGGCCTAGGCCCTGATTATCTGAGTGATTGCCTCATCCCCATGGCCCCTGTGGTCGTCTGGGGGTGCCCTCCTGGAAGTCCAGCGTTACTGGCGAGTTCAGACGGACAGGAGGGCATTTTCAGCGGCTGCACCATCATTCTAGAATTCCCTCCCAGTGGAGGTTTGCCTCAGCCCGAATCCTCTTGCTTTCTGACAAAACTGTAAGACCTGGCTCTTTCACAAGGCGTTCGGCATGGAAGTGTGGGATGGGTTGGGGGGGAGGGTACTTTTTTTGCACAGCCAGAGTTTTTAGTGTGGTTTTATATTGTTATTTTTATATGTTTGTACTTATATTTATATTAAGATTATGCGTTGTTTTTTTGAATTTGTAAGCCACCCCAAGNTCGACCATCATTCTAGAATTCCCTCCCAGTGGAGGTTTGCCTCAGCCCGAATCCTCTTGCTTTCTGACGAAACTGTAAGACCTGGCTCTTTCACAAGGCGTTCGGCATGGAAGTGTGGGATGGGTTGGGTGGGAGGGTACTTTTTTTGCACAGCCAGAGTTTTTAGTGTGGTTTTATATTGTTGTTAATTATATGTTTTGTATTTATATTTATATTGTTTTTGTTTTATTTTTAAATTTGTAAGCTGTCCCAAGTCGTCTTTGCAAGAGGGGTGGGGTAAAAAATGGAATAAATAAATAAAACATTAGGGTAGGTGGCTACCCCACAATTATGGAACTCCCTCCCATTGGAGCGTCGTCTAAGCATGACTGCTTATCTTCTGGAAACAATGTAAGACATTTCTGTTTGGCAGGCAAGGATAGGGTTGTGCGGTAGGGAAAGAGTTGCAGGGGTTAAGGGGATCTAAAAGATGTTTTTATTGGGTGTAAACTGCTCTGAGTCTTAATGGGAAGGGCAGCATATAAACCTGAATAAATAAATAAAACCAACTTGACGAATAGATACAAAGCAAACTGCAAGTCTAGAAGTCGAGCAGCCTGAAAAGACAAAGATGCAGCTAGCATGGGAGAGGAGAAATTGAAACATAGAGCTACTTTTTACTCTAGTGTCAGGGCTGAGATACCAAGATGACAGAGACCTTGAGAAGAGTTGCGGCAGAATGTCCAGTAACTTAGGGAGTGTGACAAAGCAGCCTCTTCATATTCTCATGAGTAAGAAAGTTGTGTCAAGATTAAGATGCAGTTGCATCAAACTGTTCATACAATCATTAGCTTCATGGGAACCCTCTTTCTGGGTAATCACTCTGCAAAGTGTGCTCACTTGTTGCAAAGTGATTATCAGTGAAGTACCACCCTCCCCGCAGGGAGGGAGCTATTAGTCTTTGTGAACGTCATTTCAGCAATTGTCCACCATTAAAATCAATGGGAGTTTTGCCACTGACTTTATGCCAGTGGATCTCACACTGATTGTCATCTCAAGTTTATTCATGGACTCGGTGTATTGAAGCGCGCGCGCACACACACACACACACACACAAACGGTGCCCCGTGTGGTCGCAGTTTGCATTTGCCTGGATCTAGCCCACACTTCCTGCCACTGTCGCCTACTTCTTCCATCAAGTGTTACTCCCTCTTCCCCGTCCTTGCTCCTTAAAGCCCCTGCTCCCGTCATTACTCCCCCCCCCGCGCGCGCGCGCGCGCACTACTGCCCCTCCTGTCTCATCACTGCTCCCTCCCCTCACTTCCCCACTGCCCCTTGTCACCGCCCCCTGTGGCTGCTTCTCCCCCTCCTCAGCACTGCTCTCTCCCACTGTCACTGCCCTTTTCCCGTCTCATCACTGCCGCCTGTTCCTGCTCCTCCTCCTCGTCACTCCCGTTGTCACTGCCCTCATTACTTCTTCCGCATCAGCACCCCATCCCGCTATCGCTCGCCGCCCGTCCATAACCCCACCCCCGTGCGCCGGAAGTGCTTCCATACATGTTTCCACTTCCGCTGGGCAGGTGGGAGAAGCTGCAGCGTCTGTCAGGAGAGCGGTTCGGGCGGTGGCAGGTGCGTGGGGGCTGGGTGGTGCTGGAATGAGATGGACACCCTTGGCTCGAGCCAAGTCCGCGGGGAGGTTGCTGTGACTAGGGAAGTAGCACGAGCCCTGGGGCACCGGGAGAGGTTGTGCTCGGAAAAAAACATTAGTGACCCTGGAGCTGTGGGTGCCGGGTAGCGGGTCTTAAATGTGAGAGCTGGCGCCGGCGGCAGGTTACTGTATGTATGTATGTATGTATGTATGGGGCTGAAGGTTGTGGCCATGGCAAGCTGGTGTGATTTTGGGGCGAGGGATGTAATAAGGGGCCTTGAGGTCGAGGATGCTGAGAGTGGGTGGAGGTAGAGGGTTTTGGGGTGGGGGGCTGGGGCTGCAAGAAGGCCGGTGTGTGACTGTATGGGGAGTCCTAGGGGAGAGCAGCAGAGGGTTCCAGGGTAAGGGAGCCTGGTGCTTGCATATAATAGAAGAGACCAACGTTTGGGAGTGAGGGAATAGAATGTGTTGGGGAATCTTGGGCTATGGCAAGCTGGTGTGTAGAGGATGAGAGATAAGGGACCCTAAGGTTGGAGGTGCTGGGAGTGGGGGGAGATAGAGTGGGGACTTGAGGTTGGGGTGTGAATGGCTGGGGGAGTGTGGGGCATTGCAGGTTGGGGTGTGTCTATGGGGGATCAGTTGGGGACACTGAATAAAGGAACCTGGAGTCATGGGGGCTGGGGCTGTGGTCTGTGTATGGGGTGGGGAGCATGGGGTTTATGCTGGTGTTTGTTTATGGGTAGAAGAGCAGCAGAGGATTTGGGGTTGGGAGAGCCCATGGAGGGGTGTGATGAAGGGTCTGGGGGGGGGAAGGGGAGCCTGAGGTCATGAGGCATTAGTTTGTATATGGAGGTGAAACTGCAGGGGGCCCTGAGGTGACGGGATCTCAGAGCTGTGAGGAGCAGGGGTGGAGGGAGGAAAGAGGGCATAGGGGTGGGTCTGGGTCTGCAGGGAGGCTGGTTTGTGTATGAAGGTTGGGAGCCTAGAACAGAGTGAGGTAGGGGGCTAGTGGATCACTGCCCCCTCCTCAATAACATCTCCCCCAGGTGACTTCCTGTCATGTATGGTCCCTGTTCTCTGTACACCATTGGAGGTTGCCCCCTTGCTATTTCCCCTGTTTCTCATACCTGTGGGGATCACAGCCCTACCCTCCTTTTCATCTGTGTGGAGGGATAAAACAACATGCATATCTTGTGGTGAGGACATTCTCCTCCTTCCCTCAAACACAGGCCTGGGAATCCCTGCCAGTGATTGCTATGGCCATGTTCTCCCTCGCAGCAAAGTGGCCTCTGGTAACTGCCCCTGGAGCGTTCATCTCCTGTAGTCAAACAGGAGTTATTTACTCTGCAGTGAATGGCTTTTACTCCACAAGCGTTCTTGGCAGTGGTTCATGCCGTCCTGAGATGCCATGGGCATGAAGGGGTGGCTAATAAATGTAAATAAATAAATGTGACCATCCTAGAGTGGAAGTCAGTTCATTTTGTTTGACCAAGGCTTATATCAAGTCCATTAACCTTTACTTGGCTAAAGTGTCACTTTTTTAAAATCAGCCCAGGCATGCTTTTAAAACTCTTTTTGTAGACTTGTGTGCCTGAATTAGTAAAATCTTTATAGAATATCTTGCAAAGTGGCTGTAACTGTGCGATGGGTGTTTGTGAAATAAGGTCAACAGTGCAGACGCATGGCTCCCAGTGTTGGAGTGCGTGGGTGCTACTTTGCTATATGCTTTATGCTGAGACTGTTTAAACAACTTGACCCAAAAAGATGGCATGCAGATGTTAATTGGAGAGATCTCATTTGTATTTTAGTTGAGAGAGAGAGAGAGAGAGAGAGAGCGAGAGCGTGTGCATGAGGTTACCATGTTGATCTCAAATGTAAGCTGAAGACAAAGTAGTTATAAATATCCTCTAAACCTTTTTTTTGTTTTGTTTTGGTGGCCCTATTTTATTCTTTTAAAACCGCCCCTCTGCTGGAAATTAGGATTTTGCCTTGGGTGAGTGAGATTTAGCAGACTTGTCTGTACATACAACTAAGATAAAATAAGAAGTAATTTTCTGGGTAAGGTGTAAGGAGTTCTTGGTGGTAGCAAACACAAAGAAGTTTTTATCTGAGCAAAATGAGGTCCTGCTGCATGTTTTGCATGTTTCTTTGGACTGTGAAAGAAGCCATGAGGAAGGGTAGTTGATACTTCAGTGTAATAAATGGTCTATGCATACACTCTGTACAAATCAGCCTGCGTTCAGTATATCTAGTGTGTGTAATGCTCTAGCGCTCCCTGTGTCTTCTGCTCACAAGCCTAGATAGGGATACTTGTGAAATTTCAAGCTAGAAATTAGTGTTCCAGTGTGATCTGCAAAGGTTTTTGAGCTCTCACTTATGTGAAAATTGCATTAAGATGTTAACAAAAGGAAGAGAGGTGTCTTTAGTAAAAATCCTGTGCACTCACATGCTTAGATTTTGCAGGGCATGAAAATTTCAGATTGAACTCCAGGAACCACAAGACTTTATCCTGATATTAAACCATTCTTGCCCCACTACACCCCTGAACCAGCTGCCAACCTCAGTTTTCTGGGCACCAGTGGCTCTCAGGCACCTGCAAATCTTGTACCTTGGATTTAGTCCTTCATGCTTGCTTAAAAATACTGTGATGAACTTAAAAAGGCCAAGAGAGATGCCTAAATCCGTCCCCACATGTTCCTGTTGTAGATTCCTTCTCTTCTTTCCTCTCATAGCAAGCAAACCCTTGAGACTGTTGGGAGGCTCCACTCTTCTGTGATGTATAAAAATTGGCTAGTAAAGTTTGTTTCCTGTGTAAAGCTGAGCCTCCATTGCAGAAAGAAGGAGGGATCTTGGTTCTCACTTCCCCAACACAAAATTAAGGAGTAACATGAATCATTCATTTTATGTAGAGAATTCATGAACATTCATGCTTCCCTTTCTGATAAAATTTGGTTTCGTTGAGAGATGGTGATGCTAACAGGGAAGTACAACAGCTTTTTCTGGTAGGCTGCTGTTTTGGACTGGCCTATTAGACTGTATTGTGGAGTACCTTAGTTATCTGAAAGCAAATAGAAAACTTCTTCCTTTAAAATCCCAAACCAGTTCATGCAGTATGTTTTGAGGCTTGTGAATACCCCATTAGTTGTTCACTGATGACTGTTCACTGAACTGTGAAATCTAGATCATCCTTGCTCCTAGCACTAATTGCTCCTATTTTGACAATATCAAGAGAGCAGTTGTGTGGTATAATTTACACTGAAACAACTTTTTTTTTTTGGCTTCTAAGTACTTCAAGTGAGAGTAGTGACCTATTGGTAGGGGTAGCTATAATTTTACTACATGTATACAGTGTCTTTTTAATTTGAAATAGCATTGAACTTCAAAGTTTCCTAAACATAAATAATCAGGTAAATGTAATACAAGAAAAGCAGGTGTAATATACACTACAGAATTGTGATACACTAACAAAAGGATTCGGTGCATCCGTGAGATGAAATGAAAGCATACAGTGCATGAATTGTTGGAACAGAACGAAAAGTTCACCACTGGCTGCAAGAGTGGATCCCCTGGGAAATCCTTCCTGGACAAACAAACTGTCTCCCATATGCAGAAATATTTGCTTTTTCTTTTTGACTTTGTAGTTTTAGCTGTCATGTGATGATGAAAATTCAGAAAATGTCCCAATAGTCGTCATGACTATAAGATTTTCTTGTCGTGTGTGTGGACTTTGAGCTGGTAAATGGATTTTCACAGCTTAAGGCACCTTCCCCATTGCAAGTACCAGTTGGACAAGTAGTCTTTTTAAAAAAAATAAAAAAATAAGCCTGGCTAGTAAACTATATGTTGTACAACAGGGCTTATTTGTAGCATGTATCTCAGTGTTCCTTGTATACTCAATAGAATTTTTACTGTCTTAAAAAGTCTGATCTTTCAAGATTTAAAAAAAATAATTAAAAAAGAGAGTGGGCACTTACACAAAAACATGCCCATTGGAAAGCGTTTTCATCTAGACCAGGGGTGGGGAACCTCAGACTTGAGATCCAAATATGTCCCACAGCTTGTTTAAAGGTTTCTGGCTCTGGTCCCTGGATCGGGTTCCTACCTATAAGCACTGAAAGACTGAGCTCGGAATAAGGGAGGTCATGCATACAAGAGCAGGGGACAGGCCCATATTGCAGATCCATGATCTGGATCCTATCTTTCCCAAGTGCTTCCTGCAAGCACTCTTGCTCCCAACTTCTATGTGGCCCTTGAAATTCAAAAGCAACTTTGGAAAGTTGCCCTTGAAAGGGAAATGGTTCCCCACCTCTGACTTAGATGCAGATTTATGCCCTGAAACATGAAGATTTACTTTAAGAAAACATCCACAATCACAAAGTCTTTTAAACATTTAAAATTGGAAATCCTGCTTTGATTCTTGGTAAGCTTCAAAATTCAGAGATATAGCAACAAATTCTATTTTATTTTTTTAAAATTGAGATGGATGAATGCGCACATACAATTTAAAAAAGATAATTCTCATGCCTCAGTTCACTTGTGGAGTATAGCATTTGGCATAGCTGTGAAATTGCCAACACAAAAACGGGGTAGCAAAACCTTCGTGGCTATGTCTGTGCTTCTGCATCATCAACTGGGACATGGAAAATCCAAGAACCTGAGTTTAGAATTTGGTAATAAAATAATGGAGCGTGAATATCTTAATATGCTGGTCAATTATGTTCTCCTTGTCTTCCTATGTGAGGTTAGTGAACTAGGCACAGTCATCATTTTGATTAAGGAACATAGTTTTGGATGGGAGCAAGGGGGATGTTCTCATACACTTAATCCTTAAAGGTTTTTAGACAATAGGCTGCAATCTTCAAAACATTTCACCAGCACAAACTTCATCCAGTTTGATGGGGCTTGCTCTAGCGCAGCACTTCTAGAATAGAAGCCATAGGCTTTTCTCATGCATGTGTAACATTATTGTTATGAGCAGATAATAGTCACTTTTAAGTTCTAAAACTCTACTCTCATGCTTAATTTTTTTTGTGGGGCCTGCAATCCTGTTTGAGCAGAAGTTAAGGAAACTGTCCTTTTGTATGTTCCAGTTGTCTGTATGAAGGATCATGTTGATTTATAGATCTCAACTGCTCTATCAGTTTCCAATAAATCCAAATGTGCAAGCTTTTTTGCTAGCTATCAATTATCCAACTGGAGCATGGCTGTCTAGTTCAAAAAGTAAGTTGTATAAACTACGTAGCATGTTGTCTTTGAGTGAGTAGCCAAAACATACTGTTGAAAAGTTTGAGTTTTCAGCTAGATGTCAAGCTTAGGTCTGTTTGCTATCCAGAGGTTGAAGATCGGTGTTCTAGCTACAATATTAGCAAACAGTGTTGGGAAAGAGGGGAAGAAATACAAACGTGCAAAGTTTTGTTTAATTTAACTGTAGGGCAAATTCTGGGACAGCCCTATTGATGGGAAATAGAAGGGAGGCTGGTGGTGCTTGAACTTATTTTTTTAGAACTGAAAACAGTCTTTTGGTTGAACCTAATGATTTGTCTGTATCTAGCATTCTACTCTAGATTGTAGGATTTCTTGAATGCTTGAAATGAAAGCTTTGTCCTTGTGTGCATATATGTACATGTGTATATACACATGTCTGTCAGACCTTCCCCAAACTCCTCATTCCCCATAGATTGCTCATTTGTCTCTCCTTACACTTGCAGCCTTCAGGATCCCCCTTTTTCCTGAGTTGTAACTAAGCTAAACATGTGCACCTGTAACTCCTCAGCAAACCTCTGCCCCACTCTGCTCCCTTCGCCATGTACATTCTAGATTGTAAGCCCCTCAGGGCTGAGACCACTTTGTAATCATGACTGTTCAGTTCCAAGCTAGTGCTATATAAAATTTCATCTCCATATCCTAAGTAGTTGAAGGTTTGCTCCTGAGAGGTGTCGATCTGTCGGCCCTTATTACACTCCCTGGCAACTCCCCAAGAACTTATCCCATCTGCAGAGTGGAGATATAGTGAAATGCTGTCTCTGGACTAGGAGGTGCACAGCAACACTAAACAATGAAGAATGAAGTGTTTGCTTGGAGCATACGGCAGTACTTGTAATACGGGGAATGTAAAATCTAGCTACCTGAACTGGAGTTTACTCAGGGCAACAGGCTTACTAATTCCACTGTCTGTAAAGTGACTTAGGATAGGAAATGGCCACGGGTGGTCAGAGCTTTGCATTCTCATCTCGTCTGAAAGAAGATTGTGTAATAGTTTCTAAGCTCCGGTTGGAGTCCTGCCAGGCCTATTGTGGAGGAACGTTATTGTTATCTTAGATTATGACTAGCTTCTTTAACTTTGAGGCATTTATATGAGGTTGGTGGCAGTTAAACCTATTTGAGGGCATGGTCAATGTTATAAGAAAGTATCCAGTCTTGTTTGGGGGTTTGCTATGGATATTATCTCATGTATTTGGGTGAGGCTGCTGGACCGCACAGTGCATCATGTCTGTTGACAACCAAATCTACCCAAACTATGCCTGTAAAACTATATAAATAATTCACTAGCCAGGCACAAAAGACTGCTTGTCAGACTGGGACTTACAGTGGAGGTGGGGATCCAGGGCTAGCTAGCTCAAAAAGTATACTCCCCAAAGGCAAGCAGGCAAGTGGAATATTACAGCCCAAATAAAATAATATTTTTTTTTTTTCTCCTGATCAGCTTTTATAGAATGTTTACTTTTATTGCATGTTCTTGCATAAGTCTTGGCTTCTCCTATGTGAGATGGGATTTTCCATACATTCATTGTGAGGAGGCTTTCCATATCATGTATGGCAATTTTTTTCATTTAGTCTCGGAATGCATTCCTTTCATGCTGGATTGAAACTGGTGTTTTGGGGTCTCTTCAGTTAAAGCAGAAGCTGTGGCGGCTTTGATCTCTCTCACGTAATTTGTCTTTAGTTTCTTGACATTCTGTAATTATGGCTTGTGGAGGCTTTGCAGGTTTCCTGCAGGACTGAGGGTTTTTACTAATCTATTATTGGTCTCTCCTTAGTTCCTTCTGGGCTTTTAACTGAAGTTTCTTGCAATAACCTTATTGCTGATCTTCTCCTTCATTAGACCGTGAAGCCAATTAGGTGCATGTCTCGTCATTTGACCTTACAAGAGCACAGGTTATTTTCCCAGTCCCTAAACACACTCCCATTTCCCCTCGAACTGTGGATATATGAAGGCATGGATATCCTGTGATGAAGGCATGGATGATGGTGGGCAGCTCAGAGTTCAAAACATACAGCTGCAGTCAAATGTAACTGGCAAAAGATGCTCCTCGCCATTGCCGCCACATGGGAATCCAGGCGGAGCTGTGAATCGAGGAGCACCCCCAGACTATGGACCTGAGTACCTAAAGGGAGGCAAAATTAATGACGGGGGCCACCATCTCTTCAGCCCTACCCACCAACATCACCTCCGTCTTGTCAGGATTCAGTTTGACGGCTCGCCCTCACCCAGTCCCCCACAGCTGCCAGACACTGAGTAAACACCAAGACTGCCAGATCTGGGTCTGCAGAAAAAGAGAGGTACAGCTGTGTATCATCGGCGTACTGATGGCAACCTACACCGAACGCTCTCACGACCTCGCCCAAAGGCTGCATATACATGTTGAACAGGAGAGGGGACAGAATAGAACCCTGTGGGACTCCACATGTGAGGTCCCAGGGAGAAGAACACTTCCCAAGCACCACCCGTTGAGTTCTCCCGGCCAGGAAAGAGCAGAACCATTCAAGAACAATTCTGCCCACCATAGCCCGGTCCCACAGACGGGCCACCAACATCTCATGGTCAACTGTATCAAATGCTGCCACCAGATCTAATAAAATCAAAGGAGACGATCTGCCCTGATCGAATTCACGGTGCAGGTCACCATCCAAAACCACAAGTGCAGTCTCCATGCCAAACCCAGGGTGAAAGCCGGACTGCGAAGGATCAACAAAACAGATCCAATCCAGATGCCCCAAAGCTGTTGAGCTACCACCCGTTCAATAACCTTACCTAAAAAGGGAAGGTTAGCGACTGGCTGGTAGCTGGCAAGGGAGTCAATGTCAAGTGATGGTGTTTTGAGCAGAGGCCGCACCACTGCCTCTTTAAGGCAGTCCAGCACGCTGCCCTTGTTAAAGGAGGCATTGACAACCCTGGCCAGCAACGGTCCTAATGTCTCATGGCAGGCCTTGACTAGCCAGGACGGGCATGGCTCTAATTCGCAACAAGTGGCTCTAACCACCCCAAGGACATCCACCGCATCAGCAGGCGATACTCACTGAAACTGATCCCATGAAGCCGGACAAGACATGGCCTTCATTACCTCAGGTTCTCCCACTGCTACAAGTGCGGCATTGAAGTCGTAGTGAATCCAGGTGATTTTATCCACGAGAAAGCTGACAAACATGTCACAGCGAGCACTGGAAGATTCCAGTTCAGGCAGAGAGAGGCCAGACTGACCAGCCTCTGCACAACCTGGAAAAGCTCAGCTGGATGCGACTTTGCAAATGTTATGATGGTAGCAAAGAACACATTCTTTGCTGCCTGCACAGCTGCAGCATAGGCTCTTAAACTAACTCTATGCTGGAATAAATCAGCTTCAGCAGGAGTATGGTGCCACTCCAACCGCCGTCCCTCCTGCTTCATCTGTCGCAGGTTCTCTGTAAACCAAGGGGACCTGTGTTGTCGGTATTTAGGAAGTGGACGCCTAGGAGCCGTTTGGTCGATGGCCTCAATTAGCAAGGTATTCCAAGGAGCTGCGAGGTTATCGAGTGAACAGTCATCAAGATTGAGGGATATTTCCCCAAGAGCATTCTGAAACCTTTCTGGTTCCATAAGTTTCCAGGGACGAATCAACCACACTGGTCCAGCACCTCTACGGGGGCAGATATACGCCAGGAGACCAGCCCGGAGGAGGTAATGGTCCAACCATGACTAGAGCACACCACCTGTGTGGGGGCCAGTGAGAGGGATCGGCACCAAACACTTATCCCCCCTCTCAGATTGAACCAGCCTCCTGGAGGGACCATAATTGCCCCAGTCCATCATGACCCCAATGACTGCGTAACCCCCGCCCCCCCTCCCAGTTGGCTGTCTCACCCAGCCAACGAGAGAGACCCCCTCCCAGCCCCCCCCAGAGGGGAGCAAAAAAACTCTCAACCCAATTGGGTCAGACCCCTCCCTCACAAACGAACCCTTCCCTCCCCAACCCAGCCCCACCCCCTCACATTAGGGGAGGGAACCATACCCGTATCCAATGATCAACTAACTCCACCCTCTCAACCCCTGCCCAAACCAAACCCCCAACAATATCCGCCCCTATAGTAAACTACTCCTCTCACAGAACAATGACCAGTCTCTCCTAGCCCTCCTCGGCCACACCCAGGTGCCCTTAGGCACAACCCTTAGGCGCGCGGTCTCTGGTGTGCGCCTGTGGCAGCACCACACCAGCCACCACTTGTAGCCCTCTTGCTGCAAGTCCTCCCAGGGGACAGTCCCTGACCCTGCCCCCCCACCTCCTGCAAGGTGGTGGGGGGGAGAGATGAAAGTCCTCAGGGGTCTCTTCCCCTACAGGCTACCCTGTCACCACGCAATCACCCCGCAATGAGGGAGACGAGGCTCAAGTTAACTTCACTCTGTGGCTACTTGTGAAAGTTCTGAGTAACAGGGTGGGTCAGCACCAAAGTTGTTCACTGTGGGTGGCATAGTCCATTTCCTCTCCCATAAAAGAGCCTGAAATGCTAATCTTCTCTTTCCAATTCCAGAAGTTGTTCCATCTTTTTCAGACACTTTTTCAGCCATGGGTTTATACTAGGCATTAAATCTCATCAGAGTGTGGGAGAGACCCCCTCATGGGAACTCCCAGAAGCCTCTGGTTTTCCTGTACTATTGACTTGGATGTTCCCCTACACAAAGAAAATCCCAGCACACCATTTATCCATGGTATCAGTAAAAAAAAAAGCTAGGTCCTCTGGCTCTTGGATGTCCAGAAAGATATTTAAGATGGCAGGTAGGAAGCCACAGTTTGGAAGTGGGTGAGAAGGAAGCAGACTGGCTGAGTAAATAAGATTTTGGTGTGGAGCAAAAGAATACATTAAAGAAGGTGAAACATGATACCCAAAGACAAAGCAGGTAGATATAACCATGAATGCTCAGTAATAGGATGGAGAGAGAGAGAGCACGTGCAGGAAGGAGTGAAATTTAACAAAATGCAGGATTTCTAAAAGCATAGAAAGTTGACTAATAAGCTATGAATAAATGTAGTCTACAAACATCTTCCTTTCAAATATTGCTTGATTATCAAGCTAAATGCTTTGACTAGTTTTGTTAAAGTCCTAGATATAGGAACACCACCCAAAAATGGAAAAGAAAGCCATAGTACATTTATTTTTGAACAGGTAGTACTAGTATTATGCATTAGGCAGAGTCTGGAGCGTTCTGCTGAATTTCAGTTATGATAAACTATCATATCATCCATGCCTTCATCACCTCTAGACTGGACTACTGCAATGCACTCTACATGTGACTATCCTTGGTGACAGTCTGGAAGCTGCAGCTGATGCAGAATGTGGCAGCCGCCTGTCTCCTTACGGGGACGGGTCATCACGAGCATATTACACCAGTGCTCCTTTCGCTGCACTGGCTGCCTATTATCTACCGGGCTTGATTCAAAGTGTTGACCTATAAAACCCTAAACCTGTCTCTTATACACATCTAGATGTGTATAAGAGACAGGAGAGAGAGAGAGAGAGAGAGAGAGCGAGAGCGTGTGCATGAGGTTACCATGTTGATNTTCGCTGCACTGGCTGCCTATTATCTACCGGGCTTGATTCAAAGTGTTGACCTATAAAACCCTAAACCGCCTGGGCCTCATTTACCTGCGGGAATGCCTTACGCCCCAGGCCGTGGTGCGGCCCCTGCAGTCGGCCAGGGACACCCAACTTGAAGTCCTCTAGACTTCTCAAGTGGTGACGATGGAGAGGGCGTTCTCAGTGGCTGCTCCTAGGCTGTGGAATTCCCTAGGAGGCCCCTGACCTTCCCTCTTTCTGGAGACTAAGATGTGGCTGTTCCGCCAGACTTTTGGGGAGGGAGACGGGTAGGAGGGGGGTTGGTTCCACTCTTTTTTAAATTTTATGTATTTGATTTTAATTATTGAATTGTTTTATATTTTTAAATCTTGTTGTGAGTTGCCCCAAGCTGCTGTTGTGAGCAGGTGGAAGTGGGCTAAAAAAGGCTCAAAATAAATAAATTAAAATAAATTGCTTGCCACAGGATTCTGAACAGTACCTGTGAAGACTGACTATTCTACTGTAAAGCTTTGATAGTGACGCTGTCTGCCTGCAGACACGCATGTTGGGGTTGAAGGTTTCCTTTGCAGCTGTGTAAGATAGAAAAGCAACATTTTCAGGTAAATTTTGGATCCTGCAGGCATTGGTGGCATAGAGAACAAGTATTCCACATGTCTCTCGTTCAGAGCAATTTGTGTTGTACCAAGGACCCAAGCTTGTATTCTTATCCCTTTCCTCCTGAAAAACTGAGGACTCCACTGTTTCTGCTTTGAGAGCAATAAACAATTTGTTATGTTGCCAGCTTCTTTGAGATTTGTTCTCCTTTTATAGGGTGACTTATACCCTTCATAAGAGCAGACCCCTATCTCTGCCTCTCTCCCTGATGGGTGGTGTGCTGCTTTTACACACTTTCACCACCTGGAGACACTTGTGGTGAAGGATGTTGTGGTGGCAGCAGTGGCTGTTACAGGAGAGCTGTAACACACACACACCCACCCCCAGCAGTACTCGGCAGACCAAGGGCTTCTTTCTCCATGCCCAGTGCTACTCTTCAGGAACATTGGGTCCACTTGCCAGCAAGGGAGAACAATAAGTTTTTGTGGTTTTTTGTTTTTTTTTAAATTTAAATTATCTGTCCTACCCCAAGGACTCAGGGCAGGTTATAATACACAACATTATAAAGACACATAAATAAAACCAGTTACAATCCTTATCCCTGCCTGCCAAATGCCTGGCCAAATAAGTCTTGTATTGCCTCCAGAAGATGAGCAGACTTGGACTCACATGAACCTCCAGGCAGAGGGTGTCCAATAATAGGGGGACAGCTACTGAGTGCTTTCTGCACACCCTTGCTGTGTGAACTTGACAGGCAAATGGCACATGCAGGAGGGTGCTCATGGCTAACCTTGGAGGCAGTGATGGGATTTAAGGGAGGAGCTAGTCTTTCAGATTATGGAGCCAAGCTAGTGGCTTCATTAGTTAAGGCAGAGCTAACATTGCCCCGGGGAGCTCCATTGAAGTCAATGGAACTCTCAATGAACAATCTCCTCTGGCTTGCAACCAGTAGTGACAGGGTTTTCTCTTTGATCCTGTCAGTAAGAGAGAATCTGGTCGCATAGGAGAGTCGGGAATGTTCCAGAGTACATGCTTCTGTTTACATTTTGTGACACCGACGAGTAGAAGATGGGTTTTTTACACTTTATTGATGGGTCTGTATGCTTTTCACGGAGTTATGTGACGCATGTGCATGACTGAACAGGGAACGAGCCGGCCGGATATAAAATGGATGCTCTCAAGCCCAAGTCTCCGGCCCTTGCCGGGAAACAGCCAGGGACCCGTCATGGTTCCAGTTGAGGTCCCCGCTTCTGTGGCAGGAAGCTGTCTCCGGTCCTGTCCAGGGGCACTTTCAGCTGCCTCGCTAACAGGGGAAAGGCACGGCGCAGCTCCGGGGCTTGGGTAACAGAGCAAGTCACAAGCCCCGAGCGCCTCAGCAAGCTCCCTGCCCACCTCTCCCGCTGCAGGGGCAATCTCTGGGCTAGGCAGAGCCCCCGACTCTGGGTGGGCAGGGCACCCCGGGCACCTGTTGTAGGTGCCTCCACAGCTGGAGAAGGAAACTCAGGGGAACAGAGACCGTAAGGAATTGGCCCCAGAACAAGCCCTGTATCCCCCCCTCCCCCAAGTGTGATTGATCCCAAAGAGAAACTAGCCCGGCAGAGAGGCAGACCCCAGCTCGGCTGGTGCACCAGACAGGCACCGGCTGTAGCAGTGCCATGCCTCTTTGCCTCCCGTGCGCACATGGCAAAGGGGCCCACCCCATCCGGCAAAAGCAACCCAAAAGTCCCCGCCAGCAGGTGGAGGAGACGGCAGCAGTTCTCCAACCTGGTGGCTGGCACGGAGTAAACCCAGCTTCGGCCCTCCACTCCGGCGGATCTCTGGCTGCTTCTCAGCAGAGTGGTTGTCTCCTGTGGGAAGGGGGGACTGGAGCTGATCTGAGGCTCCAGACCCCCTTTCCCACAGGAGACAACCGCTCTGCCTGGAAGAAGCCAGGGATCCGGCTTGAGACACACACACCCCTTCGCAGAGGAGAGAAGTGCTCTCCTGAGAAGCAGCCAGGAATCCGCCGGAGCAGCGGGAGCCTTTCAAAGCTCACTGGAGCTGAGACCATGTCACGTCCCTGGCTGCTTCCCGGCACAGCGGCTGTCTCCTGTGGGAAGGGGAGTCTGGAGCTGAGATGAGGCTCTAGACCCCCCTGTCCCACAAAAGAGAACCGCTCTGCCGAGAAGCAGCCAGGGTCTCGCCATGGGCTCAGTTCCAGTCAGGTTTCAAAGCCGTGGGTGGATCCCTGGCCACTTCCTGCCAGAGCACTTGTCTGTTGTGCGAAGGGGAATCTCAAGCTGGATCCCTGACGCTTGGCAACCTTCCTGCCATTCTGAATGGCACAGAGTCCCAGAGGGTGAGAGGATCTATCCCAGGATCCTGTATCCCAGGAAGGTGGGGGGTACAGAAAGGGGACAATCCTGGGTGCACCCCACAGAGAGGGCTTTATGAAGGTGTCTGGTTCCTGAAAGAAGTAGTCCTCTTGGGGGGGGGGAGGGATTTACAGGTGTGGGGGTTGGGTGGAAGAAGCATCTTTCAGGGACAGGGCCCATCAGTCCACCCCCGTCCATCCACACACACCCGGAAATGTTCATAGCTCCATGGTCCCGGGAAACCACCCATTAGGATGTGGTGGATCAGGTATAAAAGAACTCGACATTGGCACCCCAGGTTCTGAACCACCTTCAGTTGCCCCAGCAGAGCCCCACTTTGGCAGTGTTGACGGGTGGGCAGAGCCAGGCCCAGGAGGCATGCCTGGGACTGGGGAAAGGGGATGGCAGGGGTGGGGGAATCGGGGGGTGGTAGCAAAATTCTGATTGTGCCCCTGAGCCATGTCATGGGAGAAACTCAGAGCGGTCCCCCAAGGTGGGAGAGAACAGACTTCCCTCCCCACACATTCACCACTGAGATGGGGCAGGGAGCAGAGTGGGGGCTCTCCTGTGGGAAGGGGGAACTGGAGATGAGATGAGGCTCCAGTTCCCCCTTCCCACAGGAGAGAGGCATTCTTCCGGGAAGCAGCCAGGGACCCAAAATGGACTCCGCTCCAGTAAGCTTTCAAAGCCTCCCGTTGTTCTGGTGGATCCCTGGCCACGTCCTGCCAGAGCAAAGGGGGGTCTGCAACCACATCCCTGGCTCGCTGGCTGCTCTGTCAAATCCCTGCTTTCTTCCCGGCACAGCGACTATCTCCTGTGGGAAGGGGGGACTGGAGCCTCAGCTCAGATCCAGTGCCCCCTTCCCACAGGAGAGAAGCGCTCTGCCGGGAAGCAGCCAGGGACGCGCAATGGGCTTCAAAGCCTCCGGCGGATCCCTGGCTGCTTCCCACCAGAGCGCTTCCTGACACAGTGGTTCTCTCGTGTGAGAAGGGGGACTAGAGCCTCAGCTCAGCTCCAGTCCCCCTGTCTCACTGCAGAGAACCACTCTGCCACCCACCACAGCAAAGGGGTCTCTGATGTTGGAATGGTATTCGTTCTCACCTTAATCAACATCTCTGCGTGTATCATGTTCTATCTAACCTCATGTAACTAAAATGTGCATGTTACTACAGTCTCTCGATCTGAGTTACTGCCGGGCTCTCCTCTCCTGTCCTGCGGATTGCTGCTGCTAGGGGCTATGAGACACCTGTGGAGGGAAGAGACGTGAGGGGACATTGACAGGTTCCTGGCTCCCCCT
>QEPC01011753.1:191780-228614 GCA_003113815.1 Sphenodon punctatus
AGATGCTTAGGGTGTTAATAAAATGGAACAATAGCCCTATTTTTTAAGAGCTGCGGGTTGTGTGACACCCACATGCTGTGAGTGACAACACCCAACAGGTGAAGATGTGGGTGGGTGTCAACGGACACGAAGAGCATGCAAACGGGACTATTGCCCCTCAGGTCCTCTTCACCAACCACAACCCCTGCTCGTCTCCTTCCTGTCTGGGAAACCCTGCTCATCTCCTCACCCAGGAAGGAGGCAAGTGGAGCTCAAGATCAGTATACAGAGCTTCCTGCTCGCCCAGCTGCTTTGTGGACCAGTCGCAGGCCTTGCTATTCTGCTTGTTGCTCTCCTTTCCTCCTAGGAAACAGCCTAGATGGTACACCCACCTGTTGGTCTGCATGTGTTCCTGGTCCAGGGTGAGATAATCAAGGGTGTTGCCAAACAAGACAATAGCGCCCACCAGGTGTATTACATGGTTGCCAGATGTTCACCCATAGCCCCCACCTATGGTGGGGTCTGCGAGCATGCCAACTCCGCTGTGTAGGTGAATGCTGGCTAATCTGGGTGAATGTACACCGATGTCCACATCCTGTCAGGTTGCGTGCAGCTTCATACGTATACAGCACTATAGAGTCGCAGGCAAAAGCCTAGAGCATGTTAAGAGCTACAGCTTCTCGGAGGGGGGATGGGTAGTGCGACAGGGAAGAATGCCTGCCCACCTGTGAGGTTCGTTGCACTAAAACTGTGAGTGGGGGCTGCATGGACTCCAGCGGGCCATTGTCTCGTTTGTCTTTACCCAAGCAGCCTGGTCACCACCTGCTTGTGTAGAGCTATTTATTGTGCCTTTATTTTCACCCTTAAATGTCCTGCAGACCCCATGAGAAACTGGTGGGGATCAGGACCACGAGCTCTATTTCGGCTTCTCCCTCTCCAAAGCAAGGAGGGATATGATCTTTTCTGTGTATGAAAAGCAGCTTGTGATGGCAGAGAGATTGTAGTAAAACAATAGGAGGGATTTGCTGTAAATAAAAGGTTATCTGCAGTAATGCTGCAGTGCAGTCTAGTAGCTAGTGTAGTTCGCTTGGTAACAGTGATACTGTGCAATCTGGTTACGTGTTCACCCTACAGGGAAAAGGCATTATTTAAATACAGAAGTCAGAACAGAATCTGCATCTTCCCCTTGAAAATTCAAGGACCTCCAGAAAATGCTGCTTTCCTAAAGGCCTCCTCTAAGCAAGTAGTGATCTCACTTAACTGTTGAGCTTCAACATTTGGGCACAAGTAGGTGAGTTAGTGCCAGTGCTTAATTTGGCAGGGAGGGCTTGTCAGGGCTTGGCCCCAGCAATTAATATTGACTGTTTGAAAGCCAGAAAAATATCTGGATTGGTTGGCTTTCATTTATTTTATTTGTTTATTTATTTATTTATATTTTCATTTATATTGTTGCTCTCACCCCTGCACTGTTCATCGTATAGGTTAAATCACAAGAACTCCTGTTTTACATTCAGCTATAGAGAGGCAATTTAGTCCAGTGGTTGAGTTGCTAACTAGGGAACAGGGTTCACTTTCCTGCTCTAACAAGCACTGGGGAAGGGGACATGGCTTCTGGGGCAGCCTAGGAACCCGGCAATTCAATTTTTAAAAATATATAAATTAAGCACTGGTTAGTGTTGCATTAGCATCTTTCTCTGAACATTCTTTGTAGCAAACGTGTCTTCCTCCACCATAGAATGGTTCTAAAGGTGTTAACAAGACCTTACCCTACACCGGGTGGGTGTCCATCTGCCTGTTAAGCATTTGCCCCCACCGGACATGGAGCCACTGGACCCGCAGCCCCTATTCCTGACATGGTGTTGGATAACATGGAGCCCACCATGCGGCGAATGTGGGCTAACGTGCGCCCACATGTCCGTGTCCCCTCAGTTAGGTTTTGAGTCACATGTACAAGTCGGCCAGCACCATAGTGTCTCAAGCGGAAATCCTAGAGCATCTGAGAAGTGACTGCGTCCTGGCCCTCTCCCTACTCTCGATCCCACTGGCGCTGCTGGTGAGGGCTGCCTATAAGCACATGAAAGACATACTGGGGACTGCCCATTTATTAAGCTAGACATGCAGAGCTGTGAGTGAGGACTGCGTGGATCGAACCTGGACTGCAGTGGGCTGACACCTCGTTAACACCCTAAGTGTTTAGAAAGATGGAACTAGGCGCATACAGGGAGTGGAAATGCTAATCAAAAAGTTACTAACTCTTCCATTTTATTCCCTGCGTGTGCTGTTTTTGTGGTTGAAATAGAAGATTGATAGATGGGTACTCTGTCTTGCTAATTCCTGTGGGAAGAGTCTTTCTCATTCCTGTGAGTGGAGTTGGGGGAGGGGAGGCACCCTGCCTGCCTGTCCCCAGAGCTCATTGGCTGCTTCCATCCCCTTCCAGGTACTCATCCAGAGGCTGGGGCCCCCTTGGGCGTGAAGAGTGTGTGCAGCTGAGGTTGGGAGAGGGGAGGCACCCTGCCTGCATGTCCCTAGAGCTCATTGGCTGCTTCCATCCCCTTCCAGGTACTTATCCAGGGGCTGGGGCCCCCTTGGGCGCCAGCCGAAGGGCGACACCTAAGGGTGTCGGCTGTTGTCGGGGCCGTTTGTGGGGCCAAGGTGGCAGTGGCGCCCCCCTCTCCGATGGACATTCTCGCATACATATAAGAACTGGGCCCTGCTGGAGGAGTGGCCCTGGTGGGTGCAGGATTGTTGGACTCCCCGCCCATTGTTGAGACTTCCCCCTACAGCCTGACACCCAGCCTGCCTCTGTCGGGCACTGGGCTGTAGAAGGGAGGAGGGACAAGCCAGGTTTTTTGCACATGCTCACTCTGACAGAAGGCGACCAGAAGCGGCGGTATGTCTAAAGGAAGGAAGAAACGGGATGGTTACTAGAGCACGGACCCTGAGTAAACAATGTAATTTGGAAGAGTTTTTGATCGGTGGACAATTGGGCCTGGCATCTTTAGGAGATAGCCCCCTGTGGACTTTGAAATTGGGGAGCATGTGAGTACAAGTGACGTGGTTACCGAGGCATTTCAGGATTCTGTTTCTACAAACCTTGAGGTGCCCCCTCTTCCCCAGACAAATGGTACCACCCCTTCTTTACAGGACACTGATACATCTCTTGTCAACCTTTTGAGCACCCAGTGTTATATGATTAGTGATCTTGTCCATATATGCAGCTGGAAGAAATTAATGCCTGGCTGCATACCCAACAACTGTGGCTGGAGGTCATCACAGATTCCGTTCAGTTGTGTAGCGTAGAGTTTGCCCAGTTAACGGATCTAAAACCTAAGGAAAGCGTGTCTACAGCTTGTCAAACTGCAGACACGTTTATGAGGCATGGGGCTAAGATCAGGCATGAGGATATTATATTAGATTGAGCCCCAGAACTGTTCACACAGTGCAATATAAGTTCCTTACCCTCAGTTATAGGGGATGGGAATGGTTTTCAGTCTTCCTTCCCAAGTTATGCCCTTAGGACGGAGCCTAAAGCGCTTGCATTTAGGATAACTCCCCTACACCTAAGAAAACAGCGCCCTCTTGGAACACTAAATACAATACCCAGCTTCATATTGCGAATATTTTGAGATGTCCAGTTTCCTCTATTAGAGTCTCCCGGGTTATATATCTCCCTTCAGACAGTAGAATCCAGCACTTAGTGTTTTATTTTTTTTTTTCTTTATTCTTTTTTTATTTTTTTTCCCCCACTGACCTTTTTTCCTCTTGGAGTTTTTATTAGTAGAGTTTTTGTCAACACTTTGGTATCTCCATTACTGGCCCAGGCACCTTTTGGTTAGCTCAGGCTCAGTTGGGAGAGAGAGGATTATTCCAACTCCTGATTTTTAACAACCCAAATCATAGTGAACCAGTTAAGCGGTCCTATCTTCTGCCTTCTGCTATTCCAATAACCTCCAGGCTTAGGAAACTTACCAACCACCCATCTACTGCAAACTCCTCGGGCCTTGTAACTAGTGGCCAAAAGAACAATATGCTTTGTAACCCAGCCAGTTCCTGCATTGAAAAGGAGGGCGGTGACGAAGGAATCCTTTTTTATGGCCACACCAGAGACCTCAGACGTTCTTGGGTTGCCCATTAGCCCCAAGCGGGACTCCCTCCCTTCTTCTGAGGGCCACGCAGAGGGTGAGGGGATGGCTGCGGTGGAGACTGTTTTGGCCCCGTTGGATATAGCAATAACCCCTTCCTTGCTTAATGGGGCTGACCAGGATCCCTTGCCTACTCTAGATCCTTTTCCTGAGGATGGTGGGATAATAGTACCTGAGGTTGGGGCAGCCTCCACTTCCTCGGACAGTTCATGGCAGCAATCTGATCCAGCCCTGGAAGTGGTTACAATATGTTCTTAGAACATAGCGGGCTGGATTAGACATAATGAAGACCCAGACTTTATCTTTCTTATTAAGAAGCACCATATTATACTGGTTCAGGAGACATGGGCCCTAGTCCCGCTCACATTGGCTGGTTATCTAGCTTATGATATTCCAACTACTTCATACCATACCAGAGGCCGTCCTTGTGGGGGGCTAGGGTGTTTCATCTCCCAGGATGTTCCATTTAAAATTATTGATGTCATTCTATCTCCGGCACTAGCTATGGCCCTGGTTCTCCAGGTCAGTTCCCGTATCTTAATTATTATTTAATGTTTATATTCAGCCATGTAACGCTGGCTCTTACAGAAAGGCTAAATGGAACTCCTTGGAGATCTTGAGTATTAAATACCCTGAAGGGCTGGTAATACTGGTGGGTGACTTTAATGCCAGGCTGGGCTCTGATGATTCCACTCTCTCCCAGTACTGTGACCCACCACCATCAGATCCCTTGGGAATATTGAGTACCGGAGTGTCCAAGGATGGGCAGATTAATTCATCTGGGCTCAAGCTTGTAAATCTGGCTATTAGTCATAGCCTTTATATATTAAACAGGGCGGGATTTGGCGACCCTGCTGGAGAATTCACTTACTTGGGGAGGACGGGCTCTAGTGTGGTGGATTATTTCTTGGTATCCCCATCTTCCCTTCCATCTATAGTGGACTTCCATGTTGGGTTAGGTGTGGTCGGCGACCATCTCCCCTTAGTCCTCTCATTGGCAGCTCTTCCCCCTTCTTTTAGTGGGCCTGATAATACCAGATTCTACATTTCTAATTTAATGATCCACAAGGCACCCAAGTGGAATGAATCTTTATCCATTAATCTTTCAAACTGCATTCATAGCTCTTTATGCAGTAGCTATAAAGAACATCTACTTGGCTCTACCAAGGGGCCCGAGATGGTGGAGTCCTACAACCACATCTTAGCACCTACCTGTCCCAGTGTATCAAATCTCCCACCAAGGATTCTTCGTCTCCTTATCTAGGTAGGAACAAGGTGTGGTATGACAGAGTGTCAGTTGGCCAAAGCCACCCCTGTCTCTTATACACATCTAGATGTGTATAAGAGACAGCTACCAGCCAGCCAATTTAGGCTGTTCCATCGAGGGTTCACCTGAGTGGCCTCCCATGCAGGAAAATGAGGTAGAGGCATTGATTGATTCTTTTAAGAACTCTAAGGCCCCGGGCATGGACTGTATTCAAATAGAGTTTATTAAAACATATAGAGATTGGTGGCTACCTTTTGTTAGCTGCTCTATTCACAGCAATTAATATCTCTGGGGCCATCCCAGAGGCTTGGGACAGGGCAATTGTTATACCTATTTACAAAAAGGGCCCAACCCAAGACCCAGGCAACTATAGGCCCATTAGTTTGTTGAGTGTGGTGGGGAAGATGTATGCCAAACTCTTGTTAAACAGGCTCACCTTATGGTTGGTGGAATCTAAATCCATTGCCCCAGAACAGGCGGGTTTTCAGGAGGGGTGCTCCACTTTAGAACATTGTGCATTGTTAGACCACCTTATATGCAAATACAGAGCCCGGAATGGCTCGTTTTATGTTGCCTTCTTGGTTTTGAAGGCAGTATTCGATTCCATCAATAGAACCATCTTATGGGACAAACTGCGTAGGTCAACAATAGATAGGAGATTACTTGGTTTGACCACTCGCTGTACTCTAACTCTTCGTTATCAGTTAAAGTGGACCACATAGGACATCTTACAGCTCCCATCCCCACTTATATTGGTGTTAAGCAGGGGTGTGTTTTGGCTCTGGCCCTTTTTAACTTTTTATATTAATGATGTCATTTCTCTCCTTGCAGACACTAAATTATTCTCTCCAAAATTGGCCTCCAGAACTGTAGGCTGTCTATTCTATGTGGATGACATGGCTTTATTATTGCAAACCCGGATTGGCCCGATTAGGCAAATGTCCATCTTCACGTCTTTCTGTCATACACACAAACTTACCATAAATTCTCAGAAGTCGAAGATTATGGCTTTCTCAAGCAAAAAGAAATTGTATAAGTGCACTATAGCAGGTCGTCCTGTCCCGCAAGTTTCCAGTTTTAGATATTTGGGGATGCTTTTCCATCAAACAGGGAATTGGCAGGAGCATGTACGGAGGGCCATTGTCACTGCCAGGGGGCTTTCGTGAGCCATAATAGGCTTCTTCAAACGTGCTGGTAGGAGCGCAATAAAATCTGCTGTCTTGGTGCACAATGGAAAGGTTAAGGCCCAGATTTTGTATGAGGCGGAACTTTGGGCACCTTTCTTATCCCACTCAATAAACTCTTTACAAGCTAGGTTCTTACAAGGCTTATTAGGCATCCCCAATGGAACACCTTATGCTGCCATCAGATTGGAGCTAGGGCAACCTAGCTGGCAACAGGTGGCCATTGAGAGATCCCTAAAGTTCTGGTGCAAACTGGCAGCCTAATGCTCTGATCTGCTTAATGATTTTTAAAAAGGGTACATTTAGTAGCCTTTGGCGGGATAAAATGGAGCTTATTTTATCTCAAATGGGTATGTCTGAGTACTTGATTCACAAGTCTCCGTCCTTCCTTCTTAAGGAAGTAATCCAATGATCCCAAGACATAGCAAGACAACCTGAAGTAGGTAAGGTATCCGCTTCTCCCCATATGGCGGCCTACCTGCTGTGGGTGCCCAACGTCGGGCATATGGCCCACTACTTGGGTGCCATATCAGCAAGAGGTAAGAACCTTATCGCTCGAGCCCGCATGAACGCTTTTCCCTCCCGTGTGTTGGAGGGTCGTATTGAGGGAATTCCCTTCACTGAGCGGCTATGCCCTTTTGATAACACTGTAGCAGAGACTGTGGGGCATATAATTTTACAATGTCATTTGTATGACCAGCCAAGGGAAAATTTTTTAGCCCCTATCCTGGAAAGGATCCCGGGGAGAACTGAGCATGCAGCACTTTCTTTTCTGTTGGATAGCTCGGAGCCCCGGGTTATTAGGAACATTTCTCTCTTTCTAATACAGGTCTTCTATCTTAGAGATAATTTTTTTAAATTTAGGCCCAACTACTGGTGACCTGAGATATGAGATAGTGTAGTTGCATACGGGGACATTCAGAGATCTGGTCTTTTGGGCTCTTAGTTAAAATGGCATCAGTGTGTATATGTCATTTTGTTTGTTTAATTTACAAACCTAAGATTACCCTCTTAGGAGGTTTTATTGTAAGTACCTGCTCATATTTGATGGGACAGGCAGTGGGTTAGTTATCTGTATCATCATTGTTTTACAAATTTTCTTCGATACCTTTGGAAGAAATTCTTATCCATATTTTATGCTATTTCATACTTATTATTTTGCCCTCTATTGCCCTTTATTGAAGGGTTTTGTGCCTGTTAGTATTTTGCCCTCTGAGGGAATTGTATCTGTATTTGTTTATTTAAATGCAATGGCCAAGGGCTACGCTAAATAAAATTGAACTGAACTGAACTTGAACTGCTAATTCCTGTGTGATCTGATTGTCACATGCCTGCTTGGCCTCATTTTGCTCTGCAAAAATGGGGTGCTCTTGCGAGTTTCACAGGAAAGATGAGATCTGTTACTCCGTTTTCAGAGGAAAGTATCTGTGTAAAATATAAAGTGTCAGTGAGAACAGGAGCAAGGATCTAATTTTTCATGACTGGGGTTTTCTTGTCAAAACTAACACCGCATTCTGACAAGCAGAAGAAACAACTCCACTTTGGTGGCATTCAGACAAACAGTTCAAAAGCAAAATAGTACTGTGGCAGTCTGATTTTTTTTTTGCCTCTGACTATTTGCCTGTTTGAGTCAGAGTGGATTTCTACAACCCTGGATCCCCTGGGTGTCCCAGCCTGGTGTGTAGTTTTTATACATATAATATCATTTTTTACATTTCTATTTAGAGCACAGAGCCGCTGTGCTTGGGTCGTCAACTCTGTAATTACACTTTCAAATTCAAATTGAGCACAGAAAAAGGTTCGTGCAAACTACTTTCTAATGCAGCCGAATTCTTCTTTTTTTTTTTTTTTTTTTTTGCAGGGGGATGGATTGATGGGATGAGGTGTCTTAACTTTAATTCAGATCCTCTGGAATATTGAGGGGCTCCTAAATGCTTATCTGTTAATTTAAATAAGGGGTCATTGAAGTAACTACTGAAAGACACAAATTGAGTGCTTCTCAGTTAGCTTCCGAAAAAGGCCCCACCACTGCCAATATGTCTTGACCTGTGGAGACTGCAAGCCTGACCTAAACTGGGATTATGTAAGAGGCCTAAAGCCCTCTGATGAATCTTGCATTTTGAGTTGCAGCTCAAGAACTAATGGATAGTATTTGGTGCTATGTATTACCTAGATGCTGAGTGGGAAGATCTGCTACCAAAAACCGTTTCTGTGATTGTTTCTTTGGAGTTTCTGAATTGGTTTCCTTGTCATTTTTGCTTTTTCTTCTAAGAACAGTTTCCTGTGTAGACAGGAAATTCCTAAGGCTTGTATTCTCTCAGTGGAATAAAACTTCCTTCCAGTAAGGAGGAAGTAGCTAGTGTATTATTGACTAGTCAAGCACACACAGAATTGCTCCCTAGAGAAATGGCTTATTCTCTTCCCTTGTTACTTGCCATCTGAGTGGATGGAATATTATTTCCTTTGCAGTGTACCAGTTAGCTTAAAATTTTTTAAACCTTTTATTTTTGTTCTGAAAGGTACTTCTTAATAGCAATGGATGTGAACTGTTCATCCACAGAAGTAATACTTCCAGGCACCCACTCTGCTGAGGTACCTCCACTCGGAAAGGGAGAGATTGTTCTAGAGGGGCAAACTTATCACTTTAGTCTAATTCTTCGTTCTTGATAGGACTGTAGAAGTTCCCTCTATGTGGACTGATACCCAGATGTCCTCAGACAAGCCATGACCCAGTTTAACCACTGGTAGACTGATGGCCATTGCTCAGTCCAGAGAGTGCTAATTCACAAGCATAAACTCGCTGCCGCTTGTATCTTGGAGGTACGTGGTTGCGTAAACTTGTTACTGAATCCGGCTCATTTCGGTACCGAACAGAGTTATGCCAGACTGCCAGTGTTCAGTTTTAGTGTCGCACAGATACCAGCTTATAAAGAGAATGGGCAATATGGGATCAGAGCTTACACAGAAGTTGTATGTAAGAGAATACAGTACATCAGTTCAATGTTATGGCGACAACTAGGTCAAGCTAACTCCTAATCTTATCCTAAAAGGCATGACCATTCAGAGTTCATATTCTTGACCATGCTAGGCTAAGCACCAAATCTAATCGTCTTAGAGTAAACTGTGTGCTGGCAAAGCAAGCTGTTGAATAGTATACGCCTTTAACAGTTCTTGTGTGACTTAAAATGCCAACATCTTTTTCATGTTGCTTTCATGGTTAATGGAGAACTACAGTGTCTTGCAAAGAAGTTTTCTTTACTCCTTTCTGCAAACCAGAGAGAGAGTGTGGTTGCTGTGTTGGTCCCAAGCAACAAAGTGATTCAGATGATACCTCTTTTATTAGACCAACTACTGTTGTTGTTTCCACCAACAGTAGTTGGTATCGTTCAAACCAGTTTCTCTCTCTTTCTGCAAAGTACTTCTCCGAGTCTCCTTAGAATAGGAATGGCCAATTTGCAGTGTAAATGAACTGTGACAGACTTGTGTATTTACCTTGATGACCTTCCTGCTCGAGTTTAATTGCCTCTGTGGGTTACACTTTTCCATACATACATTGTGGAAATGCTGCTGATTACCAAGCATCTACACCAGTGCTGTGTTCATAACATATCCTAAATAGAACTTGTATTTCTTTGTGACTGCTGTCAACAAGGGGGCTGGTAAACATTGTGATTGATTTTTTTTTTTGTGATGCTGACATCTGTTCTTTATGAATATCCAGCCGTTTTGCATATATGCTGGGTGGCATGGATCTGTGTCAATACTGATATACGCTAGATTTGAACCACTGCTTCCTGTTACCAAGTTAATCTGTGGAACCACAAAAATTGCAGTGACTGGGATAATATCTGGCATTACCTTTCCTACACTAAAGCTCACTGAGGGAGGGATTACAACCTCATTAAAGCTTCTCTGAACGTTGCAAGCACCCATTCATCCCAACCATGTCAGCCAAACCCCCTCTTCCCTCAGGAAAAGTGGTAGGAGGAGAGAGTGGAGCTTAATTTCTCTCCTTCCTTCCCCGTCTTCCGCCGCTGCTGCTGCTTCAGCAGAAAGCTGCAGAGGTTATCCATGTGTTAAACCTTTTGCTTGTTTCTTTCAGAGACGTGCTGAAAATCAGGGACCAAAATGACTGACTCCAAGTACTTCACCACTACAAAGAAAGGTAATGTCATATGCATGAACTGCTTTACTCATACTTCATGACCTCTCTCTCTTCACCCTCTTGATGCTGCCATGTGTGGTTGCTGCTGCAAGTCCTGCTTCTCTCAATAACAAGGGCTGGGTTGGGTTTCACTGTTTGTTTCCAAACTGGAGTACTTCATCCTGGCAACTGGCTGAATTCTCCCCTGCTGCAACGTTCCATATTGTCCAGCGGCTAGCTGGCGGTTCAGACAGAGAAGGAATGTTTCCTGTTCTATTAACAGTGTCAGTACTGATTGAGGGGGATAGATGAGAGAGATACTGAGTGTTGAGGGGGATAGATGAGAGAGATACTGGTTGGTGTTCGATCATACAGTGCTTCAAGCTAGGTGTACCTGTCCCACCCTCTTCCCATGTTTTCGATTTGGACCTGCAAGAGACCTTTTTTATTATTATTTGAACAGGCAAAGGCTTGCTGTGCAGGTGGGTGAAGCAGGAAACCAGAGACTTCTTTGATGGGCTTGTTAGCAGTGGACAAAACCACCCATTTCCAGGCTTCAAACAAACTGATAGACTTTGTGCCCTAGGAATATACCTTTTTATCTGGCTGCAGTCTTATTGGCTTTAGCAGCTCAGTAATGCTCATCGCTGGATTTCAGACATGCCCTTGAAGATGGTCTGTTTCCTTGGCATCTGGGTAGCTTGTGAACTAAGTTTGGTTTGGTAATGGGGAAATCCCAGGAAGATAGGAAATTTCACTGGCCATTGAACCAGCAATAGCTATAGGAAGAAGGAACTGACTCTATTTTCTTTGTCTGATGGCTAAATAAGGATAAATGCAGCACTTTGTGGTTTAATCTTCTAAAGATTTTCTCAGTCAATGAGTTGGAACAGAGAGGATTTGACATAGAACTTCATAACATGAAGTAGTAAGGTTGTGCTCCTAACTAACAGTTCTTTGCTCCACTACATCATTTCTGTTACAGTAACATCCTGAGACTTTAGTTTTGCAGACTTTTATTCTTCATATAGTGATAGGCCCTGTTTCATATTTGTGTGTGGAGAGGCAACAATATTATATCGATGTGTTCTGTCAACAGGTGTGGTCACAGTAAATTTTCACAACAATAACAGAGTAATTGTGGACATGTCATTGAAAACATCAGTTCAGTGTGCAGCTGTGGTCAAAAAGGCAATGAGAATAATAAGGGAATAAATCAGAAAATACCATAATGCTGCTATATAAATCTATGGTGCAACCGCACCTTGAATACTGTGCACCGTTCTGGTCGCCTATCTGAAAAAAGATATAGCAGAACTGGGAAAGATGCAGAAAAGGGTAATGAGTGATCAAGGCTGCAGAACAGCTTCTGTAGGAGGGGAGGCTCGATAGGTTAGGGCTCTTCAGCTTCAGAAGAGATGACTGAGAAGAGGATATAGTAGAAGTTGACAAAAGGATGCGATGTGTGGAACAAGTAACAGAGAGCTGTTAAACCTTCTCTAATACTAGAACAAGGAGACACCTTTTATAAATAACTGGCAGCAGATTTATAACAAAAGGAAGTATTTTTTCCACTCAGTGAGTGTCTTCAGTTGTGATGACTGCCGCCACAGCCATGAACTGCTCCGGCCATGGTGGGAGCAGTCATTCCGGCTGGGACTTTGCCCGGTCACTGAACAAACATTAGGGCGGCCTGTCTGAGAGACACATCCCCACTCCTGTGGTATGTGGAGTGGCTCATGGGCGACCACGTTGGCCAATGATGGCCACCATGGCATCCGGTCCCCGGCGCCATCCCAGACCACAGCATGTAAAGCGGCCAAATACGTTATGGCACGTTTTACAGCTGGTCAGGCAGCCGTTCCAGGCGGTGTTGGCATTTAGCCCGGGCTGCACGTTGCTGATTTTCCCCAATGCACAGCCTGGGCTAAGTGCCAACGCTGTCCCTGGGAATAACCCAGGCTAACATCTGGCAGCAGTTCTCTGGCGTTACGATTGCCCACATTTCCACGCAGGTCAAAGTGTGGAAATGTGAGCTATCGAAACGTCTGAAAACCCCCAAAGTACAATTAACTTGTGGAATTTGTTGTTGGAGGATGTTGTGATGGCTCATAGCCTAACTAGGTTTTAAAAAGGGATTGGATAAGTTCTTGGAGGACAGGTCTATAAATGGCTATTTGTTGGCTTGGCTGAGGGATGTAACCTGTCTCGGTTCCTTGGCCTAAACAGGGACTGGATCACTCCATTATGATCTGCTGTTGTACCCTTCTCCAAAGTTGACCACTGTTGGAGACAGGCTGCTGGGCTGGATGGACACTGCAAATTGACCTAGGATTACACTTGGTTCTTCTGTCACAGGAAGGAATCCAGCTTTATCTAATTTACTCCTTCCATCCTCCTTTCCTGCGTTGCTCAGAATGGGTGAGATGGGAGAAAAATGCAGCTGTGTGGTGGTTAGTTTGTTGCAGTAATGACCAATTTTGCTTGTTTCTTATAAAAGTGCTCCTAACGTACGAGTCTAGAAGTTACCAAACAGCCCCATGTGCTGATTTCCATTCTTGCACTCTGACCTTCAATATCTAGAGTATTTACGAAGTGTCTGAATCCTGCTAGCCTTGTCTTTATTCTGGGGCCTGTGTTATCCAGTGCTTTGATAATCTGTTCTGAAAGTGTGTTCTAAATCTCCTACTGAAGATGGCAGAATCATAACAGCTGGGATGGGAGTCAGGAGAACTGGGTTTGTCTTGCCAAACGTGCCAGGCAACTAGTAACCAGCCTGATGCAAGAGATGATGAGCTTACTGGGCAGTGTGGTGCTAAGTCCTGCCTCCCATAAAGAAAGGGGGAGAGTTTGGGATTTCTGCCACAGTACTATCTAAACAGTCTACTGTGGGGTGAGTGGAACTGAAACGAATGGCAAATTCTCTACTGGTGGGTAATACTTTTAGGTAGCCTATCAGGGGGGCCAAGATCCAGGAACTGGAAAGGAGCCAAATAAAAATGCATGGGCCACGTTTGTCCCCTGGGCCTGAGGTACCCCACCCCTGCTATAAACTATAACTTCTTCTATTAGTGGGTCTCATTACCACTGGACTAGGTCAGTCTTGCTTGTGCCAGTCCTCATTGACAGAGGTTGGAACAGCTGATCAAGAGGAGAGTAGGATAGCTTCTGGTCAATATTGTGGCTACATTTTTCAGCTGATGAGGCTGAAGTTGCTCCTGAATGTGTGATGCTTCCATTGGCTAGGCTGTCTTACAGGTTCTGGTTGGGGGAGAGCTGGTTGCATTAATGGAGGCAGCCAATTGATTTAAATTTCCATGTGCAATTTCCTTCAGTTATTTATTAAAGCTGATTGGTTGGTCATATTTGGAAACCTTTTTACCAAAAGCAACCATTTCCCTGATAGGCAGCTTAGGACAAACGTAGCTTCTGAATTTCTCTCTCTCCTCTTCCAGGGGAGATATTTGAGCTGAAGGCTGAGCTGAACAGTGACAAGAAGGAAAAGAAGAAGGAGGCAGTGAAGAAGGTGATTGCATCCATGACCGTTGGCAAAGATGTCAGGTGCGTCACCATGATAGAGGAAATGCCTTGCTAGAGGATGCTTTGATGTTGTCTTGCTATAAGGCTGGGATTTCTAAGTTACACACCTGGTGTCTGAAGATTATACCTCATTTGTTTTAAGTAAGCAGGATGCAGAAACGACATGCGATGCTTGTCTCAGTCCAAGCAACCAGACTACTTAGATTGACAGTAAACCTTCATATGTAAGCTTGCAACTTGCATTCCTTTCAAAGGGCACAAGTGTCTTGCCATACCACTGAGCCACATCCCTATGTTAAAAGTGACAGCCTATGTCTGCATGAGAACCATGTGAGACGTTGCCTGCCTTTGCTGTGAAAGTAGAGGCTGTATAGCAGGGGGTAGGGAGCCTCTGGCCCATAGGCCAAATACAGCCTGTGGCTGGCTTTCCAGTTCCTGGAACTGGATCCCTGAGCCAGATCCTGCTCTCAAGCACTGAAAGAGGAAGCTATGGGGAGAGGGTGCAGAGTGGAGGACAGGGAGTAGGTTCATGATCTGAACCCACCCCTTCTCTTCCCCCCGACCCCCATCATAAGAACTCCTCTTAGGCACCCCCAACTCTTTTCTGGCCTGCAGAGCCTGTACCCATTTTTCATACTGGCCTACAGGCGGGAAAAGGCTCCTCACTCCTGATGTACAGTCAAACAGCCCATTAAACAGGCTTGACTTGCTCTCAGTAGTAAGCTAGCAAAAGTGAATTGAGCTGCCTTCCAGATTAGTTTACTTGGTTTAAAAGAAAACAATAGTGAACTTGGGCAGGAGTGTACCTAGGTTGGAATGGCCCCAGGTGCAAAAATGGACTGAGGGACATCACTATCCAATTCCCTGTCCCCCCTCCCCTTATTCCTCCTCCAGCACATCTCTTCCCCCCCCCCCCCCCCCCCCCCCAACCATCCTGCAACAGGATACAGTTTGTGGGGTCCCCAAAGCTTGGTCCCTGTGAGCCCCCTTGCTTGGCCCCTGATAGCTATGCCCCTGAACATGGCCTTCTAAAAAAAGAAGCTCTTTGCAGGGGACAAGCTTCTTTGTTGTATTAAAATAATCTTGTTATGATAAGCCAGGAACACAAGATAGAGCTGGGCTCAGTTTCCTTTTCCTCTGTTAGTCCATAATGCAAGCTTGTCTGAAAACAGCTTCCTTCCTTATGCAGACTGTTCTGTCAACGTTTCTGCATCTCCTTCCTGGTGCATGTGACCTGGGATTGTTGTATCCCCCAGCACCACCTTAAAAAGGAGTTCTATCAGTTAAAGCAGACATATCACATAACTCTGCTTTAACATTTCTTCTGCATGTTGCAGGGCTGTATTGATGCCCTGTGCAGCCCTGCAACATGCATATTTCTGCACAACCACTCCATTATAAACAGGGGACTGCTGAAGCCCCTATTTTGAGGAAACCGCTTGAGCTACGTTTCTGAAAATTTATCCATGGCTGTAAGTTGTGAGGACCATCATATGCACAAAGTTTGAAGAAGATCCATCAGGAAAATAACATGTTATGACTGTTTAAAAGTTAATTGGTTGTGATCAAAGTGCACACATCCTCACGATTTTGAATCAATATCTCCTCCCCCTGGATGAGTTGAGCCCCCAAATGTCACAGGCTTGGAGCATGAGATCAATTAACAACTGCTTCTTTAATATGATAGTGATTGGTGCAGCCAAAACAGAGTTATTAATGATTAAAAAATCGGTTCTGCTGGCTCGCGCATGTGCAGTTGAGCAGCTGCTGACTGGCAAAACACGGCATAAGGAAAGTTACGTGACTTTTGAAAAGCTGCAGATTTTTGATTCTGTACTTTTAAAAGTCTGCAACTTTTGAAAACTTGCACACTTTTCACTCCTATGAAAAGTTGCAGACTTTTCAGAGTCAAAAGTAGAAAGTCAAAATTTTGCAACTTTTCAAACCAAGTAAAATGTCTGCACCTTTACAAAAGTTAGACTTTTCACTTGGTATGAAAACTTGCAGACTTTTGACTCTGTACTTTTAAAAGTATGAACTTTTCAAAAGTTGCAGACTATTCATTCCTATGAAAAGTTGCAGACTTTTTCATAGACTCAAAAGTACAGTCAAAAGTCTGCAACTTCTCATACTGAGTGAAAAGTCTGCAAGTTCTCAAAAGTTGAGTAAGAGTGGGGGAAGGGAAGTGGATTGGAGTGTGTGTGTGTGAGAAAGAGAGAGAGAGAGAGAGAGAGAGAGAGAGTGTGTGGGGGGGGGAGAAGAGTCTGTGCGAATAAGAGTGGGGGAGAGAAAGTGGATGTGTGTTTGTGAGAGAGTGGGTGGCAGAAGAGTCTGTGTGTTTGTGAGAGAGACTCAGCTGGGGGGAGAAGAGTGCATGCGTTTGTGCGTCAGAGAGAGAGTAGGGGGGGAGAGTCTGTGTGTGGGAGAGAGATTGAGATTAAGTTTTGGGGGGTGGGAGAAGAAGTTGGGAGAATCTTTCCCCAAACACCTCCTGTGTTGATGTGGAGGCTGTTTTTTTTTAAAAGTCACACACCAAGTTCCTCCTCAAACTCCTTTGACTCTTGTAGAGTTACTCCTACTTTACACTAGGGTTAGAAGTTACACAACTTTTAAGTTTAAAGTTCTTTAAAATATACAGCTTAAAAGTTGTGCAACGACTGATATATTAATGTGCTGAGATCATATCGCACAAAACCTGGAAATTTACCAAAACAAAAAACTTTGCAGTTTAAAAAAAGTTAAATGCACAACAGTTTTTCAACTAAAAACTTTCCTCTTCAAAAACATCACAAAATCATTTTTACTCTAGCTTAAACTCCAAAAAACATACAAATTCATTACAATGACAATTTTTAAAAATTCAATTCCACACATTGCAACAAGACATATGCCAAAAAACATGGAAATTATTTCAGAATTTGAGGAATATTTAATATTTTATCCTCATCAACATAAATGTAATATAAGTACTTAATTCCTTACCATACTTTTATTCATTTTTATCAATAACTAAACTTCCACATTTTTTGTTAAACTTTTATTTATTATCATAATTCAACAAAACAATTTTTTCAGAGTGTATTAACTGTTTCTACAGAACTGCATTCTGTACGAGTTCTAGAACGTTCTCTATACTGACACTAACAGTTTATTGTATGAAGTGTATACAGTTTGTATACATGTAAAGGACAGAGTTAATGCACTCTGAAAAAATTGTTCATTGTTGAATTACGATAGTTGAATAATGTATGGTAAGAAATTAAGTACATATATTACATTTATGTTGATGAGGATAAAATATTCCTGAAATTCTGACATTTCCATGTTTTATGGTGTTTGTTTTGTTGCAGTGTGTGGAGTTGAATGTTTTTTTAATTTTAATTGTAATTGTAATTTGTATGTTTTTTGGAGATTAAGCTAGAGTCAAAATGATTTTGTGATGTTTTTGAAGAGGAAAGTTTTTTAGTTTTAAAAACTTGTGCATTTAATGTTTGTTTAAACTGTAAAGTTTTTTGTCTTAGTAATGAAATGTTAAATCCGAGTTAAGTGCATGTCTGTTTTCACCCTACATTGAGAGTTGACCTGTCTAGGTAGGTGGCCATTAGTAAACAATAATAGTCACCATGAGCACATTACATCAGTGCTCCGAGCTCTGCACTGTCTGCCGATAGTCTTCCGAGCCCAATTCAAAGTGTTGGTGCTTACCTATAAAGCCCTATATGGTCTGGGCCCCTCCTATCTGCATGACCGCCTCACTCTCCGTCCCCTGGATCGACCCCTGCGGTCCGCTGGGGGTGCCCTTCTTGGTGTCTCCCGGCTGGCACGGGGGCTACAATGGAGAGGGCGTTCTCCGTGGCGGCGCCCAGACTGTGGAACCTCCCTTCCAGTGGAGGCCCGGGTGGCCCCGGACCTTGCCTCATTTCAGTGACAGTGCTGTTCTGCCAAGCCTTTGGTGAGGGAGGGGGCTGAGGGTGGGTGGGGAGGATGGTTTTTTTCTTTTCTTTTATGCCTCCCTTTTATTTATTTTATATGTTTTATGTATATTTTAAATGTTTTAATTTTTGTAAGCTGCCTAAGCAGGAGAGGCGGGATATAAATGTTGCAGATAAATAAAATAGTGCTTTTTATCTATAGACTTTAGTGTGTGTTACAAGGTAGGTAAAGCATTGTACCCATTTTATAGACAGTCTTGTATTCTGTATGCAGAATAAATTAGGCAAATTAATTAAAACATGCAGATTATAGAACTTGACTGCACATGAATTTTCTAGCATGCCATTCCTTCAATTTTGAACATCACATACCTTTTTAAAAACAAACCAGAAAAAAAACACCTCAATACCACATGGACCTATCAAAGGGGGGGGGCTCGTGACTCCCATTGAGGGTCAGTTGCTATTCGTCTCCATTACCAATGGTATAGGGCCTGTTGGTCACAGAATATATACCAGCCGTGAACTGTACCACAACCACATTGGATAACGCCATATATCATGGCCAGGCTGCTGCATTCTGGGCTTTGTCTGGGCGGATAGGGCATGTGCCCGTTTGAGCACAGAACAGACATGCTTCCAGCTGGGCCAATGGCAGCACACCGTAGGGGCAGGGAGAACGGGGAACGTGCAGCTGGCTGCCCACTGCACCCAGCGCCCCGCTCCTGCCTCCACCCACCCCCACCCCATCCATGACAGGCATCCATGGCAGCCAATGATGGCCACCATGGCAGAGGCAGCCCGGGCCGATCGGATGTGCAAGATCCGATATGACTCACTTTGCCCCGGTCAGGCAGGCCCTAGCCTGGGCTGTTAACTTTTTTAATAAATCTTACGTGTTTAAATTTTTAGCTGTGATTTTAATTGCTTATTTTATTGTGATTTTTGAAATGTTGTGAGCCGCCCCGAGCTGCTATTGAGCAGGAGGGTGCGGGATAAAATGTGCCTAAATAAATTTACCTAGACACAAAACCTTCGGTTTAAGAAGCTTAAGGCGGCATTACAATTATACTCAAACATTAACATGACAGTAAATTGTAAGTTAAGGCAACTTTATTAAATATCAGACCAATCTATACATTTTTCTTCATTCATAAAAAAAATTGACAACTGAAATTAAGCTGCATATGTGTGGTATGGTGACTGAACAATACTTGTATGTGATGAGGAATGTATACAGTTTAATTTCAGTTGTCATAATTTTTTTTATTAAAGAATAAGAAAAGAAAAACAGATTGGTCTGATTTAATAAAGTCACCTTAACATACAATTTACTGTCATGTTAATGTTTGAGTATAATTGTAATGCCACCTTAACAAACTTGTTAAACCGAAGATTTTTTGTCTAGGTGATTTGCCCTTCTTTTGAAACGTAATAGTTTTGTTGATGCATAAGCTGGCCCCAGACACAAGAACACTGCAGCTGCAGAACTGTCATTCTGGGGGGGGGGGGGAGGCGAGTGCTTTTTATACTAGAGGAGCTCAAGACCATCACCTGGTATAGTATTTGAATATGGTAAGCATGTGCACCCTAGTTGTGAGAATGTTAGGAGCCATCGTGCAGAACCTTCTTTACAAGGCGGCAACCTTCTGATCACTCACATGGAAGAGTTGTTTGTAAACAAACAGCTTTCTCTCCCAGTCCAGTCGGTGTCCCGCTGCTACTGCAGCACTACTAGCAGGCAGAGGCAGGTGAGGGATGGGACCCTCCCCCACTTTCAGCCCCCACCCCTGGACTCCCCTTTATTCTTTGTAATCACAGAACAGGTGTTGATGGAGGAAAGTCAGAATGGTTGCCAACTGCAAGTTTTTGCTCTATTGGCTCCCATTGAACAGCATAGGCACTGTTCAATGAGTTTGTTACCGCCTTAACTATAGGTCCACTACTGCGGCCCTATAATAAACTTGGCTGGTTGTAGTTGTGGAGGTGAGAGCCCAATATAGCTGTCAACACTACCTGGGATACTCCAGGTCAACATCTGGTGGCCAGGAGCCAAACGTGACAGCGAGCCGTTATGTCTGGTCTTACCCATTGACTAGCTCACAGTGCTGTGCTCTCCACTCAGGCTGTAAATCCGCACTAACAGAAGCAATTCTGCAACAACATGGTCAGATGCAAAAATCTGTGAGAATGACTGCAATCGCAGCAACTCAGAATTTATGGAGCCCTGTTTATAAGGAAACTGGGCAAGCCACTTCTGTTACACAGCGAGTCAAGTTTTGGGTATGATGGATTGTTCTGAAAATTCAATGTTGACATTACCTTTCCGTATAGGTATTTCCTGCCATGAAGACCAAACAGTCTGTGAGACAAGGCACAGGTTGGCAGCTAAGAGAAGTGAAAGTTAGGGGTTATTGGTGAGTGGATATTTTTGAGGAGGTGAGCCTAAAGGAGAAGTTTGAGGAAGGAGAAGTTTGAGGAAGGAGATTGTAGTTACATAGGATTGTGGTGTCTGACACAAAATGAAAGTATGTTTGAAAGTGGTACAGAAGTGGCAGGAACAGTGTGTATAAACCTGAACTGTACCTCTCATTGGAGTATGATCTACTATTCACAAAAAATCTGTAGAAATAATGGTGGAATACTTTCTGCTGCAGACCAAAAATTCTTTCTGAAGCAGGAGATAGCAAAGACCCCCAAGTCTGGAACTTGCCAGTTTGTTTAAAGTCAGGGGTAGGAAACCCGTTGCATCCTGTGGGCAACTTTGAAAACTAGTATGAGCTCCAGGGGCTGGATAGTAGTTGGGGTCTGAGTTGCTTCAAGGGTGTTCTCGGGACAAGAGAAGGAAAGAAGAGTCCAGATCCTGAATCGGTCATGGACCCATCCCCTATCCTGGAGTGCATGCTTTCTGCTCCCTTCCCCTGAGCTCACCCTTTCACTTGAGTAGGGACTGGATCTATCGGCCAGATCCAGGAATTGGAAAGGGGGGGAAATAAAAAACAGCTGTGGGCTGGAGGTTGCCCCACCACTAGTCTAAAGTAAGAGTAAAAGAAAATGTAGTAACTAAAACGTTTGTGGAAATACTTTGACACTAGCCATGATCAATGATGTTCAGCAATGATCTTTGTAGGTCGTATGTCTGGTCCCCTGTAGAAAGTTACTTTCGTTTCCTGGCAGCGATGGGAGTTTAATATATGTCAAGTAACTTTCTCTCCCTGCCCTGGCCTGAGTAGCATACCTGGAATTTATACCAACACTTTGTGTTCCAGTGCGCTTTTCCCAGATGTGGTGAACTGCATGCAAACCGACAATCTGGAGTTGAAGAAACTGGTATATCTGTACCTGATGAATTATGCCAAGAGCCAGCCAGATATGGCCATTATGGCTGTCAACACCTTTGTGAAGGTGAGATGCCTTTGTACCTAACTGCCATGGCAATGCATACTTATGTTCCCAAGAGGGCCAGAGTTAAATAATCCAGCAAACAAACCTGACAATTTCCTACTGCTGACTGCTTAGTGTTCTCTACTTCACTGAAGGAAAACCATTGCCCAAACTTGTTTCCTTATGCACTTCTCTGCCTTTAAGCTAGGATTTCCCTTTCGTTATTCCACCTAATGTCATAATCCTGATCCTGTAAGGTCTCATTCTGAAATGGGGAGTTCAGTTTGTTTACCAAATCCCATCCTTCCAGTTCTGGCCCTTCGCATGATAAATCAGTACTTTGCCTGGGAAGCTTACAGACTGAACTGCTGCTTAATCAGCCTGCTTTACATTAGAGGTGGCTTTTCTGCTACCCAGGCCTTTTGCATAGGAGCCATGCTGCCCTTAATTTTTAAACATTGGTTAGAAGAGCTTAATTTGGCCAGCTTCCATGTTCACCTGCTGAATGGGGAAAGGTCTGAGGGGCAACTCCATGGCTCTCACTGCAACCAGTAGTCAGTTCTATTCAGAAGGTCTGCAGTTAAAAGGGGGTCTTTGTGATTTGCTATAGGTATCTAATTGTGGAAGGGTAATGAGTTAAGTAAGAGTAAAGGTGCTGTCTAAAAAAACTCTTGCACCATTTAAAGCTCTTAACTCCAACTTATTTTAGAAGCCAAGCATTTTTTGGGTATAATGATCCTCAGGTAAAAGAAATGGATTCGTTTGTCTGCCTTGCAGAAGAGACTAGGGTGAGTGGAAGGGATATTCAAGTGCAGTCTCACTCCTGAAAGTACTTAAATGATAACTGATGGCATCAAACACCAGTTAATCTGTGCTAGGACACCAGCTTTCCAACCAGAATTCCTTAAATCCTAAATTTCTACTCTAGTGCCTAAGAAGTTTCCAAAGTCTTGGAGAGGTCAGTGCCAGCACTTCTGGAATTTTGATCACTTTTATTTGGTGCCTAATGGTGAGTTTAGACACACACATATGAAAGTCTTGGCTGAAATCTAAGTTTGAACTTTCTCTAGGACTGTGAGGATCCAAACCCTCTGATCCGGGCTTTGGCTGTGCGGACGATGGGCTGTATCCGGGTGGATAAGATAACAGAATATCTCTGTGAGCCCCTAAGGAAGTGTCTGAAGGATGAGGATCCCTACGTGCGCAAGACAGCAGCGGTCTGTGTGGCAAAGCTGCATGACATCAATGCGCAGCTGGTGGAGGACCAAGGCTTCCTGGATACCCTGAAGGACCTCATCTCAGACTCCAATCCTATGGTGATTGCAGTTTTTTTGTTTGGGGGATCTGTCCTCTGTCCCCTTTCCCTCTAGCTCTCCACAGCCATTAATCCATGTGGCTATTCCGATTACAAGCCTTGGCATGACTCTGTGCATTACTGAGCCACTGACATTTGAGTTTTGCAAACCATGACCATATGAGATCTCTTCACTAGTTCTTGGAGCATACCATTATATGGGGAATGTTTGCCTCTGAATATATGGACTCTTCCGCCCTTTACTCAGGCTGAAGCAGATAGACAATCTTCCACTCCCCTCTTATTGCTTAGTAGCTGTGAGTATTAAATGACTGCTTCCCCTGACTGCTCGGTAGGTCATACTATTTGTTGTGGTAATTTGGCCTGGCCAGTCTGCTTTTAGATGTTGTTCTCATGTGATCTCTTTGCAGCATGCTTTCTTTGACCATCATCCTTTCCATGTCAGGTGCCTCTCTGGGGTGCTCCTTTTTATATCTGCTCTAACTGGAGAGCTACAGAGGAAATAGTTGGATAATCCTATTAGTTGGTGACCCCTAATAGAGGGGCTCAATAACACAAGAGGCTTTCTCAGTTCCTCCGTGTCCTGTGCAGCTGTCACTGAGGCTTGCTTATAACCATTCAAAACCAAGAGAGATTGCTTTTGAGGTGGGAAAGAGGTGCTGCAACACAATACACTGTGCCTTTTTAAACTACATCTGAGATGAACAAGTCGGTGAGTAACTGTGGTACCCAGCAAGAGGGGAGTAACATTGGTACAGCCCATGTCTGATGTCCTTCCTGTCTATCCAGAGCTGCTATATGCAGCATTTGAACGAGGCAAGCTAAATTGCCTAGTCTCAGAAGCATCTTTGTAAGTGGTATAGCATGAATCCAATCCTCTCCCAGCCCCTCCCCTCAGCCTGTTCTTTCTTACTGATTTCTTCATACATGA
Source organism: Sphenodon punctatus (assembly GCA_003113815.1). Classification (NCBI taxonomy): domain Eukaryota; kingdom Metazoa; phylum Chordata; class Lepidosauria; order Sphenodontia; family Sphenodontidae; genus Sphenodon; species Sphenodon punctatus. The sequence continues at coordinate 215,599 of QEPC01011753.1, forward strand.
GACGGCTACACTGTCCCTTTCCTCAGCCCTGCTGCTTTCCATGCTATACTCAGAGCTTGTTGTAAGATACAAGGTGGTGGTGCCTTTGAATACCCATTTTATATAAAGCATGGAGAAGGGAGCACACTCCCTTTGTGTCAGTTCATGCCTTAAAAAAGAAAGAGCAGGTGGCCTATTGGGTGGTGGGACTGGAGTGGGAAAAAGAACGCTTGATAGAGTTCCTGGCTTTACCACAAACATTCTGTCTTACGTTGGGCAAGTCATTTACTGCCCTGGTTCCGCTGTCTGTACAATTGAGATGATAACCACAAGGCTGCAAGGATAAATGCAAACTGGGATAAGGCAAGACTGAGGCAAAACAAGCATTTTATCGTTCTGCACATTTTTGCCCCCTCGGGAACCCTTGTGGTGCTGGGTCTTGACCACAGTCTTTCTCACGGGGAGCACTCCTGGACGGCCAGCTCAGGACATCAGGGTAGATCATCTCTCTCCCCTCTCCTCCCCCTGTGATCAGCAGGAGGCAGATGAAGCTTTTTGGAGTATGTGTGGAAGGATCTACCCTCAGAACTCCAGTCTGTTGTCTGTCTCCAGTGTAGTAGGATGTGGACTGATTAGAGCTAGATTGCCTTAATAGAAGGCTGGGGAGGAGTGGGGGGAGGGAGCGCAAAAGCCTCCCCTGTTCCTCCACCCCTCTTCGGAGGGAACAGAGAACTTTTCACCCCCACCCCCTGGGCTCCAGTTCCAGCAGCCTGTCAGGAACCCACTTGAAGGGGCCCCGTGTGACTGGCGCAAGCTCTCCGGGCCCCTGTATTGCTGGTGGGAGAGCGGAGCTCTCAGCCGAGAGCAAACTCAGTGGCAACAGGCAGCAATCCACTCGTGGCAGTGTGCAACCCCTCAGCGTGGTGGAGGGACAGAGCCGGGAGGAATCGGCCGAAGGATCCGCAGAACCAGTAAGATCCCCCTGACATGGGCTCCCTGACCTCCACCTGGCAACCATGCAGAAGATACTCTCCTTGCTGAGGGACATCAAGCATAGCCAAAAAAGCAGGGCAGAAAGCACCCTTCCCCCACCCCACCAGCAAAAGTGAAACCTCGCAAGGAGGGCCTGTGCTGGAGGGGAAACACAAATCAAAAGGTGCCCAAACCAGCTCTCTGCTGGATTCCGAGGTCTCAGGGTTGGGCCAGGGCAGCTTCTCGGAGGAGGAGATGGACTTGACCTCCTTGGGGGATCATCATGCCCCCAGTTGCACAGCCAAGAAAGAGACTGGTGAAAAAGAAACCTCATGCTCCCCTGCGGGAGGTCGACTCTGATTCGGGGGGCCTAGCCTCCGAGTCAGAGGAAGCTGATGATGAAGGGGAGTCCTCCCTTGAAGAGGGACAGATCCCAGAGGAAACCCTGAAAATCTCAAGACCCCCAACAGAGCATTCCCAGTAAAGTACAGGGATCAGATCTTCACACAGATCCAAAAGACTCTGGCCCTTAAAGAGGAGGGGGGGGGGTCCTCAGGGGAGGAATTCGAGCGAGACTATATCCCAAAGGCCCATACGAAAGACAGAGGTATGGTCTTGGATGAGACCTTTGAGAAAATCTTAAAAGGGGAGTGGCAACATTCTACAAAAGCTTTTAAGTTTAATAAGACACAGGAGGCCCTCCACTCATTTACCAAAATGAAAGAGGCCACCCCCCAAGGTAGATGCAGTCTTCCTAGCCAGAAAATCAGTCTTCTGCACGAAGGGGGACTGCTTCCCCAGGGACCCCACTGACAATAGGATCGAAGTTAGCCTCTGCAGGAACTTAGAGGAGGTGGCTGCTGTAATCTGTATGGCCACTATCACTTTGTATTTTTCACGGGTCCTAATGAAGTGGATTCATAGAGGGAGGTATCCCTTCACCTTGCCCCAGATGACCAGGGTGCTGTCAGCCAGAATCCAGGCCACCTTCTTTATAGTAGACACCACCACAGACATGTTGTCCTGGGACTCCAGGGCACCTGCCTCAAATATAGCCACATGCAGACGACTATAGCTGCGGTCATGGAAATGGGACAATGTGGCCCAAACCACCCTCATAGAAGGGCCCCTTCCATGGGTCAAAACTGTTTGGGGTGTGCCTGGGCACAGTCTTGGTGGACGCCACAGACAAATCAAAAAAGCATACGCTACAGAGCATATACTCACCAAAGCAGTCTCTTCATACCTCAGGAGCGCACACATACAGAGGATGCAAGATGCCCCATTATGTCAGAGGGGAAGGCCAGCCAAAATACAAACAGAAGTGGCATCGCTCTGGGGGCTCCAAATCTAGGAAAAGTGAGTGGGGTCCCTCCCAAGGGAAAAACAGATGCATGACTCTTAGGGGCCACCCCTGAAAGACCCCACACACCTAGAGGGAAGGTTGTCCCAGTTTTTAGCCCAGTGGGAAGAGGATGTCACAGACAAATGGGTGCTAGAGATTATCCAAGAGGGCTACACAATCAATTTCACAAAACCCACTGTGATTTTTATTTTGTGTCCCCAGTCTCCCAAGAAAAAAGGAAAACATGAGGCCATGCTGCTAGAGATCTCACGTTTGGTGTCCATCCAGGCCTTAGAACAAGTACCCACAGACGAAAAAGGATCCAGCCTCTACTCACTACTCTTCCTCATGCCCAAAAAATCAGAGGAGTGGTGGACTGTACTGGATCTGAACAGGGTTAACAAGACAGTGAAGATGACGGAATTCAGAATGGAGACGCTACAGTCTATTTGCTTGGCAGCGCCCAGGGAGACTGGCGGACTTCCTTGGACCTCAAGGAAGCATATCTCCACATCCGGATAAGAGCAACATACCGGAAATGGCTATGCTGCTTGTACCACCACTCTCACTGGCAGTATGCAGTGCTACCATTTGGGCTGGCCGCGTCACCACAAACCTTCACCAATATATTGGTCCTGTTGGCTAACCTAAGATCCGAAGGAGTTCGTTTACACCCATACCTAGACAACATCCTGATCAGGGCCCCATTGGCGCAGAGAGCAATAAAAGACACAACCAGAATAATAGAGTATCTCCAGGATCACGGCTTCCTAGTGAACTTCAAAAAGAGTCACCTGAAACCGGTCCAGAGGCTGGAACACCTGGGGGTGATTCTGGACATGGATGCACACAGGGTCTTGGTAACAGGCAAAAGGCATGAAAAGCTCCGCCGGCTGATCCAACTCATTTTCTCCAGTCAACGGATCCGACTCAAGATCCTAGCAAGTCTCATGATCTCCTGCACACAGATCTTCCGCTGGGCCAGACTGCACACCAGATGTCTTCAAATCCTCCTGCGTCCCTTTCAAAACCAGTTGACAGCGGGTCTCAACACAGGGATCCGCGTGTCATCCGAAGTAAAGGACTCCCTCCTCTGGTGGAGGGACTGGGACAGGTTCCTAGAAGGGGTGCCCATGGGAGATTCTCCCAGCGTGGTGGTGACAACCAATGTCAGCATGTCAGGCTAGGGGGCACACTGCCTCCAGAGATCGGCACAGAGCAACTGGTTGAACAAGGAGAACCAACGGAGCTTGGAGTTCAAGGCGGTCTTCCTGGCCCCGAAAGCTCTGCTCACGTCAGTACAAGATCAGCATGTCGTCATGTACATGGACAAAGTGACAGTGAAAGCCTACATAAACCATCAATGGGATCTCGATCCAGGGGCTTGCAGCAGCTGGTGACTCGTCTTCACAACTGGGTGGAAGTAAACCAGAGGTCACTTAGAGCCCTGCACGTAAAAGGAAGCATAAATACTTGATGGTGGACTCAGGGGAATGGACACTCAGCCCATCGGCATTCAGGCTAATTGTGGAGACCTTTGGACTCCCAGTGATCAACCTCTTCGCGGACAAAGACAACGCGAAGGTTGCTCTTCATGTCTCGTCACAACAATCATCTGGCAGTGTCTCAGGACACTCTCAACCAACCGTGGCTGAGAGGAACCACTTACATGTTCCCACCTCTGCACTCTCTCTAAAGGGAGCAGCTACGTCTCAGGCCTTCAGAAATTTGGCCCCTTATGAGGAAATCTGTAGAGCGGTGATGCGGGCCTCAACGCACATGTTTACCAGGCACTGCAAAGTCCACATTCAGGACTTTGCTCAGGTGGTGTTTGGCAGGAGGGTGTTGCAAGTGGTTATCTGAACCCCTGAGCTTGAACACTTTTAACTCCTTCTGTCTCCCACCCCTTTTCTGGACTGACACTGCTTGAAAATGTCCCTGGTGTCCTGATCTGGCTATCCAGGAGTGCTCCCTGTGAAAAAGGAAAATTGGGTGCTTACCTGTGAATTTTCCTTCTACAGGGACAGCTCCTGGATAGCCAGATGCCTGCCCAGCTGGCTTGGCCAGCTTGGGTTGAAGGAGTTAAGTTTTTGGTTAACAGTTGGCCCTACTTTAGGGTGCAATTCAACAACTGGAGCTCTGGGGGTAGATCCTTCCACGGGTGCTCCAAAAAGCTGATGTCTGCCTCCTGCTGGTTGCAGTGGGGATCTACCCTAGTGTCCTGAGCTGACCGTCCAGGAGTTGTCCCTGTAGAAGGTAAGCACCCAATTTTCCTTTCTCTAGAGCTGCCATTCAGGAAACCTGGGTGGGATTCCCTAGTGTTTTGCTGCCTTTCACAGATTCCTTCCAGGGCTCAATGGTACTTTCTTCATAAAGCTCTCCAAGGTGCCGGAAACCTATGGGTCTGAGCATCCATATTAAAATACCTAGGCAACCTGGGACAACAGCTTGAATTTCATCCCTGGACCTTCCACTCTTGGAAGGTCTGTGTGGTTAGTTAATTCAGTGTGGTTAGTTGTGTGGTCAAAATCCACATCGTATAAACACCATGGTCCTGTCTGTTCTGCTTCCCTTCCCATGGTTAGGATGTGTCAGGTGGTTAAAATTCCCTACCTCCTTTCTACTGTGTGACAGCTACACATTTCTTTCTGGAGTCTCTGCAGTTCAGTAGCGTATACATCAGTTGGTTAGCAATTGGCTTCCATCTCAAGAGGATCCCAATGTAAACATACTTATCCCAAGCTGAAAAGTGATTTATTCATGTAACATCCATTTAGAGCTCTCCCTTGTGTAGGCAATTAGGCAGTGTGACTGAGTCTGCAGTGGGAAGGGAAGAGATGACACAACTTGCATTAACGAACTTCTGGCAATCGTACCATCGGGATAATTCCACATTCCAGGTGCTGTACCTTCCCCCAGCTCTGCTATGCAGAGGACAAAAGAGACTAATTGAGGAATGAGCTATCTTCCCCTTTAAAAACTTTTGTGCATCAAAGGTGGTGTTTCAGTGGCAAGTCCATAGAAACTTTTGTGTGGACTAAAACATATGAGCAAACATTGCTTGTGCTGCAGAGAGTTCCCTCTTGTGACTTTGATTTCAAGGAAGGGTGAGCAAATGTGTTGACAGCTGGTCACCAAGACATGTTCTAATTGTTGGAGCTGCATTGTAGACAAAATCCAATTACTGTCTGCAGTCGAGGACCTAGGTAAATCGTCTCGGAACCAATTGATTGAATAGTCCTATTAATATAGGGAGGTCTGTGTCATTGTTTGTTCTTGACCATAGCTTAGATATCTTTGTAGGCTTGTCCCCCTACAATCTTCTGTGTCATCCCCGAATCTGGAGAGTACATGAAAACCTGTCAATCGCCATGGCTTTAGAGATTATTCTTTTCCAATGCAGCAGCTTGTGTTGCTGTGCAAACCTTATAAGCAAGAGACCAATGTTGTCTGTCCTAAATTTATGGCGCAAACTTGTTTGACAGCATCTGAACAATGGAGAGGGACCCTTTCCAAGCCCCATGATGAAGGGTGGGGCCTGAATCCAGTTTAAAAGGTGTTAAATGTTCTAAATATTGTGTGGGCAGTAGGACAATTGCTCACCTGTGTATTTCAGCACAGGGCTTGGTGCTTACATGTCCTCTTAGAAGTGAGAATGAGGGCAAAAATGTAGCTAGAATCCATTTCCATGGATAGATGAGCCTTAATGAATCCAGGTTGGGATGAGGGGTGTGTGGTGTTTTGCTTAGACTCCATTCCAGATGGCTTGTCAGCACCTTTGAATGTACTGTCTTTGTAGAGCAGGGTTGGGGCAACTTTTTTTTGTTATTGCTCCCTCCCCCCATGGGCTGGATCATCCTGTGGGAAGGGGGTGTGGCTATGCTGGGAGTGCTCTGAGCTGTGGCACTGTCTCCTGTGGAGTGCTCTGCTGGGGGAGAGGGCGGAGGCACAGCCACATTGGGAATACTCTGAGGGAGTAGAGTTCCAGCCCAAAGCACTTGTCTGCATCTGTTGGCTTACCCCTTCCTTGTTTCAGCCTTTGGGCAACCAGGAAATGTACAGTGGGTCAAGGTGAATGCAAGTTTGGGGGGTCCTTCGCAGGCTGGATGAAACAATGTTGCGGCCTGGGAGTGGACTGTAACTGGAGGTTCCCCACCTCGGTCATGGTGGAATAAATCCTTGGAGGGGGGGAGGCAAAGATCAGTGCAGACTTCGTTGCTTTATTTCCTTGGACATTTTTCAAGATGCATCTGAGAACTTTTTCTGCTCATCATATACTTGGTCTTACAGCTCTAGTTGATGGTGGCCTTAAATTCTCCTGACCTTATAGCAATATCCCTAACGTATAGCCTTGCATATGTGGCTGCTTTCTTTTTTCATACTTGATATTTAAATAGACCTTGCCAAAAGGATGCTTGTTGCAAGAACTGATTCCTTAAAGTGGCAGCTGCGTGGCTGGTCTCGGCTGCTCGGGCTGGAATGCACTTAGCTTTCTAAATTCTCTCCAAGTGCATGCTGGCCTGATGATCACATTCTGCAATTTTGAAGTGCCAGGTTTTCACCAAATAATGAGGTAGATGCACTTTATAGCAGCAAAAGAAACCCCCACCCGTTCGGCAGAGGGAGAAACTCTAGCACAAATCAGTCCGTAGTGTGGTGCAGGTAGTGGCAGATCCAGTGGTTTGATACCCTTGCAGCCACATCCTCATGTGCCAGCCCTAGACCTCAGTCCTCATGTGTGTTTCTAGTCTCATGATTGATGTTAATTTCCTCTTCTCCCCTCTCCCTCAGGTGGTAGCTAATGCAGTAGCAGCCCTCTCAGAAATAGCAGAGTCTCATCCTAGCAGTAACCTACTGGACCTGAATCCACAGTCAATTAACAAGCTGTTGACAGCCCTGAATGAGTGTACTGAGTGGGGGCAGATCTTCATCCTGGACTGTCTGGCTAACTACATGCCCAAGGATGACCGTGAGGCCCAGAGGTGAGAGCAGGACTGTGAATCACTCGGTTGGTTTGGAGATTCTTCTTGACCTCTAAATCAGAAGCTGGTCTTGATTGGTTGGTAACTTTCAAGTTTAAATAAAACTAGGTCCTGTTCTGTTACTGCTTTGGACAGTATTCTAGCCGTGCCAAGTCTTTATTTACTGCATTTGGGTTCTTAAACTGGCCTTCTACAAAAGCTCAGGGTGTTTTACATCATATGTATCCATAGATGTTTATAAAAATATAAACTATATAAAATTTGTTAAAACCACTCCCCAAACCCTAAAGGTCTAGACAAATGTGTCTAATGCTGCTTCCAGAAAATTCTTGGGCTTTAGTGAATCTCTAGGGTTTTCCTCCACCCCTTGCCAGCAAGCAGAGTACATTTCTCTGGCATCCTATAGGCAGAGCTCCATGCATCTTGCAAAACTCTCTGCTACCCACAAATTTTGTGAGAAGAATAAATTATACAAATGTCTAATTGCTTAATGCAGATTCACTTCCCAGCATGCCATTTCATCAATTTTTGGACATCTCATATCTTAAACAAAATGTCATATGGACATCTCAGTGTTTGGCATCATGGGCTCCTCCTCTAGCAGCTCTTAGGGGTCAGTATGTGGCATCAGAATATATGTTGGCAGCCAGTTGCACCAGCATCCCATTGTCTAGTTCAGTGCTCCCCACTTGTTGTAATTCTGCACTACTGGAGGCAAATTTTGAGACAATTTGTCCAAACCCCAGATTCCACAAAAACTGCCACAAGCATGACAGTGTATAACTCACATGACCCTGCCCATGGAAAATCCCTTTCTGTCTTGATCTGAGGGACAGAAGATGGTCAGGATGACTTTTCCTCTTTAGGACTTCTCCTGAGCCTATCAGTGGCTGACCCAGCAAACCCAGAGGAACGATGCAAGATGCTATTTTGCTGGCTGAATTAGTTCAGTCACCCCAATTATGCCAACACTGATACTTTTTCAAAACCTATTACTGTTGAAATAAGTATTTTTTGCTGGAACAAATAATTTCACAAATTCTGATAATTTTTTTCTGCATGATTCTGGACAACAAAGTTTTGAGTTTTAGTATATTTTGGTTGCAAGTTTGCTATTCAAAATTTTGGGTGAACCAAAATTATTTTGAGTGTTTCCATTTTGAAAGCTTTAAATCAAATTCCTGAGTTTCAGTTTAAGTATGAGAGTGACACCTAATGCAGATTCTACACAGGTGGAACAAAATGCAGGTGGTGTGTGACCTTGGTGGGCGTGTTTAATATTTTTCTATAGTAGTTGATCCCAGCATAACTTGATTACTGTTCTGTGACTGAGAATTTGGCTTCTGCATCACCACTCTTTCCCCTTCATTCTGTAGCATCTGCGAGCGGGTGACACCCAGGCTGTCGCACGCCAACTCTGCGGTGGTCCTATCTGCAGTGAAAGTGCTGATGAAGTTCATGGAGATGTTGTCGAAGGACCTGGATTATTATGGCACTTTACTGAAGAAACTGGCTCCCCCTCTAGTTACTCTGCTCTCAGCCGAGCCTGAGCTGCAGTATGTGGCTCTCCGTAACATCAACCTCATCGTACAGAAGAGGTGAGATCACCGTTTCACTTCTTGCGGACAGAGGAAACCTGGGGTGCTAGCTCATTGCTCGGCATGTATCTCTTCCCTGGCCAAACTAAGCTGTGAGGCATTAACCGTGCAGTCACATGAATACAATCTGTTTGTAAATTGTACTGCAGATCCTGATGTGTACAATGCAGTCGTCCTTGTGGTAAAGTTAACTTGCACTTGCTGTACAGCATGGATATACTACTTCAGCCAATATAGCTCCCCAATTGGAATAGCCAGGAGTCCGGTCCCAGAAAGGGGATGAACAAGGAGTTTTGTGTGGGACTGGTGGAAGAGAGGAGGAGGGTGAGTTGAAGAGCTTTGGCAGTTGGTGCTGAGTGGAGGCTTATGTTAATGTACCTGAGTCTCTGCTACTTCCTGTAGAGACCTAATCAGGGTCCAGGTTAATGATCCAATTAGGGATGGGGTCAACCCTCAGCTGACTAATCACTAGCCAGCCTTATAAAAAAGCCTTCCAGACCCAGGGAGTGAGCGAGCAGGAGGAGCAAACACGGAGCTTAGCAGGGGAGAACCCAGAAGACTGTGAACTCATCTACAATTTAGCAACATGTACAATGAGGGAGGCGTTGTGGTGACCTGCAAGATGTGTGCTATGTTTTGTTTTTCCTGCCTGAAGACATAAGAGCCTACCTCTGCAGCAAGTGCAAGTTGATATCCTTGCTGGAAGAGAAGGCTTAAAGGACTGAGGAATGAGTTTTCCATGCTTTTGACTTATTGGGGAAGATGAGTTCTTGTATAGACACAGCAAGCACTGCAGGAAGGACAACAGCAGGAGGAGGTTGTTCAAGAATGGAGAGCAAGGGTGGGGAACCTTTTCTGTCCTGGGGGCCACACTGAATATTAGTATGAGTTTCAAGGGCCACATAAAGGTGGGGGGTGGGGTGCTTAACAGGCTTATTCAAGAAAAGCATGGTCCAGATCATGGGTCTGTCCCCCTACCATTGTGTGCAGGCCCTCCTCTCTGCTCCATTATCATGAGCTCAGTTTTTCCAGTGCTTGGGGGTAGAGAATGGATCCAGGGGCCAGATCAAGGCACTGGAAAGGGGCCACATAAAAACTTGCTGAGGGCAGCATTTGGCCCCCGGGCCTGAGGTTCTCCACCCCTGATGAAGAGGAAGGCACATGGAAGAAAGTGACTGTCAAGAGCAGAAGAATCAAGAAGACATTCTGCACCAGGGGAACTAACCGTTTTTAGGCTCTTTCCCCTGAGAATGACTGACTCTTCTGTAAGAAGAGTGCTACTCCAGGCTCTACTAGACAGGAAGGGAGGGATTCAACCATCACCTTCAGGAAGAGGAAGACCAGGGGGGTGATGGTTGGTGACTTCCTACTGTGGGAGGGACTGAGATGTCTATGTGCCGACCAGACCTCTCATCTGGCAAAGTGTGCTGTTTTCCCCGGTGCATGGATCCAGAACATGACAGAGAGGTTGCCAAGGCTCATCAAATCCAATGATTATTGTCCCTTCCTGTTGATCCATGTGGGAGCAAATGATACTGCCAGGCACAGCCTTGAGTATATTACATATGACTACAAAGCTCTGGGAAGGAAGGTGAAGTACCTTGGTGCACAGGTGGTGGTCTCGTCGATCCTTCCTGTTGAAGGTAGAGGCCTAAGAAGAGAGAGAAGAATACTGGAGGTGAGCGACTGGCTACATAGATGGTGTCAACGAGAGAGGTTTGGTTCTTTGAACCATGGTCTGCACTTCTGTAATTAAAGGACTTCTGGCAGGAGATGGGTTGCATCTCATGAAGATTGGGAAGAATGTGTTTGGCAAGAGCCTAGTGAACCTGGTCAAGAGGGCTTTAAACTAAATCCTGTGGGGGGAATGGAGACAAACCCAAAGGTAAGTACTGAAAAGAGTGTGTAATACATCAGGAACTGGAAGAACTGTGGCAGTACCTAGTAAGCCTCAGAAAAAAATAGTAGGGATGTAATACTCATGGTCTTGGATATCTGTGCACTAATGCACAGCATATGGGTAATAAACAGGATAAACTTGAAATCCTAATACAAGGTGAATATGATACGGTGTTACTGAGACCTATAGGGATGACTCTCATGAGTGGAATGTAGTAATTGAAGGCTATAACTTGTCCAAAAAGAATAGATTTTACAAAAAGGGAGGAAGGGTAGCATTATATTTCAAATGTATATACCTGCACAGAAATCCATGTGTGAGCATTACAGTCCTTTTTGAGAGTGCCTTAGTAAAAATAAAAGGAAAAAGAAATAAAAACTATATCATGGTTGGAATCTACTATAGACTGCCAAGCCAAGCAGAGGATGTGGATGATGCTTTCCTAAAACGGAATGCAGATGCTTCAATGATGAACATTAATCAACTTTTAAATTCTAATAATGGACATTTTTAAAACTCCCCATCCACGCATAACCAAAGCTTCTCCTAATATTTAACATAAAACTTCCTTTCTGTAACTTAAGCCCATTGCTACTTGAATGTGACTAAACATCCCTCATTTGTGTTTGCCTCCATTTAGGCCTGAAATCCTGAAGCATGAGATGAAGGTGTTTTTTGTGAAGTACAATGACCCTATTTATGTGAAACTGGAGAAACTGGACATCATGATCCGCCTGGCGTCCCAGGCCAACATTGCACAGGTCAGCCTTTCTCCCTAGCAGACAAACATTGCCATGGAGCATCGGGTGGCTAGGCATGGGGACCTCACTATCTATGGATATCTGAAGAGGGCAGAAGTGTTTGGGGCAATCGGGTGGAGGATCGCTAGTATTAAACTAAGCAAAGCAATCCAAAGAAGTAGTCCTTGGAAAGGGGGGGGGAGCCGAATCAGGGCCCAAAAGAGCTCTCCATTAATGTCTCCAAAGTCCAATTAAGCCAATGGAAAGGTGGATTAGGGAATATCTCTAGGGTAATGAAAGCTTTGGTGCTTGGAAGTACTTAAAACTGGGTTACTCCTTTTTCTCTAGGGAGGATCCTTGCATTGGGCCACCAGCATGATTAGACAAAGGAGATCCTAATAAAAATCCTGAACACTTTCAAGGTGGTGGTTAATTCTCAAGCATTGCTAACTTCCATCTGTCACTCCTCACTGCTGCACAGCATCTGGAGAGGCAGCAGATTTGGTCCTAAAGGGCTGCTGCATCCCCAGTGTGCTTCTCCCATGCTTTGTTACCACTCTCACTATACTACTGCAATAGGAGAGGTGGGAAATCTTCTACCTAACAATAGTACTTGCAAATAGTTCAGCTCAGCTGGGCCTTTTCAGCTTAAGGTAGTTGTCCCCTCGAGCCAGTTTCAGACATGCTTTTGGAAGCCTTGTCATGCTGCCAGATTCAGTATTTTTTCTAGTTTGAAGAGTATCCAATTGAACCAGTCCAATGAATGGTTGGTGCTCCTGGGTGAAAGGTTACGAAGGCCATAGTAACCTTTCTAGAATGGCATTGCAGGAGCTGCTGTACCATTGGCTAACTCTGCATCTGCCAATATCGTTGTTAACAAGAATAGTTTTTTCATCCCTCTTGATAACTAGCTGGCTGAGATCCCACCCTTCTGTGGAATACTGGCCCTTCCACCACTAGGGGACGTTTTTTTGTTTTTCACCCTAAGATGGTATGGTCCCCATGCCAAACCATGGTGATACCTTTCTTTCTCTTATGAAAGGTGCTTGCTGAACTGAAAGAATATGCAACAGAAGTGGATGTGGACTTTGTGAGGAAGGCTGTTCGAGCTATCGGCCGCTGTGCCATCAAGGTTGAGGTGAGTGGCAGGAAGCCTGGAGCAGTGCGATAAGCAGTTTCTGTTGAGAGAAAGCTGGGTTCGTTCTTCTCTACAAACACTTATTCCTGAACTGCATAATACACCAGTGGGAGACATTTGCCAGGGTAGAATGTTCTTGCATGATTCTTCCTAAATAGCCTTGAGCATCACGTTCTGTGCTGCTCCAGCTACAGTAGGCCAAATGCAGAAGTAAAATTATAGGGCCACAGTCATGGCCCTATAGTTAAGGCAGTAGCAAACTCTCATTGAACAGCGCCTATGTTGTTCAGTGGGAGTCAGTAGAGCAAAAACATCCAGTTGGTGACCATTCTAGCTTTCTTCCAGCAACACTTGTGTTCTGT
>QEPC01011753.1:234204-257422 GCA_003113815.1 Sphenodon punctatus
CTCCCTATTTACATGTTCTATATCACTCATGATTTTATAAACTTCTATCATATCCCTTCTCAGTCATCTGTTCTCCAAGCTGAAGAGCTCCAATCAAGCCTCTCTTGATATGGAAGTCATTCCATACCCTTGATCATTTTTGATCAAGATAAGAAAAGATTTGTAAGATTGTTGCTAACCGTGCAAGTGCATTTTCCAAATATCCAATGTTTTAATTGATCATTAGGGGTTAGGTTCCCAAATTGGTGCAAGCTTGCATACCTTTTATGCTTTCAGGAAGCGCACACTGGTAAATGGTTTTTGTGCCATCCTGTCTTTGTTTCATTTCTAGCCTAATCGTGCTCTGTATTGTGTAGGTCCAGCTGCAATTGCTGACAGCGATTGTGAAGCTCTTCCTAAAGAAGCCAACCGAGACGCAGGAGCTGGTGCAGCAGGTGCTGAGCCTGGCTACTCAGGTATCTAAGAAATGTTTGTAGACAAGAAGGCAGCTCCCAACGGGGCTTACCCAGAGGTTTTCTTCTTGGGTTTGCCCATCTCCTCTGAAACAATAGTGACTTCCCACCAATCTTTGAGAGCATGGCAACACGTAGAATTTATTCCTGGAGTCGTTCCACGGTGGAAACCACTAGATCTTCTATGCCAGTAGTCTTCCTGGAGTTGAGGGTGTAAACGAATGGCCATTTGGGTCTCTCTCAAGATTGTGGGTACATAACCAGAATGGAGAGGTTGTAGAACCTTGTGCTCTCTAAGAGTCTCTCTTTCATACTCCCTTCCCCCTCTGTGGTGAAGCACTGTGGGCGACCTAGTTGCGGGAGCAGGCCCACAGTGTCTGAGCACTTGCTTGCCTGGTCTGAGGTGGTAGGGATTAACCCAGTGCCCAGGGAGTAGAGATCATATTGCCAGATGTGTGTGGGTCACATGATATGGGCTGGGGCTATATAGGTCCTTTTCACACTGATGCCCACTGCCTCGCATACATATGCGGGGGGGTCCGTGGGAACGCACCCCCATGCACTGCCCACCCATCCCCTCACGCACAGCAGCCCACTTGAAAAGGGCCATAGAGGGTGTTATCCCAGCCCTAGAAGTGTTCGCTTGTTAACAACATGGTGAGGTGCTCTGATGCTGGCTTGGAGCCACCCTGCTGGGGGAGGTAGGAGGGAACTTTGACCCCACCCTAGGAAGAGGGCTGCAGGATGGAGGCCCTCGAGGGCAGGGCTTTAGGAGCTGCTAAGGAGAGCAAGTGGCCTGGGTGACCCTTAGCTGGAGGGACTTAACAGTCAGGTGGCGCCATTTTGCATCACAACCTTCGAGCTCCTGTACTCCCATAGAGGCGCCTTTTTGTTACTGATGAGACTTTCCTAACAGATGCTTTCAACTGTCAGTAGCTAATTTCCCAGACCAAAAAGCAGGAGAACGTTGTTGTGACTGTTGGGAGTGGGGATTTATTATTTATTTATTGATTGATTTTTTTTTAAACCACCCTTTCCAGTTAGGCTTATCACAGCTGAGGATGCAGCAGGGCTAGTAGCCCTGAGCCTTGGGGAAAGAGCAGGGTATAAACTTAAATAAATAATAGTATGAGGAGCAGTCGAGACTTTGCCTTTTCTCACCTCCAGCTGGAATTGCATTTCCACAGATGAAATGTCCTTCCAGCCAATTAGGCGACGCTCAGGAGACAGAGCTAGGGCTTGCATCCTTAACAGTGACTCAGCGGAATTAAAAGGAAGACAGTCTGGGACAAATGCTTCAAAGGTCAGCTGCTCCTTTTGGGCATCGGTAAAATGATCTGAATAGTAAACAGGCTGCTGATTGCTTGGTCCACAGAAGCAAGATTGAGGAATAGTTATATTTTTAGGAGAGGTTTTTTTTCCTAATTATATGGATGTGTGCTGGGGATGTCATGGAAACCACGCCAAAGTCAAATGGTTTTCCAGGCAGTTGTTCACATTCAAATATTAACTAATCCTAAACCTCCTTTTAAAGCCTTCCAAGAGTTCCATACTTTCTCTAGTTTTGATTCCACTTCAGGGCCTTTCTGATCTCTGCTGCAACCTTGGTACAAAAACTCTCCTAAAGAGCTAGGAGGACTGAAATGTTAACAAGAACAGAGCAGATGGCATTGCCATCCTTTGTCTTCTGTCCACTGAAGAAAACTTAGCAAAGTATTAACACTTTGCAGCATGCCTTTGCCTGATATCGGTGTTAGAATTGGTTGTATTTCTGTCTCCTCCCCTTGTTCATTCACCATATACCTGCCACCACTATCAGAGCAGTTGATAGCAGGGGGACCCCTGGTGGTGGCTCCTAGAATCGAGCACTTTAAACCCTGATGTTTTCCCCCACTCTGCTCTGAAAAATTTCCCCACAGAGTGCAAATGACTCATGACTTAATTCCCCAAACAGTTCTCCTCCTTGTGTTCTCCTGGATTTAATGAAAGGGCTCCTAATAATGTATTCAGCCAGCGTGCAAATTGCTCTAAATCTTTGTGTTCTCAAAAGGACTCCGATAACCCAGACCTAAGGGACCGTGGCTACATCTACTGGCGCCTGCTCTCCACCGATCCTGTGGCAGCTAAGGAAGTAGTGTTGGCTGAGAAGCCCCTCATCTCTGAAGAGACAGATCTTATTGAGCCCACCTTGCTGGATGAGCTGATCTGTTACATTGGCACCCTGGCCTCTGTCTATCACAAGCCACCCAGTGCCTTCGTGGAGGGGAGCAGAGGCGTTGTGCACAAGAGCTTGCCTCCGCGGTCAGGGTCGTGAGTACTCAGGGTCTCTAACTTCTCCTGCTGTTGCTGGTGTCTGCCCTCTGCGGGCTGTCCTTGGGAACTCCCAGCATGTGTTAACAGGCTGTAGCTGTACTGACTACTGAGCATGTGCCTTCCTGGCTGTGGGCTTCACGGGGGGGGGGGGGCGCTACCTCTGCTGTCTCGACATCACTCTGTGCCCTATAAAGGTATGCAGAGTCCATTGAGCTCAGTAATGAACTGCTTATCTGTTGCATGCTTTGTGCTGTGGGCATATCCTGTTTGTTATATGTACACGTACACACATGCATACGCACACGTACATATACATACACACACCTTGGCTTCTATTTAGTGAGTTGTTTGCAGAGGGAAAAGATTCATTTCAGACTGGAGTGATTCATTATGCAAAATTAGAAGACTAGATTGTACGAAGTAGCTCCCTTTATACCATTTCAGTCACTTTTGAATGGGAATTGTTTATTACTTATATAGTGCCAGCAATGTGCCTGGCACTGAACAAGCATTCACTAGTGACAGGTCCCTGCCCCAAGGGGAGGAAGCATAGGAGCGACAGGGATAAAACTTAGTTACAGGGGGAAGGGGGCCTTTGAATGAAAGGAAAGTAGGAGTATTAGTGAGCAGCCTGTGGGGTGAAGAGCTGGGAAAAGAGGGATTTGAAGGTTGGGAGGGCGGAAATTGATTGAGGGAGGAGCCGATCATTACCATTAGAATGAAGCTCATTCCCTCTCCGATGTGGCCTACCTGATGCCTTGGTTAGCTCAGCCCTTTGCATCTCATGTTTCACTTTATCTCCCTGACCCAGGAGTGAAAGTGCAGAGAGCCCTGATGCAACCCCTTCAGGAGCCCAGACTTCTGAACAACCAGCTGTCATCCCGACTCAGGGAGACCTCCTGGGTGACCTGCTGAATCTTGACCTCGGTCCTCCAGTGAGCAGCCCACCAATAACTACATCCTCTGTGCAGATGGGGGCTGTGGATCTTCTTGGAGGTGGCTTGGACAGCCTGGTATGTCATAGCTTTAACTTCTGTTATCTGCAGTCAAAAACTGTACACTGCCTCTGCTCTGATGTCGCATGTTAAATAGTGGCTACTGAAACAGTATTAAACATCCCATGAATGGAACACAGAGCCCTGCTTAAGCCAGAAATCCAGGCCTGATGCTCCTTGATGACACTCGCAATCCCACTTCTGAAGTTCCATGATAAGATATGTCATAAGGCAGGGTTAAAGCATTCCCCTGCCCATTATGAATGTGTTCATGCTCCCTAAAAGGCATTGTGACATCGCAGCACCCCATGGAAGAAGCTGGGCCTTCCACAGTTACGGAGCCAGCCTGAGAGTACACCCAAAAAGCTTGGGCAGAGAGTACACCCAGTCCAGGCCTGAAGGTGACCAAGTCTTGACAGGTTGCAGACCTCTAGCTTCCATCACTGCATGATGAATCCAGGAGCCAGTCGCATCTCTCCATTCAGTTGCATATGCTTTGATCTGCCGTGGAGCTAGGGGTGTTCTCATAATGACGTGACTGAGATTTGGAGCAGCCCAACCTAG
The DNA here is from genome assembly GCA_003113815.1 of Sphenodon punctatus. NCBI lineage: Eukaryota > Metazoa > Chordata > Lepidosauria > Sphenodontia > Sphenodontidae > Sphenodon > Sphenodon punctatus. The sequence goes on from QEPC01011753.1 coordinate 238,529, forward strand.
AGTGAGAGTGCACACAGCTTAAATGGAAGTAGCGGGCACTGCCTTTTAGATGGGCAGAGTTTTCCAAAAGGTCTGGTAATGCCTGTGTTCAAACTGTTGGAAGAGGCAAATGTAAATGGCATATAACTTCCACATGAATAAAAAGCCATTGGTGATTAACACTGAAATACAACACCGGGCTTGTGTGAAAGGATGTTAAGATGGCATCTTTGGGGTCTCCGACATAGCCTAGCTCCTGGTCCTGGGGTGAAGAATGTTCCCCCGTCTTCACTACTGGGGTATAGGTGTCATGGTTGTGTTGGTCCCTTTAATGCGATCAAAGTCCAGTGTTAGCAACAGAAAGAAAAGTTCTAGAATATACCATCTCTGAGCTGAACCATCAGTAGCCAAAAAACAGCTGGTGTTCCACTCAAAGCTAAGGACCCAAAGAGATGCAGCACCAACTTGCAAGTCAGAACTGTGACCTTGGTTGGAAGGGGTAGGACCCATATTAGAATACATATGTAAATGAACTAGACTGGGTTGTAATAGGCTCTGCTTGTATGTTCTGCTAAACAGACAGAAAATAGTGGTGTCTTAAAGGAAAATTCTAGGTTAAGTGTCATGTGGGTTATGGGAGAGACATGCTCAATCCAAACACTGATTTCAGTCTGAATGGCAATTGCATTTGACTAATGTCTATTCCTTCCCTCCCTCCCTCTTGTTTGTCTGTCTGTCTGTCTCTCTCTCTCTCTCTCTCTCTCTCTCTCTCTCTCTCTCTCTCTCTCTCTCTCTCTCTCTCTCTCTCTCTCTTTCTCCTGGCTTGTGTCTCTGCATGTGGCTGCCTCTTCTCTTCATCTTGCCTGCTTCTGCTTGGAGATGGGGGACGAATCTGAAGGGGTATGAATCAGCCCTCTTATTGGCGCTCTAGTACTTAGTAACCAATTGCCACACCAGTTCCCCACCCTGACCCTTGCTGCCATATCTGGAGCTGGGTATGAGGAATCTCCTTCGACTCTCCTGGCTCACACCCATGTTCGTATAGTGATCCACCAAAGAAATGATGGTAGATTTGGGAGACTCAGTGGGAAGCAGTTAAACTCCCCAAACTTGTTTCAGCATCCTGAAAAGCCACCTCCAACAATGAGATTTGAATGGAAACTAAAGCCCATGGTATAAAGTCCAGGAAACCTTACTAGTAACAGAGGTGATACTGTATTGCAGCCAGAAATTCTGGGCTGGCTGCAGGAATTGCAGGGTGACTCTTTAAAATCTGACACAGCAGCACAGACTAGAGGAGTAAAGTGGTGTCTTCTAGCTTTAAAATGGAGAGATCTAGAACAGGGGTAAGAAACCTGGGCCAAATGTGGGTTGCAGAATTAATTGGACTCCTTTCCAGTTCTGGATCTGGCCCTGCAAGGAGTAAGAGATGAGGGGATGGATCCATGATCTTGACCCTCTTCTTCCTGAGTTCATCCCTGCTCCCAACTTCTATATGACCCTCAAGCTTATGCTAATTTTTGAAAGTGACCCCTGGAAGGAATAAAGTTCCCCACCCCTCCTCTAGACATTCTCTCCTAAACTGTCCAGTCTCTCTGGCTTTCTCCATCTGTCTCTTGCTTTCGATGTGCATGATGCTTAACCTGTTTAGATGTTGGTGAAAAGAGCATATATGAAGCAGAAACTGAAGTGACCCATGTGACTGTGTAAAACAGTGCCAAAGTAGCAGAGCCTTTCCCAGTGCCATTGGCCAGAGCTTTTTAAAGAGTCCTCGCTCAACATTTCCTGGTACTGTGTGGGGGAAGCCTTCCAGCCAGGGTACTTGGTGGTCCCTGGCAGGAAGCCTGCCCCTCCTGTAAGTGACTTGTCTGTTTCTTATCTCTTCACAGCTGAGAAGTGATGTAGGAGGCAGCCCTGCAGTGAGTGTGCCTATTCCACCTTTACCTCTCATATTTTGCACCCTCTTCTACTCCTTCACTTCTGCTGTAGCAGCTCATGTAACTTCTTTGTCTTACACAGATGGGGAGTGCTAGTTTTACAGCTCCCAACGCGGTAATGCCTGCAAGCCTTGGGGCACCAATCAGCAGTGGTTTGGGAGACCTCTTTGAACTAGCTGGTGGAGTGGGCACTCTGTCAGGATCCTACGTGGCACCTAAAACAGTGAGTAGTACTGCCTGCTACCGGCTTCCAAGACTGACTGGAAAGTTCCAGCCCATCGTGGTGGCCTCTGACATGGCCGGACTTCGGACTGCAGTTAAGATCAGTGCAATATCCTTTTAGCACTATAGGGAGTGAATCCCAAATTCCCTAGGCCAAGAGAAGTTGTGTGCCCCCCTGGAGGGACATGAGAAGTGCCATCATCCAGTGATAGTCATTTGTAGGATCTTGTCTAATGAGGCATATAGAGTATGAGTATGATGCATGGCATAAGATATCTGTCAGCAGGCAAGAAAGGCTCATTTTGAGAGACATTGCATTGCCTCCTGACTGGTGGTGGCGATCTGCAGTTAGCTGCATCCAGCTGGGGGAAATGCTGTTAGCGAGTGATGGAGAACCCTAGTTGTTACTGGTTCCTTTTGACTTTAAAAATATGTGGATGACTGTTGCCAGGGGACCTGCCTTTAACTTCCCAACCTCAGTCACCTGCTCAGGGAGTGGAATCCTGCCCCACATGAAGAACCTGCCTGTGGTGGTGTGGGGGGAGAGGGGGTAGGGAATATTCTGGTGGGCTAGAATGCTTTGCACACTACTCTTGTCCATGCTTTACTTTTGTTAACTTCCTGAGGGCCATAATCTCAGTGGGTCTTTATTTAAATCCCTGACTTGTGGCAGCAAAGTATTCGTAGGTTTCAGAGTGAATCTTAAGGATCTGTGCAGTTCCCAGCAAGCTTGGGAGCTCCTTATATGGGCACTAGTGTGGCTTGAAACCAGGGATTCCTGATTATGTGAAGTCCAGTTTGACTTTGCAAAGCAACTGGAAATTTTGGTGGGTAGTGTCTTCTGATAGTCAAAAATGCTTTTCTCTCAGGGGATCCTCCTGGATGGCTGGCTCAATACAACAGATGCAGAGTCCCACCACTACCAGTAGGAGGCAGACTTCCAAATATTTTGGAGCATGCTCAGACGGGATCTAGCCCCTGCAGCTCCAGTTGTTAGTCTGCATCCTACCAGAGTGGAGGGAGACTTCCAGCCCTCTAATGTATGATTTTTTTTTAGAACTTTCTAGTTAATATTTTCTGTTTTCTTTTTGTGGCCACTTGCTATTGTTGCCAGGGAGCATGAATGCTCTCCCCATTCAGCAAGGCCTCCAGGCAGCCAGCAGTACCCCAGGGGTCTGGTTCCAGGCGGTTCAGGACCTGGGAAGAGTGGGAGCAGCAGAGCAACCGGAGGGGCCCAAAGCCGGGAAGGTTTTTCCCCCACTACTGAGCACCTGACCCTGAGATTCTGAGAGCCAAGCAGTGGCGAAGAAACTAAAACTAAGCCAGTTGGCGGCTTTTGTCGCCAGGGGCAGGTGTCGGCAGCAGGAAGGCTTCCAGTGGCAATGGAAGCAGCCAGCTAAGCTAGCACCTGGTCTTCAGGCCTGGGACATCCACCTGGCGTGGTTCTCCCCAAGGCGAAGGTGTCCCAAGCATGGAGCCAGGACGAGGAGGAATGGGAGGACATCTCAGATAATGTAAGGTTTCTCCCTGCCCACCCCCCACCCCACCCCCATGCCGAGAACCCCACTCATGACCTCCATGGAGGTCTTAAAAGAGATCCTTCTCTCCCTAAAGGATCTCAAGCACAAATGGGCCCCCATGAAACCCAAAGTGATTCCCTACGAGGGGAAATCAAAATCAGAGAGTATCGAAGTCTATTATTGCCAAGTAGCTTAAGAATTGTATTGCTGAGGTGTATAGGGCAATAGATAAGGTTCCCCCTAGGGGGGCTGTCACCCATTCACTGAGCAGTGCAGCAACAACCCAGGCTTTTCGTAATCACACCCCTTATGCAGAAATTTTAAGGGCGCAACCTGGTCATCGATGCATACCTTCACCAGACACTATAAAATTCATCTTCAAGAGTCTGCTAAAGCAGCCTTTGGAAGGCGGGTGCTAGAGAGTGTTCTGTAACTTCTACCTTCTGAGAGAGCCTGTATCTTGTTTGCTACTGTTAGTGAGTAGGTTGAAAATTCTTGCCTTCCCTGGGTGTGTTTGAAGGGACACGGCTTTGGTATGTCCCTGTTGTATTGAGTTGGCCATCCAGGAGGATCCCCTGAGAGAGGAAAATTGGGTTCTTACCTTGAGAATTTTCCTTCTGCAAGTGTCCTCCTGGATGGCCAGCTACCTGCCCGGGAAGATAATTCAATGAGTTTGCTTATAGTTCTCAGGACTTCTTGTGGTGTTTGCTTACTTAATAGTTAAGTGATTTGTTGTTTGATTGTGAGAGTGAGCTTCAGCTTTACTGATACCTGGCGCTGCAGAGACTAGATCCCATCTGAGCATGCTTCCCAAAATTTGGAAGTCTACCTCCTACTGGTAGTGTTGGGGATCTAACCCGTTGCATTGAGTTGGCCATCCAGGAGTACCCCTACAGAAGGAAAATTCTCAAGGTAAGAACCCAATTTTCCTTTTTCTATGTGTTAGATCTGGCTCCCAGCCATGAAGGCAAAAGGCCTTGAGATTTCTGGCACATTCAGCCGCCAGGTGGGCTCCATTTCCATGGACCTCTTGCTAACCAATAAGGCCCTGCAGGTCATGTCTGACTTCGCTATCCAGTTCAACCGCAACAGGTAAGATTCATGTAGAACAGGCCCATCACTGGCTAATAGCCAAACTAGGGGTGCGAGCTTGGGTGCAGGGTATCGCTAAATCTTTTACTGTCGGTAGCTGGGAGTGAGCAGCTACCGACTCGTGTCCAAAGCACACGAGTCCTGGGCTTTGGACTCGTGTGTTTCCAATAATACTACAGACAGGAATAGCCTCTTGTGATGAACCTTCTCTCTGAGTGGCGCTGGTGATGAACATACCTGAGCCTCTAAGAAGTTGACTGAAGAAGCTACCTGTCAGTGTCAGGACATAAATCCCTCTCCAGTGTTGTTCTTGTCAGTAGGGCAGAGCTAGGAGATTGTTTTTGCACAAAAGGAGAATGTGCTAAATTTTTAAAATTTGCAGTTTTGCCAAGTTTAAACACATTTACAGAAGGCAAGTTCAGACCTTTTCAGTTTTTCTCTTTCAAGAAGATTTTGGCTTCTGAAAATTTATTTTTAACCAAGAAAAATTTTCAAACCACTGCTATTTCTGGGGAGTCTCAAACCTAAACTTTTTGAAACCTTCAGAGGTGCATCCAAAGGTTTTGGTTCATCTCTCCAGATCCCTCATCCTTCAGGTATATCCAGGCCTTTGGACACCTGCTAGTACTCCAGACCCATCAGCAGGAGCTCTCTGCATGGATCATTCTCTTACAATGGTCAGGCATCCTGTGCTCTGGGTGGTGGCTGCAGATGATGTATTGTTTAATTAATGAGAGTAGTGTGCCATAACCAGGGAGCAGGAGTTCTTGAATGGATTGTGTATGAAATGTAATGATGGATGCTTTGTGGGCTGGCCCGACTGCCCACTGTGGGCAGAGGAGACCAAGTTGGTGTGAGCGGAGTGTCATGTTGATGTGCTTAGTGACACTCCGCAGATTGGAGGGTAAAACTGAGCAGGCTAGCCTGCCATACTCCCAGGTCATTGAGATGGAAAGATACTTAAGTCCTGGGGCATGCTGTCGTCTTCATTCTGCATTCACGGAAGCAATGTTTCCAAGTCAGCTGAGGTAGTAATTCCACTCTATTCAGCAGTAGTCAGACCTTGCCTGGAGTCTTGTGTCCAGTTGGGAGCGTCTCATTCAAGGAGGACATTGACAAATTGGAGCAAGTTCATAGGGCAACAAAGATGACAAAGGGTCTAGAAAACATGTCCTATGAGGAAAGGCTGAAGGAACTGGATATGTTTAGCCTAGTGAAGAGAAGATTAAAAATCAGACATGATAGAAGTCTTCAAATATCTAAAGGGCTGCCACGGAGAAGATGGGAAGGAACTGTTCTTCATTACTGCAGAAAGTAGGTCTAGAAATAACATGCTCAAATTATAGGAAGGTAGATTTCGGTTAGATAGTCGGGGAAATTGTGCAGCAGTGGAACAAATTATGTAGGGAGGTTGTAGCTGTTGTCGTCCTGCATCCAAGCAGGGGTTGGAATGGAGGATCCTTGAAGTACCCTCCAGTTCTATGATTTACCAACTAGCTCTAGGGTGTTACAATTCTGGTATCTGCCTGTTTCTCTCCCTTAATGCCCTCTTTTTCTTTGGGGCTCCTTCGCAGCTTCGGGCTGGCACCAGCAGCTCCTCTCCACGTCCATGCCCCTCTTGCTCCTAACCAGACCGTAGAGCTCTCACTCCCCCTTAACACAGTTGGCTCTGTCATGAAGATGGATCCCCTCAACAACCTCCAGGTGAGACCTGAAAGCATCGGAAAGGTAGTTGAAAGCAGGAGGAGTATAGTAGTGACCCCTCCTTAAGGTATTTCAGTGGGGCTACTCTGGAGTAAGTAGTCTGTAGATCATGGCCCAAGTCTTGAGCCATGCAGCACCTCAAGCAGGCTTTATAAACTTTAGGAAAAACATTGGGGATGAAATCTTCATTCTCCCCCCCCCCCCCATTTATACCACTGTGGCCAAAACAAAAAAAAAGCTGTAATAAAAAAAACCAAAACCACCAAAAAAAACCTACCAAAATCAAGGTGGTTTTGCATTTTGACATCTTTGGACCAGTGGAAAAATTTTATTTGGCAAACCACATTCTCAATGAAAAGAGTCAAGTCAGTTTCCAATCCACAGCCCTAAAAACCCTTTGCAAGAAGGATGAAGACATTGCATCTTCCTCATTCTGCCTCCTATTATTCTGGGGCCACTCCTTGTCCCATTTCCACTGCCACCCCTCCTAAACCAATCTTCTCTTCAGAAGGAATTGTGGCTCTTTAAATAGCCCTTTTCTTCCCCCAAAAACCCATTTATCTAGTTTCTTTGCTTATTGGCAGGAAGTGCAGTGACTGAGTGGTTAAAGGCATTCATCTACATCCTTGAAGGACAGTTTGGGGTTCTGGTCACTGTTCTATAGCTTCAGTGCTGGGTGTTCACAAACTGCTGCAAATGCAATGGGACAACTTGGATCTGACACAGGGATTAGAGATCAGGATTTCCTGATTTGTAGCCATGCCCTCAATCCATTAGACTTAAATACATCTCAGTGCATCCTATGTTGTGGGAGCTCATCTGAACAGGCATGGTAACCTCAAAAGAAAAACTCAAGTCCCCTTGTCTATCTTGATTCCAGGTCGCTGTGAAGAACAACATTGATGTATTCTACTTCAGCACCTTGTACCCATTGCACATCCTCTTTGTGGAAGATGGGAAGATGGGTGAGTATATGGGAACTTCTCTTCTAAAATGGGGCTAGTTATTAAAGGATGATAGGAAATGTATTTGAATGGCAAGGGAGGCCATTCTTTCTGCCTCCTTTAACCAGGTCTGAAATATTGTCATCTGCACATCAGCAGTTCCACTTCTGGTCCCTAGGTGACGCTGTGGCCTGTTAATACAGTTTTTACAGATGGGCATTTTTGACCTCTGTGAGAGTTACTTGTGGCTCTTGGAAATCACAGTTTAGGGAGAAATGACTCTTTAAGCCTCACAGCAGAACTTGGAGCAGAATGTGAAGTGTCAAATCCATGCTAATTCTGGGGTGAGCAAGCTCGGCTACATTGTTGAATGATTTTTTGCTTTTTTTTAATCCAAGTAATTCTAGCAGCTCTTCTGTTCTACCTTTTTGAAACCTACATCCTTTCCAACACCAGGGCTTAGAGTTCAAAGACCAGCCTTTTAAAGGCCACCTGTATTCAGCTTTCTCTGGCATGATTAGAGATGCATCGGTATCTTTAAATCCCTGGCAGCACTTTGCGCTTCAGCCATACTGAAAAGTTACAAGTGGGGTTCTGGCAGAATGGTTAAACTGCATCTGTAGGCCATCCTGAGCCTGCTCTCGTTTGAACATCTAGAGAGGGGGGTGGGGGGAAAACTGCCATGCTGGTCCTAAATATGAGATGGAGACAATAAAAGATTGGAACTACTTTGACCCGATTTCTGCTGTTGAGGGTACGCAAGCTTTGGGGCCACACAGGGCCCTTCCTCAGGCATTCAAACAAGCCAGAACTATGGACTGACAAAATGCAAAGATGGGTTTGTATATGAAAGCAGTTCTTGAGAGGGAACTGTAGGGAAACTATCATTAGTGTTTCAAACATTTAAAAACAATGAGGCTAGAAACACTTGTGGTCTTTATATGTAAAGAAAAAAGAATCCATTGATAAAGTAAAATTAGATTGGGAACTATGTAATGGCAAATATTTAGGGAGGGGTGTAATGGGAAAATAAACTTTCATGAGCTTTACCTGCAAATGCACTTTTCTCCTTGGTAGAAGAAAATGTCAGTCAATCTATTTACTCACTTAACCTGTTTTGTTTGAATACAGTGCTGCTGACACCAAGCTAAATTCTTGGGGTGTCCAACGCTTACTTTGTGGGTTTGGGAATCCTGTGCATGTCAGGACTTAGTGTGGTTTGAGTCTCATAGCTTTCATGCTGTAACTGCTTCGCTCCCCACACAGAGCGGCAAATGTTCCTGGCCACATGGAAGGACATTCCAAATGAAAATGAAGCCCAGTTTCAGATCAAAGATTGTCCTCTCAATGCAGGTGGGTCCAACAGCTTGATTCTATAAGAATAGCGCCAGACTCTGCTCACGGCTATCTACCTCTGTGTCTTGCCCAATGGTAATAAGCTATGGAAACTGCTTCTTAGAATTAATTCATTTCTAAAGATACAACAATGTTTTCCAAGACCAATAACCCTCCTTACTCCATTTCAGGATCCTGTTGAGTGATACTCCCTATTGCCAAACTTGAGCAGCTTGGTCTGAATCAAACTTGGCCTTAAGGGACAATTGGAAACAAGAAGCCTCTGCACTTGTGCTGTAGGGCTTTCCCCACCTGTGTGCTAATAATGATATCTTTCCACCTACTGTGGGCAAACTGCTTTGTGTTTAGCAGAATTCCTGCACAGGAGCTTTATGACCCTGATGAAATATTTTCTGTCTTCTCAATTTGGAGGCAGAACAACTGCTGCTGGCTAAATAGTTTTCAACAGAGATCAACAAAGGCCATGAAATGTCTATTTGCTACTTGTCTGTAACTCAGGAGGTGACATGGCTGCTTGCAGAAAAAAAGGACAGGCTCCTGCCGTTAAACTTTTTATAAAGATTTCTTCCACTAACTCTGTTCTGTGCCTGGAAAGGATTTGTATTAGTTCCCCAGAGAGAAGGGTTGGGAACACGCTATAAACTAACACAGCAAGCCATCTCCAGCCCCATTCTTTCCTGTGATGGAGCTTGCCTGGCTGTCTCTGATAAGTAGCAGGGGAAGCAGTTCTCTGGTTTTATTACTTTAGTTTGCTTTCCCACTTTCCCAATAGCTTTAGAAACCAATAGGTTGTCCAACTGTAAACCTTTCTTTCTCTTGATTTGCTCAAGATTGCAGGGGTGCCCCTAACCCAAAATAGGGTCTTTCCTTGACAGGGAGTGGGAAGAGAATCTTCATTTGTAAAAATACTTGAAACAGGCCCTTCCCTAGGTAGGTCAGTTGTTACAACAGGCTCCTGCTGGCTGGGTTACCACTTTAAAAATGCTTCCTTTGTTGATCTGTAAATTGTCGTGCCCACAGGCAAGAATGGAGCCCATTCTCTGCTGTTCACTTGTCTCTTGCTGCTTGGGAGTTGTGAATCAATCAAATATAAGGGCCTTCTGAAACCAGAGAGCAGGTCTCCTTTCATTTCCTCCCAACTCCCCTGTTCTCTAGCTTCCAGGCTTCTGTTGCTTGGTTGACTTGATGGGATTGTTAGCCATTGTTGTCTGCCTTGACTCAGGTGCCAGTTCTGACATTCACAAGCCAGGAGACTGAAAGGCAGTTCAGGCCAAGTGCTCTGTCCCTGCCGCTTGTTCTAGTGCAAAACAATGTGTGACCTTTAAGACGGTTAAATGTAAAGGATGTTGGGCTCTTCAGACAATTCACAATGGGGCTGTAGAATATTTTGGCTCTGGATCACTGGCTGGAATCCAGTTTAGTAGAGAAGTGACTTAGCTAGCACCACTTGCCAATTAGCATTAGCAGTGTGCCTGGCACCAAACAGTTATAGCTAGATATGTCCCTGCACCGAGGAGCTTACAGTCTAGGATGGGGAGGGGAACACAGAGAGTGACAGATCCATTCATGAAATGTGGAAGTTGCAGGCATTTATACTTGTTTAGTCATAAGTGGAGATGGGGAATTTGGAATGACACAATGGTATAGGGAGAGGCATCAGAGTAAACTACAGGGGTGAGGAGCTAGGGAAAACCTGATGGAAGAGGTATAATTTTAGGAAGCATTTGAGGTATATTTTTAGGAGTCTGATTGGAGGGGAGCAAAGTGCATGTGTGCACAAACGTTATTCAGCTGTGAGGGGTCGGTGTGGAAAAAGAGGCAAAGACAGTTTAGGCAACAGAAGACTCGAGTAGGTGAGAAGTAGAATTCCTGGGTGGGAATACGTTGTGAGAGATGGGGGAAGATGGCTCAGGAGGGGTACAGAGTGAAGGACAAGGACTCTGTGCTGGATGTGAAGGAGGAGAGGGAGCAGAGAACAGATTGAATGTGATCCTGAAGGTGGTGGTAGGTGAAGTGGATGGTCTTTGCAGCAGAGCATTTAACAGATGCGAAAGCAGAGAAGGCCAGTAAAACAGATTGTGGTTACCAAGGCAAGAGATGACTAGAGCATGTATTAGAGTTTTGATTGTAGGAGTGGCAAGAAGGGATGGATTTTAGCTATATTAAGCAGAGAGAAGTGATGGGCTTTGGCAACAGACTGAATACAAAGTGCTCAGGAGAGGGAAGAGTCAAAGATGAATCATGGGCTACATGTTTTGGGACATGCTGGGTGGTGACACCATCAAAGGAGATGGAGAGGATAATTTATTTATAATATCCTGCTACAGCAGCTCTGGGTGGCGTACAATATAAAATATAAACAATATAAAAGCAAAAAAATCAACAATACAGATATAAAACAATCATAAAATCTCCCCCCAGCCCAACCAATCCCTCCCACTACTCATCTTCCCCCACCAAAAGCTTGGCGGAAAAGGTAAGTTTTACATTGGCACCTTAAAGGAAAGGAGATCCGGGGACAGACGAACCTTTGCCAGGAGGGAGTTTCATAAACGGGGTGCAGCGACAGAGAAAGCCCTCTCCGTCATGACCACCACCACCACCCCCTGGCCATATGTGGGGGACCTCCAAAAGGCTTCCCCCGGCCAACTACAGAGGTCGCTCCAGAACCCAGTGAGGCAGTCCCATAGGTAGGTTGAGCCCAGACCATGTAGGGCTTTATAGGTGTCTTGAGTCAGGCCTGGAAGGCTATTGGCAGCCAGTGCAGTAAACGGAGCATTGGTGCTACATGTTCCCGGTAGCCCATCCCCATAAGGAGGCGGGCTGCCACATTCTGCACCAGCTGCAGCCTCCGGACAGTTACCAAGGATAGCCCCAATTTGATTGGGGGTGGCAGGGGGGGAGAGATGCTAATCTTGGGATGGTGAGACATCCTAGAAGAGATTTCAGACAGTGAGGTAAAGGGTGGAGTGGAGAGGGAGAGTTGGTTGTCCTTGGCATACAGGATAGACACACACAGGTATTAATCTAATGAAAATCAAAATGGGTGTACGCTTCTGCACAGGCGTTCACCTTATCTTCTACCCTATGCAATGCTTCCCTAGAACTTAATAAGGGCATTCTGTTGGGTGGGGAGACTGGTTTATAGGCATGTTGGGGCAGGGGTCAGAGCAACTGTTCCATTGACTTGTCATGAGCCCCGCACCTACTTCAGGGAAATCCTGGAACTCCTTTCTCTGGGTCTTGGGAAGTGAGTAGAAAGGAATGGCCTGGCGCATGTCAGGATTTCATTACTAAGGGCTCATTGAGATGTCATTTTCCCAGCCCAGGGTAACAAGCAGAGCCAACGTATGTCATGTAAACTCCCTCCTTTCACACAACATCATTCCACCCAGTACGTGAGGTGCATTCTGTCAGCTCTACCATTCTGGGAGAACCACATGTCGCCGAATCCTGAGCCTATACTTGCACTCTTGCTGATTTGGAATCTGAAACCTCTTTTAAGCTAGAACTACTTTAGGGGCAGGAAGCTCCAGGCCCCAAACAAAACAATCAGCACACTACATGGCTCCTTCCTAGATGACCGATTATTCCTAGTGTTCCCATCCATAACTTGTGTGTGTGTCTCTCCATCCACACAGATGCTGTTAGCAGCAAGCTTCAAGGCAGCAACATCTTCACCATTGCCAAGAGAAATGTGGAGGGACAAGACATGCTGTATCAGTCTCTCAAACTGACCAATGGGATCTGGGTTCTGGCAGAGCTCCGAATCCAACCTGGAAATCCCAACTTCACGGTAAGGCCCTCCCCTGCAAGAGACTGCTTGGAAGTCTGAAGCTTGAGGCAAACTTTCTGCATCACAGTGAGAGATTCCTTTGGGAATGTTCTTGGGGGTGTCAGCCAGGGTCCTGAACACAGCAACACTCCACTAGCACTGGTGGAATGGCCCAATGTAGCTGAGTGAAACATGTAAAGGAAATGGTGCCTGTTCATGGGAGGGATTAGACCAGGTTCTCTTCTGGGGTGGGAGAGGCCTCCCTGCAGAGGCTGGAATGAAATGCAGGTTGGGGTGTCTCTTGCCTTGATTTCTGGTTAGCCATCTAATCCTGGGAGAAGTGGGGCAGGGAGGGGCACTCGCTGCACAGGGGTATTTCTGTGAGTTGGGCAGGTGACGAGATCAAATGGAATAGTTGCTAGCAAGGGTGTTGGACTACAGAAAGCAGTCTATTTAATCATCTCCAGTGTTCCTACTGCAGGTAAGGAAGGAGCTTCCATAGGAGCTATTGTGCTTTTTAAATTCACACTGATATTCCCACCAAACCCACCCACCCTATTAGCCTGTGTGTGCACCAACTTGTGCTAGAGCTGCAAAGAGAACTCCACCTCCCTACCCCACCCCATAGCATGTAATTGCCACTAGTCCTGTACCCACCATGTCTGCAATCAAGAGTAGAGGGAGCCATTGGGGAGTAGGTCTGAGCTCTCCAGTTATGCAAACCCTCAACCCATTTTGGCAACTGGCACCAGGTGAACCTGGTTTTGGAGGCCCCCTTGCTTATTGTTTGGCTATAAAGAGCTCTCCCAGTTCTGTGTTGACAGTTCACATCTCTGTATGTTTTGTTGCTGCATGCCCACCTGCCCACCGCTGGCCTGCCCCTGATGTTGCAGGATTTGGAGGTTAGCAGATCTTTAATTCTGCCCCCGTTTTTTTGACTGCATCCAGCTGCTTTCTCATCACTTCATCCCTGCCACTTTATTCCCCCGTTTCATTTCTGTTACTCCCTCAAGCACCCTCCAAAAAGCATGGGAATACTAGTGAGGCACTAACTGTGGTAACTCGAGCCCCAAGACAGGGAGAGCAACAGCTCCCCAAATACTCTGCTTTGTGCCCACATCAAGAAAATCATTTGTAGGACAGCTGGGCTAAGATGTTTGAAGGGGAGCTAATTTTTGGACCCCTTTACTGGCTTCCTGGAGTCATGGTGCACCTACCCTTAAAGTCCACCCCCTTTTCTTGTGAGTCAAGATGGGTACCCAGAATGGCTAGATAGAACTGAAAGCCTTTACCAATCCCCTCCCACCCCATTTCTCCAGCTCCAGAGCTACCCTTGTTACGTCTTTTTTTTTTTCCTTCCCCTCAAGAAACTGTTTAGCTTTCTGAAATACTTGAGGCTATGATAGAATTGGTTTGATCTTATCCGCCTAGCAAGTAACTTCCATTGAAATTAAATCCATGGAGACTAGTCTTGGAACTCGTAGGGATTTTTATATGGACAGTTTTACAATTAAATCTCTTTTTTAAGACTTGAAATCCTTGGCTAAGTGATGAGGTGTCGCCCTCTCTAATCTTCACTGTGCTCCCTTGGCCTTGTTTTATAAATGCATGCCCATCTTGCAGAGGTCTCCCCACCTCTCAACCTGCCATGGGGGACTGTACCAGGGGGTAGGGTGAGGGGAGAGACCCAAATTGGGAAAGAAATAGAGATGAATCTCCTTAACATACAAATATATTTTTCAGCCTGTGACTAACCTTTGTCTCATGACTCATTGTTTGACATTGGTCAGTTTATTAAATGACCCTAGGGAGATGTCGGCTGATTCCCATGGGGCGTAGGCAAAACTTGCTGCTTGAAACCCAAGGCATGGTTGAGCAGGAAGAGGTGAAAGACTTCGCTTGGCAGCCCATTAGTGGCATCCAAAGCTTCTCTGCATTTTGACTGTCCATTCCCCTAGGCTCTTGGCATGCTCCTGTTTCCCGACTCCCAAGCCTTTTCACTCGAACCAATGCTTCTGTCACTAATACATCTGGGAAGGAGAAACTGTGCGGGACCTTTGCCTCGCAGGAAGGGTTCTATTCAGGTGTTGTCCTCTTTCCATCCAGCTCTCTCTGAAGTGCCGAGCACCTGAAGTATCCCAGTATGTTTTCCAAGCGTACGAAACAATCCTGAAGAACTGAATCACTGAGGCACCCTTCTCCCCAATTCCAAACGAAGTGTTTTCACGGGACCAGAACCTCTGTGCTGTCTCCTCTTGGAAGGAACGTCCACAACTCAAGATACCTTTGGCTATGCACCTGTGCGCAGCTTCCACAGCTGGAAATGGATTGGCTGGCAATGCCAGTATTCTATCTTCAGCTCTGTGGGGGGCGGTAGGGGACAAGCATGGGGAGGGGGGTGGATTTTGTTGAGATTCGGTGCTTCATTGTAGAATTCTTTTGTGTGAAGTAATGCAGTGACCTCTTTGCTGACGTTGCCCCTTTAAGAGCCCTGTATTTTGCCCTTGCGTTCATACCGAAATTAAAAACAGCCAGCCCACACAAGAAACCAATTAGAGAGAGACAGGACAGTGTGGCTGTGCAGGGGAAGGTCGGCACACCCTTAGATTTTTTTTTTCATTGCTGTCCTCATTGCCATCTCCCTGCCTTCCCAACCAAGTAAATCAATCAATGCTCTCATACTGAAATATAGTTTTGTGTCACATTGCCCAGCCCTGAAAAAATCAGTGTTCTCCTTGCAGTGGGTTTCTTATATTTGAAAATGTCAACAGTCAAGCTCCAGTATTTACGAAGAGCACCTCCTCTGATGGGATAGGTACCCTATAGCACTTGTTGCTTCCCACTGGCCCTTTCTATGGGTGATCATTTCTGAGCCTGCCTAGGGAAACCACAGTGCACATTCATGCAGATAGTTCTGATTGGTCTTAACTCCCTTATTGCCAGGACTGGCATTTTGCTGGCACAAGGTGTTGCCCTAGGTTTGTTTTTAAGCAGGAGATGGGCTGTGCGGGTTGAAAAGATTTGGAGCTTTGTGTTTGGGGGAACCAAGGAAAGGGTTTTCCCCTGGGAAAGCCACAAGCAAGCAGGTGGGTGATCTCCATTGATTTGATTTTTCCACTACCTCTTCACATAGAAAACCCAGCACCTTGGCTAGCTTCCCTGAGGATTTTTTCCACTTACGAGCTCTGTTTCCCATCCCATTTCCCAAAATGGAACAAACCAAGACCTGCAACTCTTGATCCCCTGAAGTGGATTTACTTCCACAGCTTGGCTGATCCATGGATTGGGTTCATACCGCACTAGAGTTCTTAAGCAGATGAGTGGTCTTTCAATTGATGGACAGTAAGCGATGCCGTAGGAATAAACAGAGTCTCCTTTTGGGCTGCAGATGCCTTTTCCTAGTTACCTAGGAGAGTTTGTGTTTCCAAAGTGGCTATCTGACTCGCTTGGACTCACTTAAGCACCTAATTCCCTTAGCCTGCTATCTAGGGAGGAAGTGACCTCAAATTAGAATGGAGTACCAATAGATGCTAATGACTTTATAAAGAGAGGCCTAAAGGGCAATACAGTGGATAATTACTTGAACACTTTCATAACTGCCCACCACCACCCCAAACCTTTCTGGTCCTCTGTATTTGTGCTTTCCAGGAATGAGGTTACCTGAGGTAATTGTGCTTTCCAGGAACGAGGTTACCTGAGGTAATTGATCTTACATGTATTTAGACAAGTAAGTGCCCTGTGACTTCCTGGGTCTTGGTGACAGTTCTTGTATTGCTTCACAGTTGCCCGTTAACCATCCCTGCAAGTCTCCAGTCCAAACCTTTGGTGGGTTGAGGGAGCAAGTGGCATTTGTGTGTTGCTTCTCTAGGGCTTTATAGTGCTTCTCAGCTGTGGGCATCCCATTGGGAATTAAGGCTGGCTGTGTTTCTGCTCAGCATTTAAAGCTTTTCATCTCTGTTGCTGCTGTTTGGGAGGGGAATGGGGGTGGGGTGAGAAGGATACTGCATTTGGAAATCAACAACTAATTCTGTTCCTTCCTCGACATAAATAAAAAAAATAAAATCAATTGACCGCCCTTAAATAGAAGTGTTTGGTGCGAGTTTTCAGCTCTCTACAGTAAATATATATAAATATAAATATATATATTGTATGTTTACTTGTGTTTTTAAAAGTACAAATGGAATAAAAGCAACATCTTGCCATCGAGCTGCTGTGATTGTGTCCCTCCCCCAGAGATACCTATTCTCCTGCACACACCTATCTTGCACCACCTCTGCCTTCTCCAAATGGAGTAGTTGCTAAACTGCCTTGTTGCTCCAGCAGGCAATTTCAGTCATCGATAACCACTTTGCAGCTCCCCTTTCAGCTTCTTGTGGCCCAATGCTCAGAGTGTTGAACTAGTGGAGAAAGAGTGCTGCTATTGAGTGTCTGCAGCAGAATCTTGTCTGGGCCAACGTGGGTTTTTTGCTCTACTGCAGTTCTAAGCAGGACTCAGTTCACACTGCTGCCAGCTGTGGATTCTGACAAGGGCACTAGAAGTCCTTGTTGGGCCGCTGCCATCGGGAATGGCCGTTGTCAACCTTTCCCAGTGCTTAACTAAAGCCTGGTGGAGTAGGCAGAGTGCTCCTAGCTGGGCATAGTAGGAAGTGGGAAGAAAAAGTCGTGAAAGGCTGAACTGGAGCTCAGATGAGAGGACCCTCAAGGAGAGGGACAGCTTGCAAGTTTGCCTCGGGGTTTGCTGGAAACCTACTCCAGGTATTCCTGCAGCCAGGGCTAAGCTGGGGCTGGCTGACCAGAGACCAAGCCAAAAGCTGCTTTCGGGGTGGAAGCCCAGGCCGTTGGCTTGTCTCCACAAGGAGAGGGCTGGAATCCCAGTAAGGGTGGCTCATTCAATATATTTGATGGTATTTACAATCAATACCTTTGGGGGAGCTTTGCACCATTTTGTAAACAAGCAGCATTGGTACCTGAAAACAAGGGTGTTGGTCGTCTTTCTGGCCTAGATGCTGCAAATACTTCAGAGCATCAGCCTTTCACACACAGCTTCTGTGGTTCTGATTCAGCCAGGAGCTAGTGAGAGTTACTGAAACATGGTGGAGACAACACACAGCAAAAATCTTGGAGTTTGATTACAGCTGGTTGAAGGCTACCTGATCACATAGTCGGAGCTGTCTAGACCAAGGGAAGCAGCTGTTGCATTGTGTTGGTATTGAACATGTGCCACAGCCACTAGGTTACTGTTACTAATATACCTTCCTCCTCCTCTGACTACAGCCATTATCCTGAAATTCAAGCCCCTTCTCTTCCTCCCTCCTACAGATTCAAACGCTTGCTGTCCTTTTTGACCACATAGCTAACTTTATGCCTAATTTCTTAGAGCATAAGGTTGACTATGTTGTCACTTTTTATATGGGGGTCTAAGTGACCAGAAAGTTTAAACAAAAATGAAACTCGGACTGTGTTAAAAATTGCTGTACAAACTTAACTTCAAACTGCTTTTTTATATATAAAAGTATTCTGCACGCCACCCATCATAGGTGACTGGTAGGAGGAGTGCACACCCCTAGATTTTCAGAAGCACTAGAACTTGCTCCCAATCCCCCACCCCTCCACTATCGACAGTTACCCATGTTTCCCTTACATAGGATCTAACAGACCCCACACAATACATGTAAGAAATTGACACACAAAATGGTAACAAGTTTAATCTCGCGGGACTATAACACTGGATGCATCTTCATTCAAAATATAAATCATGAGCAGAATAACACAATCGATAAACAACTGCATCAAAATAAAAAACAATTTGAGCCTGAGAACCCACTCAATCACTTTTGTGGGTCTCTTTAACCCCAATACTACGTCTACTTTTTGTACTATGCACAAAACTGTTATGGGGACTAAATAAATGCTATGAGGTTTGTGATGAGATTAGGACCTCTCTGCCCCAATCAGTTTCCCCACTTACAGCTCCTACTGGATCAGCTCTCTGCAGAACTCTTCCAACCCATAAGGAATTAACTCTGTCACCTTTGCCTCAGAATTTCCTGAAGCACAAAGTTTACTTCATCAGGTTTATTCTTATTATTAGCATTAGCATCTGTATAGCACCAGCTGTGTACCTGGCGCTTTACTGAACAATAAGATAGACGTGGTCCCTGCCTACAGCTTACAATCTTATAGGCACGGAGGGGGGAGACAAGGAGAGGGGACATAGGGAGAGACAATGGATAAATAACATTCAAGCAGATGCGAAGTTTCAGGTGCACGTGCTTGGCTTGGTTGCAGTAAGGCAGGAGTCTGCGGGGAGGGCAGACAGTAAATATTGAGAGGAAAATTCTAACGCGTCGGGAAAGGCAGCGAGG
>QEPC01011753.1:270712-284786 GCA_003113815.1 Sphenodon punctatus
CCTCGATAATCGATGCAAGGCCACAGCTCTCCTCCCTTCTTCGGCACAAAGTCAGGATCTATGATCATTGGGTAGGTCTGTGGCTACTAAGAATAATCTAACGTCCCACCTGAGCTCCGTAACAGCCAACAGTGCATGTAGTCTGCATTCCTCCAGCTGCCAGATATATACAACATGGGTCTTGGTTTCTTCACCAGCTCTGCTTTCCAATACAGCGCTCCTAGTTTCTGCTACAGCTTTCAGGACTAATGGGGGTGGGGGGATGCTGGCTTCTTATGGTAACAGGTGGTTTTTGAGTTGCTTGGCTAGTCAGATGTGTGCGATTGGGACGCGTTGGTGGGTTGGGCTATTTATATTTCTGGGTGTTGTGCGCTTGACATCTGTCAGAGGAATGGGGGTATTAAGAAATGCTTAGCAAGAGATTCATTCTTGGCTGGCCTTACCAAGGAAGCCTTGCATGTGTCCATAAGACCCTTCAGTAAAAGCGTCACCACCAGAGATTTCTGCAAAACTCGATTCCAGCCTCCACCTTCCTGATTTTATTTTCTGAAGCCTCATTCCAAAAATATTTCTCCTGCTGCTCCTGTTTATGCTGCAACACCGCCTCTGCTTTATATTCTCATATGGCACAAATCTCTCCTCCCCAGCTCATCCATCTGTTCTTTGGGCTCTGTGAATTCTCTCAACACCACTCCAGACTTCCCATCTGGAGAACTGAGGATGAGAAGCAAGAGAAGTCAGTAGACTTTAAGGGGAGATTCCACAACCTCCCTTGGCAACGGGTATCATTGCCCGAAAGTTTTCCTAATTAAGGAATGTGATAGTCTTGTGCAATGTGTAGATTATATCACTACCTCAACATTTTTCCCCCCAAATGGTTGCATGTCTCTTAGCTGCCCAGCTGTCGACAAGTACCCAATTCATTGGCTTGGGGAAGCCAGAGGCAGATGGTCATCTCATTCTATAGAAATTGGTACCTTAATCATGTGGCTACTCAAGATTATTAGGATTTATTTATATAATACCAACAATGTACCTGTCACTGTACAATCATAATTAGAAACAGGCCCCTGCCCTGTGGGGCTTACAATTCAGAAAAGACAAGGGAGAAAGGAACATAGGGAGAGTCAGGGGTATATATTGATGAAGTTGCAGTTGCATGTGCATAGTTTAGTTACATGGGGGGAGGAGACCATGAGTGACCAGAGCAATCTGGGGGATGAATAGCTATGAAAGGCCTGATAAGAGAGGTAGGTTTTTGGAAGGGATTTTAAAGGTTGGGAGGAAGGGAGCAGATTGAATGTGATCAGGGACAGAGTTCCAGGAATGGGGGGGAGGGGGGCAGCATGGGAGAAGGGGCAAAGACACTTCCAGGAGTGAGAGAGAGGTTCAGGGTCAGTTGAGGTTGGTGGAAGAGGGGGCACAAAGCTCCCAGGAGATGGTTTATTTTATTTGTTAAAGCATTTAGTATCCAGCCCCTCCTGCCACAGGCAGCTCAGAGCAGTTCACAGCAGTGTACCTCAACAATTAAAATCATAAAACTATAAAAATACTATTATACCCTCATCCCTCTCCCCCCCACCCCCTATCTCCCCTGCCAAACGCCTGGCTGAAAAGCCAGGTCTTGCAGCTTTTACAAAAGGAGGGAAGGTCCGGAGCCAGACACCCCCACCGGAAGGGAGTTCTACAGCCTCAGCGTGGCCACCGAGAACGCCCTCCCCTGTGGCCCCCCAGAAGACTCAGGGGACCACAAGGAGGGCATTCCCCAATGACCACAGGGGCCGGTCCAGTACCCGGGTGGTGAGGCAGTCTCGCAGATAGGCAGGGCCCAGACCATTTAGGGCTTTATAGGTTAACACCAACACCTTTAATCAGGCTCGGAAGGCTATCGGCAGCCAGTGCAGAGAATGGAGCACTGGTGTAATGTGCTCCCGGTGGCCCAGTCCCACCAGAAGACAGGCTGCCACATTCTGCACCAGCTGCAGCTTCCAGGCTGTCACCATGGGTAGCCCCACGTAGAGTGCATTGCCATAGTCTAGTCTAGAGGTGATGGAAGCATGAACGATGATGGCCAGGTCGGAGTCCGACACGTACGACCTAAGCCGACGTACCAGATGTAATTGGCGAAAGGGACCCCTCGCCACAGCCTCCACCTGGACATCCAGGTGGAGCTGCACATTGAAGAGTACCCCCAGAATCTGTACCTGGGGAACCAATGGAGGACAGACCTCACTAATGATGGGGGCCATTAACTCCATCACCTTCCCCACCAGCAGAACCTCCATCTTGTTGCGATTCAGCTTCAGTCGATTAGCCCTCATCCAATCCCCACAGCCATCAGACATCAAGTAAGCACGGAGACTGCAGGGTCTGGGTTGTTTGAAAAAGAGAGGTATAGCTGAGTGTCATCAGCATACTGGTGACACCGTATGCCAAACCTCCTGATCACCTCACCAAGAGGCTGCATGTATTCATTGAACAAGAGGGGGGACAACACCGAACCCTGCGGGACACCACACGTGAGGTCTCGGTATGATAAAAAACACTCCCCAAGTACCACTCGTTGGGTTCTCCCAGTCAGGGATGAGCGGAATCATTTGACAACAGTCCCGCCCAGCCCTGCACATTCCCGCAGGTGCGCCACCAACATCTCGTGACCCACCGCATCAAAAGCAGCAGACAGATCTAATAGGACCAACAAGGTCGAGCGGCCCCGGTCCATCTCTCAGCACAGATCATCCACCAAGGCCACAAGCGCAGTCTCCGTGCCATGACCCGGATGAAATCCCGACTGCAAGGGATCCAGAAAACCAATGCAGTCAAGATAGTCAATAGCTGGCAAGGGAGTCATGAAGCAGGTAGGGCTTGGTAGCATCATTTTCTAAGTGTGGTTGAGAAAACCGGAAAACCCCATGACACTAGCAATTCCTTCATGCAGCTCTCACAAACCCACACACCCCACCCTGTGCCATATTGTTTCCACTAATGCAGGATGTAACTGCATTAGTGGAAACCCACCGTCCACGCGTCTAACTGCTTGTGTGATGGTGGTGCGTGGAGAGGGGTGCTCCTGTGACCCACATAGGGTTGCTACCTATGTATATTTTTCCAGGTGACTTATGAAACATACATGTTTCAGGGCCTGCATTGGCACCTATGGCACCAATGCAGGCCCTGCAACATATATGTTTCATAAGTGGCCTGGAAAAATATACATAGGTGGCAACCCTAGAGGAACCTTATGCTGAGGGAGAGACACCTACTAGGGCAGATACCCCCCTATACAAGCCTTGAGGAAAAATCCCAAGCCATTGAGAGAGAACATTCAGGATAGAATACCCCCAAAACCTTGAGGAGAGGCCAATGCAGGGAAAGGCGGCCATGGGGAGAAACCTCATGCTGTGGTGGTGATACACCATTCAGGACAGACACAGACACGCACACACACACACACCCATTCCCAAAGCCAAGTCAGTGGAAGTATTGTGCCTAGTTTGGGGCACTTGGTTATAATAAGAAGGATGTTGAAAAACGAGTGGGCTCAGAGGAGGCAACAAAGATGATAAAGGGTCTGGAAAACAAGTCTTATAAGGAAAGGTTAAAGGAACTAGGCATCTTAGCTTAGTGAAGACAAGATTAAGGGGATACATGATAGCAGTCTTCAAATATCAAATTCAGATTTTATTGACATGACCAAAGCCATAGCCGTAACACACAAACACTTGAACCACACACAATTACAGCAAGAAAACTGAGGGTAATAATACCCTGGACATCTTAAAAGGGAACCATAGGGGTCCAACACAGCAATTGAAGCAATATAAACAGTTAATACAATTGGTGTAACCATCCAGCATCTAAACCAAATTAAACCCCCAAAACAGCTTCCTCCTAACAAATACCTGGGTTAAAAATAAGATAACTTGACTAATATTCTCATCCTTCCCATTAGCCAATGCCAACTCGGCCAAGGTGTTCTGAGTCCAGCCTGGATATTTGGAAAAAAAATTCCCCAGAAATTTACCCCTCAGGTCATCATATAATCTACAGGAACATAAGATATGGGCAGTCGTTTCAGCCTCCAAGAAATCATATGGACATAACCTATCAGAAAAGGGAGTGGAATTAAATCTCCCTTCCAAGGTTAAACCGGGCAGACATAAAAAGCCATTTGGCACAAACCGAAGCATCCATAGGGGGTGCCCAATTCAAATAACTGCTTACGTGCAGGGATTGGGCAACACTGTTCCGATTCTCCTGGTAATCTACATCTCGCCATCTAAGTAAGATCTCACGCGAAGCCACCTGGTAGTTTTTGGCACAAAGATGTTCTCGTGACAGACCCAGGGTCATTCGATGGTCTTCCACTTTCACAGCCCAACTACTATAAAAGGGGTCGTCCCTCAAAAAGGGGAGTCTTCAAATATTTAAAGGGCTTCCAGAAAGAAGAGGGCAAGGAACTGTTCTTTATGGCTACAGAGGGCAAGACTAGAAATAATGGCCTCAAATTACAGGAAGGTAATTTTCAGTTAGATGCCAGGNGCCCTTTGGTGGCGGCGCCCTCCAGGCAGCCCCCTCTAAATGGAGTTACTTGGAGGTGCACACAGCTGCAGGAGATCACTCAGGGCAGCTTTTGCAGCCCAGCCAAGCCCAGCTTTCCCCGGGATCCTTGCCTAGCCTCCTCCAGTAATCTCTCTGGGCAGCCCCCTCTATATGAAGTTACCTGGGGGAGGAGAAGCAGAGTCACACAGCTACAGGAGATCCCTGCAGGAAACAAGTGCAGAAAGGTAAGAGGGAACAAGGCCATGAAGAGCCATGAAAGTAAAGACAAGGAGCTTGTACTGAATGCATTTAGGACCAGTAGAGGGAGACAGTGGATGTGGGCTTTAACTCTATAAGCAAGGCTTGATTTATTCTACCTCTTCCACACTTGTTATCACTGCTTCTCTGTCAGACTGTACCAGTGATTGCATGCAATCTGATGGGGGTTGATGCTGCTTCCTAGTACCTCTTTGGCAATTGGAACGGTGCAGCAGTACAGACTGAACCAAACTGGTTTGAATTCAGTTTGGAAGCCCTCCCTTCCTAAGCCCCTCAAACTCCGGCTTAGCTCCCTGGGCAACAGACCCTGCCCCCCACCCCCATTGGTGTGATGTCACAGCATGCCATGGGGGTAGTCGTGTGAGGACATCAGGTACAGGGGGAGGAATGCCTTTTCCCTGCCCTTTTCTTCACATACCCTCTTAATGTGGCATCCCAGTACTCCATGGGAGGGGGGGGGGTACATGGAAGGAAAAGCATTTCTTCCAATCCCTACAGAGTGCTATGACATTGTGGCATTCTATGGGGACCTGAGGACATCGGTAAAGGGACAAGGTTAAGACTTGACCCTGCCCTTTTCCTGAGGTAGCCCACTCATAGACCACTGTCACAGCACTCCTGGGTGGGGGGGTGTCACCCTCCGTCAAGCTTCAGTTTGTACTAGGTTGAGCCTGATTTGGGGGCCCATGCAGGGCTCTACATCAGTGTGTGTTGCCACTGGTTAGTTGTTTGGGGGCAGCAGCAGCAACACAAGCCTCCAGCCCTCATCAAATTTTATCTAAGGCTATTGAGAAAAACTGATAGTTCTGGGGCCTAGCAGGGCAACTCCACTGGCCCCTCTGACTAACCCTCCCCCCATGCCCATTGCTTCTCTGGGATCTAATAGGGAGACTTCTGGAAACCCTTGAGCCCTGGTACGACTTCCTTTGCAAATGAAGCACTAGGGTCGCTAAAGCAGCGAGCAATTCCCAAACCATGGGTTGGCATCTCAAATGGGGTCATGCCATTTGCAGATGGGATCACCGTCTCAACTGAGACTTCATATACTTTGCATGTCTTTGCTGTCTGGAATCATGGGATTATATCGGGAGACCCGTGTCCGCTGTGTCTTCCTCATTTGGTGACAAGGGGGAAACACAGTGAACGTGGGCCCCTGATACTAGAGTCTCGCACTAGGGTCATTCCGGGAAACAGCTTGGGACCCACTGCTCTGAGGGCTTCTAATCCTCTATTTGTTAAAGACAAAGGTCTTTGCAGTCTAGCTAGTCTGCTGGAGGAGTGGCTCATAAACTCCATTTTAAAATACATGATTCACAGGCTGTTTTTAAATGGACAGCGGGGGAGCAGTCTGTGGCAGGTGGAGTGTCATTGCAGGGGCCATGCATGAAGGGAATGCGCAGATGGGTGCACACCCATTTTTTGCCAGTTCCTCTGTGCATGGGGGATGGGTGAGGATGCATGGGTTGAGGAAGCACTGATCTCCAAATTCAAATGGGATGTTTCCATGTGTCTCATGGGTGAATATGCATGGGGGTGTGTCACTTGAAAATGGCCATAATCACAACACCATTGCACCTTACCTCGATACTAAGTTTAATTGAGGCTCTTTTGCTGACAAGGCTTTTTTTCATTTTTTACTGACTGCACCACTTACAGAAATTGTCAGGGCAAAGCAAGTATACTCGGTACCTGGGCAATCGTTGGTGGGTGTGGGAGCTTGAAGGGTAAGAGATGCTGTTGCCTGGGTCTAGGGGTGTGTCACAAAGGAACATAGGGTCACACACGTGTGATACTGGCCTACATGTAGGCTACAAGCCCAGTAAATATGTAAAACAAAAGGTTCAACATGTATGTATTGTCACAACTGAGAATTGTAAAACTCAAATCATGTACTGTAACACTGATGAAACTCCAGGAAATGGAAAGAGAGAAAGTTTGTGGATTCACCCCAGACAGAAACCCATTTACTTGCAAATTAAGCTTCCTGTTTGCCTGGGTTGCCTACGCGAGGAAACACACAAGCTCATGAGCGGGAAAGCTCAAACGAAGAGACCATGAAAGGTATTTAAAGGAGAGAGACAGACATCTTGAGCAATCTCATCTGTATCCTGGAGCCTGCTAGCAAGAAGACTGCTGGAACTGTGGACTGAGAGGAAAGACTTTGCTTTCTAGCAACTCTAAGACTGAGGACCCAGTTGCTTACACCTGTGACTGGGAAGGGACCAGAACTAATGGACCTTTGTAGGGTAAGATTCTGATCTAGGAACTCAACCAGTATAGATTAGAACTGTGTTACATTTACTTTTAATTTCTAGTTACCACTCTGCATCAACTATCTTGCTTGTGTAATCAATAAACTTGTTTCTTATCTTTATGAAGAAGTGTCTGTGTCTAACATTGGAAACACAATGAGCTACAAGAGTTTTCAAGCCCAGAGATAGAGTCTGTAAATGGGAAGGATCGAGCCCTTGGGTGACAAAGGGGTTGTCCCTGCTGCAGGTTTGAATCGGCTAGAGAGAAAAACTGATTCAAGTGGGCTGTAAGCGAGGGAAACTGAATCACTCAAACCCGGTAAAGTGGGGGTGCGGACCTCCAACCCATGAAAGGGTGGTCAGGAGCAAACCAAGCCAGAAGCCATGGAGATCCCTGGGATGTCGATGCCAGGGGACAAGTGGAAACTCCTGGTCAAGGATTTACATGGTGTTAGAAGCCAGGCAGTTAGTCCTGAGGCAAGGTAGAAGGTAGGAGCAAGTACGGCAGGACAGGGACTAGGAGAAGCCAAGATGAAAAACATGCCATGGTCCAAAACATGAGGCAAAGCACAAGACTGCAGCACAGGCTGGGTCTCTGGCTGATAGCTCTGGCAAACTTCTAATGGCACCCAGGAAGTTCTATACAAGGTTAGAACACAGATCAATCCTGGTCAGTCATAGCCTCCAAGACTGGGGCAGTGCTTGTAATCGTACTTAGTTGCTGAAGTAGACCTTTGGCGATGCAGTCAGGGCAACTGTGTAAGGCACAGCAAACCACATAATCCTTGTCTATCCTTGGATTATTGTGTTTCTAATATATCAGAAATTTTTCTCGACCCAAGTAACCAAAGAAATGTGTCAGATAATGGGATAGCAAGGGATGAGATCACCTTAACGATGGTTTATGTCCAAAATTCTGCCTGGGGATGGGCTTTGATAGCCTGATCTCAATTACAGGAATCGGGTCGTTGTAATTAGCATTAGCATTTATTGTTTATATACTGTTTAATTTTTTTTTAAAGTAAATTTTGAATCTAAAAGATGAGGACCCTGTTCGGGAGTCAAGTGCTGCCGTTACAAGCTCAGAGAAGAGCTTGGTGTCTTCAGGAGTCAAGTACAGTCGTCAAAAACTCTGATAAGAGCAAGGTGTTTTCTCTGTTGGTGCCAGCAATGTTGCTTCTAGCACCGCATAGAGTAATGTATTGATGGTACGTGTTGTGTGTGGCTATTGTAAGTTTTGTCCTCTCCCATACTTTGTGGTCTGTTTGTGAGACCATTTGTCTTCGTTGGCTTGTTCTCATGTTTAGAACTCTCCTGCTTTTTTCAGAGGCTGTGCCTTATTGTGGTTTTGAATCAATGTCGTGTGTTCCAATGAATGGATTGTCTTGTTGTTGTTTGTGTTTTTATGAATAATTTGCTTTATCTATCATGCAATCTTTGACCAGGGCAATAGCCAGTGCCAAATAAACTTTGAACCATGATCCCTGACAGGCCCTAACTTCTGCTATCTATGATGAGAAGAGGGCAGTACGTTGCATGGTTGGTAAGTTCCACAGACTCTGCTCCTTGGATTTCTGCTGCTCCTTGGATACTGCTGCTCTTTTTGGATTTCTCCATGTGTTGGGGAGCATGCATGAGCTTTTGAGCATGCAGGACATCTGCTCCAACGCTGCCTACTTGATGTGACTGCAATGGTACCAAGCCTTCCTGACACAGGAAGGTGAAGCTGCCCTTTGCTGTGGTGCACTTGGACGCATCACTAGGCCCCCAGAACATGGCTCCCAGTAGGCTCCAGCCACCAGTGCCCTGCTGTGGCTTACAGCTGGGTTTGCAACTGGGGCCCCTCTACTACAACAATAGCAGCAGCAGCCTGAAGAAGGGCTCGTTCCCCACCAAACTAACCTCCAGTCTCCATCCTAGAGACCCCCTTCCCTTACTCTTAGACGGTCCATAATTGGAGTCTGAGCCCCGCAGAGCCTTGCTAGACTCTTGCCTCCTAGACACTAATTTCCATGGGGAAGAGATGGATGCTTCCATGTAGGGTAGCATCAAGCACACTGGAGCATAGACTGACTTAAGCTGCTTGTTCAATATATTCCATGGTAGTCTAGAAAGAGTCATGTTGGTCCCAAAAGTAAGAAGATGGAGACAAAGTCGTTCAGATGAGCTCTTTTATTGGACCAACTTAAGTTGGCTGAGAGGATGCAAGGTTTCAAGCCATCAGGCACTTCCTGTGGCTGGAACTTGCTCTAGTCAACAGTTTCAATAAAACCTGCATTGGTGCAGGGGCTGGACCAGATGACCCTTGAGAGCCCTTCCAGTGCTATGAGCAATCTGTCACGGGTTTGAGGGTCCGCACCCCCACTTTACCGGGTTTGAGTGACTCAGTTTCCCTTGCGCACAGAGTTCTCTTGAATCAGTTTCTCTCTCTGGCTAATTCAAGTGTGCCACAATGAAACTCCTTTGTCACACAAGGACCCGATTCTTCCCGTTTACAGACTCTTTCTCTCTGGGTTCGCAAGAGCTTGAGGACTCTTGTTGCTCACTTGTGTTCCAATGTTAGACACAGACGCTTCTTCATAAAGATAAGAAGTAAGTTTATTGATTACATAAGCAAGATAGTTGATAGAGTGGTTATTAGAAACCAAAGGTAAACATAATGCATTCCTAACTTATACTGGATGAGTTCCTAAATTATGTATCTTACCCTATAAAGTTCCATAAGCTTCCTTTTCCTCAGTCATAAAGGTAGAATGACTGGGCACTGGCTTCTTAGTTGGAAAAAACAAAATCATGTCTCTTTCCTCATGATTTCTCCAGTCTGTTGCTGACTGGCCTTTCGTATGTAGATCAGCTCTCAAGATGGCTTTAGGAATTAACTTCTTAGGTGACTTACTGGCTCATTTAAATAGTTTCCCCCTTCTTTGTCTCTGTTCTGACCTTTGGGGAATCGTGGGTCCGGTCACGTAGGCAACCCAGGTAAACATGGAAGTCAATTTACATCTCAACAGGGCTGTCTGGCGAGACACCTCAATACCCAGTTTATCTCTTTGTATTTCCTGTAGCCTGGTGACGTGTCAAAGCCCTAATTTGAGTTCTACAGCTCTCAACTGTAACCTTACATACATGTGGACCCTTTGGCATTACATATTTACCAGACTTGTAGTCTACATGTAGCCCCGTGTTACACGTGTGTGACCCTATGTTTCTCCGTGACACAATTCTCTACCGCTTATTAGAGGTGAGCAGTTCCTTCAGCTGAGTAGTTTAAGAATGAAACAAGGCATCTTGTTTGACAGGTTTCCAACACACCAGACATTCCCTCTCTCTGCTGTTAGGGCATCTCCTTTGCATTAAACTTGCATAGTTTATTCATGAGAAGTGGATTTTAATGAAGGAACTTATTTCCATGCTTTTGTGTTCTTGATGGAGGTTATTAGCCTTTGGAGCCCTGTCTCACTCCCCCAGAGAAGGCTTGCTATTCAATGCTTACTATTCAAGAGCAAAGTCTCTGCTTTCACTGTCTTGCTGAGAGAAGGCAAATAATTAAAATTCCATGTTTATTTTAAAAGCCACTGTGAATCATGCCCCAATAAAGAGAACGTTTCTGGTTTGCACCTTTGTCAGTGTCTGTCCCATCAGACAGACAGGCTTTTAAGGATCAGGAAACGTTTTTGAGTTTTCAGTCCAAACGATTTGAGCGTTTTCCAGAGCTCAGCTGAGAAGATTAATTTTTTCATCTGCAGGCTGCTGGCAGCTTGTGTCTCGCTCCACTGCAGTCTGCAAACTCTGCACTTGGTGTATCTGTGTTAGCACTGCCCCCATGACAGACAGAACGAGAGCCTTTGCAGAGCTTTGATAGAAAAGGATCTGCTAAATCCCTCTGGTTTCTCCCCTGCAGGCCTTGTAGCATGCTCTGCAGCAACAGCAAAGGTTCTCTTAGGAGAGTTGTGTGAAATTGACCCAAGACTGGGTATCTCTACCTTGGGCACACGGGGGTTACACTAGCAATGCCAAACTGGGAGATGTTCTGTGCCTGCTCCTGTGTTAGTAGTAGTAGTATGGAAGAATCCCATTATGTCTACTTGACCAAGCTTTTAGGCCAGAGCCTACTGCTTTAAGGCAGGGAGACATATGTCTCAGCTTGTTTGCTAAAAGCTTCATGAGCTACATTTAGTACTGATACTTAAGTTTCCTGTAGTGCCAAAATCATTGTATAAGCTATTAGGCTGTATCCATTTAAGGAAGCATTGTATGTGTACACTTGCAATTGGTCCATGCCCCTTTTGGCACTGATGAACTATGTATAAATTGACTTGCCTCACATCTGCCCAAGATCTATCAGCGTTGGATGCTAGATAGCCCTGTAGCTGCGTACTTGAATAAAGCTGGTGCACCTTTGGCACACCCATCTCGTTTGGCCTCCTCTCATTCCTTCCGGGACAGGAAATTCCACCACAGTAGTAATCGGTTTTATTGGGGTAGGCACACAGCCATAGCCCTAAATACAAAAACACAGTACAATAAGATTTTACATAATAAAGAAATTTTTCTACATACCAAACCATATAAAATGCATCTTAATGAAACCAGAAATAATCATACAACCAACGGAGAAGCCAATCCAGACAAAGTACACTCTAAAAATTGTTTTTGTCTAGCGAAGGCAGAAGTCAAAAACCTAGCAGTACAGGTTAATTCCTGTTTATGGTCTCCTAAAAGTATATTGCACATAAAATCATCCATCCAGTCAGGATGGGATTCCAAAAATGTCTGCAAGCTTTCAGCACGCAGGGTGTCATATAAGTGACACCTAAGTAGCACATGGCTGGTGGTTTCGGATTCTTGCTGGTCATAAGAGCACAGCCTCTGCTGCTCCTGTGTTAAGTTTTTATTTCCAGGTGAAGACAGACATACACCTTAGCACATTTTAGCACTACTTTGAAATTTCTTATGCATGTTGGAGGGCTGCATAGGGGGCCAGTGCAGCCTTGCAACATGCATAAGAGATTTTAAACTGGTTAGTGTGCTAAGGTGTATCCTCACAGGCCCAAAGCAAGGATCAAGAAATTCTACATAGCTATTGTATCATCTGGATTCTGGTCCTGCCCAAACCCAAGTGAGTTCCTACTGCCCAGCATGGTTGTGGTTTCAACTCTGCATCTGGCAATGGGGGAAGCAGGGAGAGAGGCAGCTGCTGTGCACAAAACTTTCCAGGGATGTTTTTATTTTTTTATTGAATACCCCCATTCCCCTAATGCTCAGGGCTGAGTGTCCACTCTTTGGCATGTCTGTACGGGCACCTGGAACCAGCAGCAGCAGGATGAACCCTTGCCATCACTCCATACTCACCCCTCAGCAAACTCACCTGCATTTCATCATGGAAACAACAGGTGGGAGGAACTTGTTGGATAACCATAAACACATTATCTATAAACACACATCTAATGCATACTAAGTCTCCCTAGTGTGCAATCCCGTGTTCCAACTTCCTTTTAACCCAACATGCCTTTGCTTGAAATACAGTGAAATGTCTCCTCGAGCCAAGCCAATTGGTGTGTCTCTTTCAGTTTGGGACAATAAAATCATTCCAGCTCATTGGAGCTGCAGTCCTACAAATCCTTCATAGTTGGGCACTGCAACATGAATAGAATTGGCTTGTACAAAGCCCCATAAATACAATTTATAATCTGAGAAATAGCCAATAGTGTGGTATGGGAGCAGAAGCGTACCGGTGTGGAACTCAGGACAACAATCCCCCCCCCCCCACTCCCTTCAGTTCCAATACCAAGGAGACAGATGAAGTGCTGTGCAGTCAAGCTGTTTTCTTTTTTTTTTAAATGTAGTAGTCTATAATAGTATAGGCGTGAGACTCATGTTCAGATAAGTCTATTTACATAGAACCAGTAGGCATGTTTTTAATCACACCTGGTAGCCCCTCATTTAGAGATGCTCGTAGTAAGAGATGGTGCTTGCCCTTATGAGCTACTGTCACCCCATGAGGAAGACTTATGAGCTCCATTGTGTGAATCAGTTACAGCCGGAGTTTTATGGCTCAAGCTGTAAATACTCATGTATTTAGATCTGGAGATGGGTCTTCGAGGATCTCCATGATTCTCACTCTTGGGATTCACTTCCTGCTCTGCAGGCAACGGAGACCTTGATATCAGCAGTTTCCAGGCAGAAAAACCTGGAAAGATCTAGAACATGGCCTTATGGCAAAACACCAGCAGGGGGCGCTATACAGCTGAGCAACCCACCTCGCTGTGTTTCTCCAAATCTCTGACCAGGGGCCCCCACAGCTGGCAACCCCCCCAAAACCCTTGGTATTCCGCTGTCACCACCCAAGTGTATCCCAGCGGGCATTCACACCACTCAGGAAATGTGAACCCCAAAAGGCATAGGCCTCACAGCTTCCCAAAAGCACTCCCCCTTCCTGGCACCCTGTTCCTGGGATTTCCTCCCCTGTGTTGGAGGCCAATCCCCACAGGAGGCTTCCCTTGGTACCAAAGCTGCTGACTTCTAGCCAAATCGGTAGTTTCCCCCTCTTTAGTAGCTTGGCCTGGTTAGCTGGCCTAAGGAGACGTTTAATCATCAGCCAATAACACACACACACCCAGTAGGGTAAAAACAAAGCTTAGACTTTACTAGTACATATAAAAATGAATAAAAGCAAAAGTTTACACCAAGAACCAGAGGTGATAATCCTTGAGCAATGAGAGCCAGTCCTGTCAGGCCTGATAGCCCTTTTAGAACGCATCTTTCTACAACTGTAGCTGACGTAGCAAGCAAGTACTCACGCTGGTTCTGATCAGGTCTCCATAGGTGATGGTTTTCCTCTGGGGTCCAAGTCTTTATCCTGGCAAAGCCAGAGTTACAGCCAAGCCATGCAGTCCATGTGTGCCTCCAGGCAGGGAGGTCACTAGTCTAGCAGCATCTGCTAGAGATCTCAGTGTGAGAGTGAGGAGAGTGAGTAAGAGTATCAAAAGCTCCTGGCTCAG
>QEPC01011753.1:288297-302449 GCA_003113815.1 Sphenodon punctatus
CCCCGCCATACCCATCCAGAACAGATTTTGATAACATGGAGTCTGCGAGTTGCCCTCTAAACACACGCGCTACTGTCCCACTACATGTAGGCAGGTACATACCATCGACCCCTACTCATGCACCCACTACCGTTACAATCTCCAGACGCCCTCCTCCAGAAGTACCTTCAGTACTGGTCAATTTTCCACATCCAGACCTGGCACCGGTGCAGGACACAAAGGGCGACACGCACACCCCACGGTCAGTCCCACCCCACAGTTCCAGCAGCACAATCCATTCCTAGAGAACAGGAACCAGCGCAGGGTCACAGGTCAGCACAGCCCCTAGGGACCACCTTCCTCAGCTCCCTCCTAGGGAATCCCCCCTCCGATCACCCTGCTTCAGGACAGCTTCCACCCTACCTGGAGGTTTCGTCAGGGAGATCTGCATCCTCGTCCTCATCCTCCTCTTCTCCTGTCCTAGAGAAGGACGAGACTATTTCCCCTCCTCCACCGGATACCGTCTGACCCCAATCTTGTCCTGGCGACAGAGGACATGAAGGCCTTCAAAGCCATGCTAAACAGACTAGTATCAGCACTGCCTAAACTCCCCACCAAGGTGGTCAGAAAGACCCAGTCAGGTCCAGTGTTTCGTATTCTAGGTAGCGAGGAATCGGGGCACCTCATGTTTCCTGTGTTCAAGCAGCTTATGGAGCCTTCCACTTCAGTGTGGTCCAAACTCTCCTCAGCTGTTCCCATCAACAAGCTGGCTGACGCCCTCTATGCCATCCCCAAGGAAGGGGCTAATATTTTCTATAGACACCCTCCCC
This sequence comes from Sphenodon punctatus, assembly GCA_003113815.1. Classification (NCBI taxonomy): domain Eukaryota; kingdom Metazoa; phylum Chordata; class Lepidosauria; order Sphenodontia; family Sphenodontidae; genus Sphenodon; species Sphenodon punctatus. Next base: position 289,107 of record QEPC01011753.1, read on the forward strand.
CTAACTCTGTAGTCATCACAGCAGCCTCGCTCAAGACTAGAGCAGGGGGCCTTCAAACCTCCCCATCCAACAGAGGGGGTGGACATTTGAACATCCTGGGGAGGAAGATCTTCTCCTCTGAGACTTTATTCCTCAGAGCCTCTAACTATGCCTCTGCTATGTGTGCATAGTACCAACACTGACTCTGGTCTCAGTTGAGCAAGACAACTGATCCTAATCAAGTAGCTGCTATCCAAAAGGAGGGTATGCAAATTGCCCAGTTCTAGCTTACGGCCAGCATGCATATTGTTGACTGCAACATTAGGGGAATGGCCTCTTGCCATAATTCTCAGGAGACCTGCCTGGCTCAGATCTACTGCTCTTACCCCTGAGAACAAGACTCGGATTGAGGATTTGCCGTTTGATTGCGAGGGTCTCTTTGCTTCTCAACAAACAGGGAGGGGCACAATCTACGTGCCTCTCACTTAAAGCAGAGGCTATTTGGACCTGGAGCATCAAGCACAACGTTCACCTTCAGGCTATACACTTGGAAGGCCAGGAGAATTCTGTCTCAGATCAGCTCAGCCGTCAACTATCCGACCACCACGAGTGGTCCCTAAACGACATTGTTCTGGATGACATCTTTGGAATCTGGGGTACCCCTTCCATAGATCTTTTCACCACTGCAGAGACTGCAAAGATGCCCACCTTCTGCAGCCATGCGGGTCTAGCGCCACTGCACCAGGATCAATGTCAGATGCCTTCACAATCTCCTGGAGTGAGGAATTCGTCTATGCCTTTCCCCCAATACTTCTCCTGCACAAGGTGCCTCACAAGATCAGATCGGATCATTCCTACGTTATTCTTATAGCCCCCTTTTGGCTGAGGCAAACATGGTTCCAGATGCTCAAGGAACTGGCTACCGAGATCACAGAGCTTCCTCTCAAACCAGACCTCTTGTCCCAACAACGAGGCACCATTTTTCATCGTGACCTAAAAATGCTCCATCTCTGCGCCTGGCTGATTCTTTTATGACGGAGGACTTGTCCCCGGAGACGACTGTCCTGTTGAATTCCCGCCACCCCTCAACCAGGGTGTGCTACACAGCGAAGTGGACTCGCTTCTCTCATTGGTGTACTTCCCTCAACACACCACTAACCTCTCTCAAAATGGATCATGTATTCAAATACCTACTACATCTCCAGGAATCTGGACTCTCTCTCTCCTCCATTAAGGTACACTTGACTGCTCTCTTGTCTCGCCTCAAACCGGACTGCGCAGAGACTCTGTTCTTCCACTCTTTGATGAGGACCTTCTGGAAGGGTCTCGTTAATTCTTTCCCCCCGTTTACCCACCCAGCTCCCCAGTGGGATCTTAATCTGGTGTTATCAAAATTAATGGGCCCCCCATTTGAACCCATGGCTGCTTGTTCCATGGAGAGCCTGTCCATAAAAACTGCCGCCTTAGTGGCCATCACCTCAGCCCGAAGAGTTAGTGAATTGGCAGCCCTCAGAGCCTCTCCACCCTACATCCACTTTTGCAGTAACAAGGTTGACCTACGGACTGACCCTTTGTTTATTTCTAAAGTCTTCTCCCTCTTACACTTCAACCAAACTATATCTTTACCAGTCATCTTCCTGAGACCACATTCATCCTGTACGGAACAAGCTCTACATACTCTAGATTTAAAGAGGGCTCTCTCTTTCTACATCGACAGAACTAGACACATCAGGGCTTCCAATGCACTTTTCATCTCCTATGGGGGACAAAGAGTTGGAGTTAAGATTACTTCACAGAGACTTTCAAAGTGGATTCTCCTATGCAGAGAAGCTATCATCGAGCTGGGAAGACACCACCTTCCCATCTGCAAGCCCACTCGACTAGAACAGTAGCCACTATCTCTGGCTATCCTTCGTGGTGCTCCGATCATAGACATATGTAAAGCTGCTACGTGGTCCTCTCTTCACACGTTTGCAAACCATTACTCCTTGGACCTAGCGGCAAGATCGGATACCCTAGTGGGGAAAGCAGCCCTCCAATCACTCTTTTATTAACCTCCACAACTCCCACCACCTTGAGGTAGGTGTCTCAACTGCTATTCACTCTGCAAAGAGTGAGAATTGCGGAGATCCTCAAAGAAGAAATAGAGGTTACTTACCAGTAACTCTGTTCTTCGAGAGAGCTCTGCATATTCTCACGACCCGCCCTCCTTCCCCTCTGTCTCAGATGTACCTACGGAAATCGTCTTCCGGGAAGGAGTTGGAAGGAACTGAGGCGGCGAGGGCTCCTCCCTCTATTTATAGAGTCCCGTTCTTGCGTGATCTTGAGCCCGCACTTTTGACGGAATGGGAAGGGGGATGGAGGGGTGGAGCCCTCACCGTGTTCTATATCTTTTCAGGTTTTTCAGGCTAGAAACTGCTGACGTCAAGGTCTCCGGTGCCTGCAGAGCAGGAAGTGAATCCCAAGAGTGAGAATACGCAGAGCTCTCTTGAAGAACAGAGTTACTAGTAAGTAACCTCTATTTCCCAGTTCTGTACCTGGGGTGTCAGCCTTGTGGCAGGCATCACCAAACAAAGAACATAAGCACCTTAGCTGATCAGACCAATGGTCTATCCAGCCCAGTATCCTGTCTCTGACAGTAGCAGCTTTGGTTACTTCCAGTAAGTGCACAACTCGTTAGAAGGGAATGATTGATTTCCTGCTTTTCACTCCCAGCTCCTGACAGTCAGACGTCTCATCCCTTGATGAGGGTGAGAGAAATTGTGGAACTGAGACCAAGGTATCTGTAGTTGACACCACAACTCGCTTTGGCCGTGAGACAAAGTAGGTGCATTGATCACTTTTATTCAACCACTTCTGTTGTCGAGCGTGGGCAAAAGCTTTTGAGTTACGCAGAACTCTTCCTGAGCTGAATATAAAGAGGTTGAGTTTAATTTGCATAGTGGTCATGTAGCATATGAAATGGCCCTAAAAACAATTGAGGGCATACAGACAGGATTCCAGTTCATCATGAGGCCACTATCTCCATTTAGTCCATTGATCTTGGTATCAAATAAACGTATGAGTTTTAATTCCAAGGCCCATCTTTTAAAGGGGTTGTACACAGGGATGCCAGCAGAATTTACTTTAGGGAATGGGGTGGGGCAACCCCTTTGTTATGCGCCTTATTGTGATATCATGACACTTGGAAAGGGGCATGGTCATGTAGGGAAAAGAGCGTGACTGAGGTACGACCCTGCCCCATTCCACTGTCACCGCAACTCCTTCTGAGCATAGCGATGTCACAGTGCTCGGAAGGGGGGGTGTTACATCAGAAAGGGGGGGGAGCCAGGGAGGTGCGTTTGCTCCCCCATCCCATCACCCATGGTGCTGTAGCACCCGCATGGTATCCACACATACTAAAGAGGATACTGCTTTAAGCAGGATTTGCTGACTTAGGTTAGCCAGTTAACAAGAAGCAGCTGTGAGAGTCACAAGACAGCTGCCTAGATAAATGGAGAAGCCTTCAGTCTGTGGGGGAGACTGTGAGGAGAAGGGAGATCTACAGTAACAGGCCCTGTAGAGGAAAAGAAACCCCGGCTGCTAGAGTTTAAGCAGAGCCTGAATCCTCAAGGAGTTTCAGGGAGTCAGCTTTGGGAAGAGCATATACACACTGTCATGGGTTTGGGGGCTCAGTACGCCACTCTCCGCTGTTGTGACTTAGGCTGCTTTTAAACGAGGAGCGCTGAAGCACCTCCTCAACGCCGCATTAAAGCAAAGCCGCCGGAAGTGACGTTCTCCCCGTTGCTGCCACCGCCGCCGGCTGGAGACACGGGACTTTGGAGCGGCGCGTTCTTAAGGCTTCAATTATCAGCCTTAAGTACCTTTCCAGGGTCCTTTGTTTGGTTTTCCTGCCAGGTGACTCTGTGCTTTCAGTCACGTCNTACCGCCTCCAGCCAGAAGCGCCTCCCACTCTATGAGCAACTCCCGCACCAGGGATCATAGCACTAAATACCCTGGTGAGGAGAGGAAGAAGAAGGGCAAAAGTACCGGAGCAGGGGAAACACACACACCCGTACCATATAAGTGGAGACTATTCTCTCTGACCCTGAGCAATCTATGCTCCTGCCGACGCTGGTTGTACCGATCCCTACAGTACCAAAGCCAAACCCACAGCCTGCTCCTACCACTACACCCCTAGAGGTGGCGCTACCGCCCCATCAGAATGGCGCAAGGACTCTCGCTCCTTCTCTCACCACAGTGAGCACCACAGGCATCACCAGTCGAAATCTAGATCTCCGCCCAGGTATAGAACCTTGCAAACTGACAGCCCTAGCAGATCTGTGCACAGATCTCCTTCCAGACCACTAGGTACAACTCTCCAGTACCACAGGTACCAGAGGGGACACTCTCTCTGTTCCTGCTGCTCCCCTTACGACGACTCGCAGTACCAGCGATACCAGGACTATCAGAGAGCTTACAGGTACCGCTCCCACTCGAGGAGCAGGTCCCCGCCATACCCATCCAGAACAGATTTTGATAACATGGAGTCTGCGAGTTGCCCTCTAAACACACGCGCTACTGTCCCACTACATGTAGGCAGGTACATACCATCGACCCCTACTCACGCACCCACTACCGTTACAATCTCCAGACGCCCTCCTCCAGAAGTACCTTCAGTACTGGTCAATTTTCCACATCCAGACCTGGCACCGGTGCAGGACACAAAGGGCGACACGCACACCCCACGGTCAGTCCCACCCCACAGTTCCAGCAGCACAATCCATTCCTAGAGAACAGGAACCAGCGCAGGGTCACAGGTCAGCACAGCCCCTAGGGACCACCTTCCTCAGCTCCCTCCTAGGGAATCCCCCCTCCGATCACCCTGCTTCAGGACAGCTTCCACCCTACCTGGAGGTTTCGTCAGGGAGATCTGCATCCTCGTCCTCATCCTCCTCTTCTCCTGTCCTAGAGAAGGACGAGACTATTTCCCCTCCTCCACCGGATACCGTCTGACCCCAATCTTGTCCTGGCGACAGAGGACATGAAGGCCTTCAAAGCCATGCTAAACAGACTAGTATCAGCACTGCCTAAACTCCCCACCAAGGTGGTCAGAAAGACCCAGTCAGGTCCAGTGTTTCGTATTCTAGGTAGCGAGGAATCGGGGCACCTCATGTTTCCTGTGTTCAAGCAGCTTATGGAGCCTTCCACTTCAGTGTGGTCCAAACTCTCCTCAGCTGTTCCCATCAACAAGCTGGCTGACGCCCTCTATGCCATCCCCAAGGAAGGGGCTAATATTTTCTATAGACACCCTCCCCCTAACTCTGTAGTCATCACAGCAGCCTCGCTCAAGACTAGAGCAGGGGGCCTTCAAACCTCCCCATCCAACAGAGGGGGTGGACATTTGAACATCCTGGGGAGGAAGATCTTCTCCTCTGAGACTTTATTCCTCAGAGCCTCTAACTATGCCTCTGCTATGTGTGGATAGTACCAACACTGACTCTGGTCTCAGTTGAGCAAGACAACTGATCCTAATCAAGTAGCTGCTATCCAAAAGGAGGGTATGCAAATTGCCCAGTTCTAGCTTACGGCCAGCATGCATATTGTTGACTGCAACATTAGGGGAATGGCCTCTTGCCATAATTCTCAGGAGACCTGCCTGGCTCAGATCTACTGCTCTTACCCCTGAGAACAAGACTCGGATTGAGGATTTGCCGTTTGATTGCGAGGGTCTCTTTGCTTCTCAACAAACAGGGAGGGGCACAATCTACGTGCCTCTCACTTAAAGCAGAGGCTATTTGGACCTGGAGCATCAAGCACAACGTTCACCTTCAGGCTATACACTTGGAAGGCCAGGAGAATTCTGTCTCAGATCAGCTCAGCCGTCAACTATCCGACCACCACGAGTGGTCCCTAAACGACATTGTTCTGGATGACATCTTTGGAATCTGGGGTACCCCTTCCATAGATCTTTTCACCACTGCAGAGACTGCAAAGATGCCCACCTTCTGCAGCCATGCGGGTCTAGCGCCACTGCACCAGGATCAATGTCAGATGCCTTCACAATCTCCTGGAGTGAGGAATTCGTCTATGCCTTTCCCCCAATACTTCTCCTGCACAAGGTGCCTCACAAGATCAGATCGGATCATTCCTACGTTATTCTTATAGCCCCCTTTTGGCTGAGGCAAACGTGGTTCCAGATGCTCAAGGAACTGGCTACCGAGATCACAGAGCTTCCTCTCAAACCAGACCTCTTGTCCCAACAACGGGGCACCATTTTTCATCGTGACCTAAAAATGCTCCATCTCTGCGCCTGGCTGATTCTTTTATGACGGAGGATTTGTCCCCGGAGACGACTGTCCTGTTGAATTCCTGCCACCCCTCAACCAGGGTGTGCTACACAGCGAAGTGGACTCGCTTCTCTCATTGGTGTACTTCCCTCAACACACCACTAACCTCTCTCAAAATGGATCATGTATTCAAATACCTACTACATCTCCAGGAATCTGGACTCTCTCTCTCCTCCATTAAGGTACACTTGACTGCTCTCTTGTCTCGCCTCAAACCGGACTGCGCAGAGCCTCTGTTCTTCCACTCTTTGATGAGGACCTTCTGGAAGGGTCTCGTTAATTCTTTCCCCCCGTTTACCCACCCAGCTCCCCAGTGGGATCTTAATCTGGTGTTATCAAAATTAATGGGCCCCCCATTTGAACCCATGGCTGCTTGTTCCATGGAGAGCCTGTCCATAAAAACTGCCGCCTTAGTGGCCATCACCTCAGCCCGAAGAGTTAGTGAATTGGCAGCCCTCAGAGCCTCTCCACCCTACATCCACTTTTGCAGTAACAAGGTTGACCTACGGACTGACCCTTTGTTTATTTCTAAAGTCTTCTCCCTCTTACACTTCAACCAAACTATATCTTTACCAGTCATCTTCCTGAGACCACATTCATCCTGTACGGAACAAGCTCTACATACTCTAGATTTAAAGAGGGCTCTCTCTTTCTACATCGACAGAACTAGACACATCAGGGCTTCCAATGCACTTTTCATCTCCTATGGGGGACAAAGAGTTGGAGTTAAGATTACTTCACAGAGACTTTCAAAGTGGATTCTCCTATGCAGAGAAGCTATCATCGAGCTGGGAAGACACCACCTTCCCATCTGCAAGCCCACTCGACTAGAACAGTAGCCACTATCTCTGGCTATCCTTCGTGGTGCTCCGATCATAGACATATGTAAAGCTGCTACGTGGTCCTCTCTTCACACGTTTGCAAACCATTACTCCTTGGACCTAGCGGCAAGATCGGATACCCTAGTGGGGAAAGCAGCCCTCCAATCACTCTTTTATTAACCTCCACAACTCCCACCACCTTGAGGTAGGTGTCTCAACTGCTATTCACTCTGCAAAGAGTGAGAATTGCGGAGATCCTCAAAGAAGAAATAGAGGTTACTTACCAGTAACTCTGTTCTTTGAGAGAGCTCTGCATATTCTCACGACCCGCCCTCCTTCCCCTCTGTCTCAGATGTACCTACGGAAATCGTCTTCCGGGAAGGAGTTGGAAGGAACTGAGGCGGCGAGGGCTCCTCCCTCTATTTATAGAGTCCCGTTCTTGCGTGATCTTGAGCCCGCACTTTTGACGGAATGGGAAGGGGGATGGAGGGGTGGAGCCCTCACCGTGTTCTATATCTTTTCAGGTTTTTCAGGCTAGAAACTGCTGACGTCAAGGTCTCCGGTGCCTGCAGAGCAGGAAGTGAATCCCAAGAGTGAGAATACGCAGAGCTCTCTTGAAGAACAGAGTTACTAGTAAGTAACCTCTATTTCCCAGTTCTGTACCTGGGGTGTCAGCCTTGTGGCAGGCATCACCAAACAAAGAACATAAGCACCTTAGCTGATCAGACCAATGGTCTATCCAGCCCAGTATCCTGTCTCTGACAGTAGCAGCTTTGGTTACTTCCAGTAAGTGCACAACTCGTTAGAAGGGAATGATTGATTTCCTGCTTTTCACTCCCAGCTCCTGACAGTCAGACGTCTCATCCCTTGATGAGGGTGAGAGAAATTGTGGAACTGAGACCAAGGTATCTGTAGTTGACACCACAACTCGCTTTGGCCGTGAGACAAAGTAGGTGCATTGATCACTTTTATTCAACCACTTCTGTTGTCGAGCGTGGGCAAAAGCTTTTGAGTTACGCAGAACTCTTCCTGAGCTGAATATAAAGAGGTTGAGTTTAATTTGCATAGTGGTCATGTAGCATATGAAATGGCCCTAAAAACAATTGAGGGCATACAGACAGGATTCCAGTTCATCATGAGGCCACTATCTCCATTTAGTCCATTGATCTTGGTATCAAATAAACGTATGAGTTTTAATTCCAAGGCCCATCTTTTAAAGGGGTTGTACACAGGGATGCCAGCAGAATTTACTTTAGGGAATGGGGTGGGGCAACCCCTTTGTTATGCGCCTTATTGTGATATCATGACACTTGGAAAGGGGCATGGTCATGTAGGGAAAAGAGCGTGACTGAGGTACGACCCTGCCCCATTCCACTGTCACCGCAACTCCTTCTGAGCATAGCGATGTCACAGTGCTCGGAAGGGGGGGTGTTACATCAGAAAGGGGGGGGAGCCAGGGAGGTGCGTTTGCTCCCCCATCCCATCACCCATGGTGCTGTAGCACCCGCATGGTATCCACACATACTAAAGAGGATACTGCTTTAAGCAGGATTTGCTGACTTAGGTTAGCCAGTTAACAAGAAGCAGCTGTGAGAGTCACAAGACAGCTGCCTAGATAAATGGAGAAGCCTTCAGTCTGTGGGGGAGACTGTGAGGAGAAGGGAGATCTACAGTAACAGGCCCTGTAGAGGAAAAGAAACCCCGGCTGCTAGAGTTTAAGCAGAGCCTGAATCCTCAAGGAGTTTCAGGGAGTCAGCTTTGGGAAGAGCATATACACACTGTCATGGGTTTGGGGGCTCAGTACGCCACTCTCCGCTGTTGTGACTTAGGCTGCTTTTAAACGAGGAGCGCTGAAGCACCTCCTCAACGCCGCATTAAAGCAAAGCCGCCGGAAGTGACGTTCTCCCCGTTGCTGCCACCGCCGCCGGCTGGAGACACGGGACTTTGGAGCGGCGCGTTCTTAAGGCTTCAATTATCAGCCTTAAGTACCTTTCCAGGGTCCTTTGTTTGGTTTTCCTGCCAGGTGACTCTGTGCTTTCAGTCACGTCCACAGGAAGAAGTCCATTTGCAACTCAATGGTTTATGGCTAGTGTCTGCAGAGGTGTTTAGGCTTTTTCTGAATACACATTCAGCATGACTTTGCATTTCTCCATTGCATGAAGTGAGTTTCCAGTTCTCAGCTTTCACATTACATACATGTTTAACCTTTATCTTTACATATTTGTTAGACCTGTAGTTTACACGTAGTCCAGTGTCTCCTTGTGACACATACACAAGAGTTCCAGGTGGAACCTGACCTTTGTGTGCTAAAGGAACTGTTTGCTGCTGGAGGCAAGGGCTGGCTGTAGGGAAGGTAGAAACTAGAGTCTCAAGTGCCTAAGGTGCTTGTTAGACAAATAAGTACCCTAGGATTGAGGCAAACGCTAGATTTGCTACTAGTGATTGTGGATTAGTATGACCAGATATACACATTTTAGAGGACACTTATGAGACAGGTAGGTTGCAGGGTTGCATTGGTTCCAATGCAGCCCTGAAACCTGTGTTTCTCAAGTGTCCTCTTAAGATTTGCATATCTGGCCACCCTGCTGTGGCTGCTGGGTGTAGCAACTCCTCAGACCTATATTTTCCCAACCAAACAAAGGTCACTCCTTTAGAAGGAATGACCCCTGGGTGGTTCTACATGATTATACGGGTTTCTTTTCAGAACAGGAGTCAGAAATGGAGTAGCCAGTTGGGCATTAGGATGCCCTAGTCATTACAAGTTCACTTGTAAATCTAAGTATGGTTTGGTTTCACCTGTGTAGCTACCATTGGTGCATTAAAACATGTGCTGAAAGCCATTGAAATCTGGGGGAATCTTTCACTGTCTCAAAGCTAGGCATGTACTTGTGTAGCTTGGTCAAGCGTGACTTGCCCAAGACCCTAATGCAGGGGTGACCAAGACATCAGTCACTGTTGACCAGTCAACTATGCTCAACTTCCAGTAACCCATGGTAGCTACTGGTCCCCTCCCACCATGCTGTTCCTTCCAGACAGTGTACGCTGCTGCGATCCCTCCATTACCTGCACCACTGCTGGGGCCCACAAGTGGCACACTGCCTGGAGCAGCCGCAAAGAGGGAGCTGCTTCTAGCGGTCTTTTTCTGTGGATGATGTGTGGTGTTTCTGGGGCTCAACAGTGGTGCAGGGGAAAATGTATGGTGCCCAGAGGAGAGGGGACCTGAAGTGACACCGCGGTTGCTGCTGCTGCATAATAACACAAAAGAGGGGACCAAAACCAGGCGCTTTTCCCCATGCTACTGTGAGTGCTGCTTCTGCCTAGGGTTGCCACTTATGAAAAATGTTTTAGGGCTTGTATTGGTGCCTAAGGTGCCAATGCAGGCCCTGAAACATGTATTTTTCATAAGTGTTCCTTAAGAATTTGCATAGATGGCAACCCTACTTCTGCCTCTCCCATACTGGGGGGAGGGGGACGTGTGTGTGTGCGCGTGCGCGTGTGTGTGTTTGGGACTCCGTGACTGCGCAGGGCTGGGGTCTTCAAAAGGGGATGAAGGGGCTCTCCTGCCCCTTTCTGAGCACTGAAGGAGCACTCATCTGGAAAGAGGTGGGGTGAAACTGACATGCACACCCCACCGTCACTCAGTTAAGACTAGCTGTAGTTTCAATTCCTGACTCTCTGTAGGATGTTATTAGCCAGAGTCCCAACCCAGCCTTTTATTCACAAGGCCATCCTTCCTCTTGCCTGGCAATTCTTCCTGAGCAGCAGGCCCATAGCCAAGGTGGGGTTACCCTGCAGGTGGGGGGCATGCCTTTGGGAAGGAACAATTCAGAGTTGCCTATAACAAAGGGACTTCATGCATGGAGCTTTCAGATGTGTGAATGAGACCACTTCTAAACTATACACGATGTGCTTGCGTGCAGAGCTGTTGGGGGCAGAGGTCTTGGACATGGGCAGACTCAGGATTGGGATCTAGATAGGAGAATGGCAAGAATCAGGGTAGAACAAGGGTCGGATCAGATGCAGAGTAAGAATTGGGCAGGAATCTGAGGTGACACACTATTCCACCCAGCTTCCTGTAGCTACAGGGCAGGGCTGGAGCAAGGGGCCTTCTAAGATTGAGTCCAGGCCCCAAGCTAAGGTACAGCAATGGTGCAGCTAGCCAGTCACTATGCTAAAACCTTAGCCTTGTTGGCTCAAGACCCAGTTCCTTAAGAGTCAGTTGTTGGTAGCTTTCTTGGCTGCCTATGTCTGAATTCTGTAAAGCAATTAAGTTCCAATTTTCTGTATACGCCTACTGTTGAAGCAGGGCAGGCAGGCAGCCTTCACGGAGGTACCAAAACCTCACCTCTCACTGTGTCTATCTTCAAATTTGTTAAGCTCATTGGCTGTGATTCACAAACCATTCACTCTGTAAGTGGTTTGCGGATCATGGTCCTTATTAATATTTCTAGTGAGATGAGGACACATCTGGTGCACTATTTCAGTGTGATACATAGAATCTTTAGAGCTGAAAGTTACCTCAAGAGTACCCCTTCCCTGTCTCCCCTCCCCCTGTCTTTAGATTGTAAGCTCTTTTGGGCAGGGACTGTGTCTATCTTGTTTTTTGTAACGCGCCACGTACATCGCTGGCACTATATAAATGCTTATAATAATAATAATTAATAATCTAGTCCAACCCCCTGTTTGGACTATGGTTACAGCATCCTCAACAGTTGGCTGTCCAGCCTCTTTTTGAAAACCTCCAGCAATGGAGAGCCTACAATTTCCCTGGGTCACTTGTTCCATTGCTGCACTACTCTTATGGTTAGGAAGTTTTTTCCTGATATCCAACCTAAATCTTGCCTCCTTCTTCACCTCCAAGATAGACAAGATCCACCTCGACATCGCTTCCCACTCCTCTCTTCCCACTCNGGCACCATTTTTCATCGTGACCTAAAAATGCTCCATCTCTGCGCCTGGCTGATTCTTTTATGACGGAGGAATTGTCCCCGGAGACGACTGTCCTGTTGAATTCCCGCCACCCCTCAACCAGGGTGTGCTACACAGCGAAGTGGACTCGCTTCTCTCATTGGTGTACTTCCCTCAACACACCACTAACCTCTCTCAAAATGGATCATGTATTCAAATACCTACTACATCTCCAGGAATCTGGACTCTCTCTCTCCTCCATTAAGGTACACTTGACTGCTCTCTTGTCTCGCCTCAAACCGGACTGCGCAGAGCCTCTGTTCTTCCACTCTTTGATGAGGACCTTCTGGAAGGGTCTCGTTAATTCTTTCCCCCCGTTTACCCACCCAGCTCCCCAGTGGGATCTTAATCTGGTGTTATCAAAATTAATGGGCCCCCCATTTGAACCCATGGCTGCTTGTTCCATGGAGAGCCTGTCCATAAAAACTGCCGCCTTAGTGGCCATCACCTCAGCCCGAAGAGTTAGTGAATTGGCAGCCCTCAGAGCCTCTCCACCCTACATCCACTTTTGCAGTAACAAGGTTGACCTACGGACTGACCCTTTGTTTATTTCTAAAGTCTTCTCCCTCTTACACTTCAACCAAACTATATCTTTACCAGTCATCTTCCTGAGACCACATTCATCCTGTACGGAACAAGCTCTACATACTCTAGATTTAAAGAGGGCTCTCTCTTTCTACATCGACAGAACTAGACACATCAGGGCTTCCAATGCACTTTTCATCTCCTATGGGGGACAAAGAGTTGGAGTTAAGATTACTTCACAGAGACTTTCAAAGTGGATTCTCCTATGCAGAGAAGCTATCATCGAGCTGGGAAGACACCACCTTCCCATCTGCAAGCCCACTCGACTAGAACAGTAGCCACTATCTCTGGCTATCCTTCGTGGTGCTCCGATCATAGACATATGTAAAGCTGCTACGTGGTCCTCTCTTCACACGTTTGCAAACCATTACTCCTTGGACCTAGCGGCAAGATCGGATACCCTAGTGGGGAAAGCAGCCCTCCAATCACTCTTTTATTAACCTCCACAACTCCCACCACCTTGAGGTAGGTGTCTCAACTGCTATTCACTCTGCAAAGAGTGAGAATTGCGGAGATCCTCAAAGAAGAAATAGAGGTTACTTACCAGTAACTCTGTTCTTTGAGAGAGCTCTGCATATTCTCACGACCCGCCCTCCTTCCCCTCTGTCTCAGATGTACCTACGGAAATCGTCTTCCGGGAAGGAGTTGGAAGGAACTGAGG
>QEPC01011753.1:302901-320552 GCA_003113815.1 Sphenodon punctatus
CATCTTCATGAATGTTAGACCCCTTGTCTCTCCCTCTGTTCCCCTTCCTAAGTCTCTCCCCCAGCTCCTGTCTCTCAGATTGTAAGCCCTAGGGGCAGGGACCGTGTCTATTTTATTACTTTGTAAAGTGCCAGGTACACTGCTGGTGCTATATAAATGTTTGTTAATAATAATAATAGTAATAATAAATCTACATGGGTTGATTATTTCAGTCCCTGCCCTCTGTAGCTATGCAGAACGGTTCCTTGCCATCTACTTGGTGGCAGCCCTTTAGCTAGTGCTATAGTGATTAGTAGTAGTATTTGAAGATTGCTGTCATCTCTTCTCATTAATCTTCTCTTCATTGGGCTAAACATACCCAGTTCCTTCAAACTTTTTTCATAAGATTTCTTTCCAAACCTTTTATCAATTTTGTTGCCTTTCTCTGAACCCACTCCAATTTCTCAATGTCCTTCTTTTAAAATGAAGTGCCCAAAATGGGGGACACTATTCCAGGTGAGGTCTGATCAGTGCTGAATAGGGGGAATTATTACTTCTGCTGACACACAAAATCCTTGCCCCACTCCTCCCCCCTTCCCTGAGGCTGCCTATAGGCCTAGGAAGTGGACAACTTCTACCCTTAACAGTGATTGGGAGAGGAGGGGGGAAATTGAGAGTTTGACTTCTTTACAGTTAATCAGGGTTTTCTCTCCCACATTCCCAGGCTCCTGTTTCTCTTTTCCATGTTGCTGAGGATGGAGTTTAAAGTGAGAGGCTGGTGTTTCTTTTTATAGTTACAGTAATTAAATCATTTCATAAAGCAGAGGCTGAAGCCAATGAGTATGCCTTGGATAAATTACATTGAGCCAATGAAGCAAGCACTGTCTGCTGCAAAAGTCATGATTCCTAGTGGCACAGCTGCTCACCAGGGGAGAATGGGGGTGTCTGACGATGTGCACTCTGAACTGTTCAGCAGGTTGTAACCTGGGAGTTTATTAAATCCAGCTCTCTGCTTCCTGATTCGTCGTAGGCGATCCTGCTTTCTGTAAGACAAGGATTCCAATCTGTGGGTCTGGACCCCAAGCGTGGCTGGGCCATCAGTGGGTTGAGTCACGATCCCAACTAATACCCAAGATAGAACTTGGGTTCACTGGTGATAATGGGGAAAACACAGGTACCTGCTAATACTTTATATATTTGCATGTCTTCGACCTCTGGGGTCACAGGATTATATTTATCTCCAATAGGGCCCCATAAGCCAAACATATGGGAACCCCTGCTCCTGGCCATCCTGACTCGTATCTGGATGGTCTCAGTTTTACTATTGTTGTACTGGAGGAGAAAGAAGCTCTTTCTAGACAGCAGCATTGGTTTGGTGGGTTTTGTTTTTGTTAATGAGTGGGAGACCAGCTGCAGTAGCCGTCACCAGTCTGGGCAGCTACAGCCATGCAGCCAGGGCCAGATCCAGGTAAGTGCAGGTTGTGTGATTTCATAGGGGACCATGTACTGGGGGCCCTTGCAGGGACCCCCAAACTTACGACATCCATGAATAAACTGAAGATGACAACATGAATGGGAGAAGCACTGGCATAAAATACAGGGTCACAGGACCTCAAATGTGGGGAGCCCCAGCCTATGGAGGGCCCGCAGCAATTCAGGAGGGGGTGTATAAGTAAATTAGGTTAGGTTAAGGGTCAAATAAGTTTATTTGGGCATAGCAAAGCCATAACCAGAATGATCAAAATACAAAACATAACATAAGCATGAACTCATAAAATAAAATAACCATAAAACTTTTATATCAATCTGACTATAGCAACAACCAAATACTTATAGGCATTACTAACAAACCAAAATACATAAATATAACGAGTTACCATAATAACTATCTTAGATAGTTTAAACTATCCATCATACAAAATTACCCATCCATCACATAACAATTTATGATCATTACCCCTCCAGTGCATTAACATTATAAGATACTCCATGAAGTCTCCCTCATACGTCTACTAAGGTACAATCACCTAGTACTCCCAGAATCTAGCCTTTATGGGTTTTAAAATGTATAAAACAATCTCTAATACTGAATGCCTTACACAAAAATGTTGCAACTGCATAGGAGACCTCATAGGCATGATCCGCAAGCAAGATTTGGGCCAACTCAAAACTAGACTTACCATGATATTTTTAAAGAATATTGACAAGCAGTGACACGCGAATCTGGCTGTACAATTGGCAGTCAAATAAAATATGGGTCACCATCTCTGTCTGGAGGTGGTCAAAGGGACATAAGCATTTCCCGAAGGGAATTCCATTACCGCAACCCTCCAAAATCTTAGAGGGCAGGGCATTCAACCTGGCCCTAAGAAGTTTACCCCCCAGGGTCGGGGACATTTTGTTTTTCCAGTAATTTGCAATCTGCCCTACATCCGGGGTGAGCTTGCTATACATTCCCAAAGATGAACTTTCCTGAGTTATGGCTGTGGCAGAAGCTGCCAGGAGCATCCCTGCCCTTTCCATGTGACCTTCACTGACACTCTGGCTTCCAAGTTGACTAGGCCTGATTTCGCAACCAGCCGCATGGCAGAAGTTCGCAATACCAGGGGAAGGGATCTACAGCCAGCATGGCTGGAGGGGTCATCCCCTGATTGGAGTAGGTACAGCCAGGTAAACCCCAAGGACCAATCACGAATGAGGGGTAGTGGGCTTTTAAAAAGAAAGACACACCTCTCAGGGGGAGTCTTCCTTCTTGTCTTCTGTTTGCTCTGGACACTGACCTTGTGCTATGGAACTAAGGGAATGGCTCCTGGCCTGTTTGGACTAAACCGAACCTAAGGACTGAACCCCTTTGCTGCAAGGCAAGGGTGCACCTGAAGCTGTGAGTAATTGAATGTTACATCCGAGGGACCAGTTTAGGTTAGATGCTACTAAAAAGGCCACTGTGCCTAAACTGTTCTGATCAATTTCTTTTGCTCAAGGATTCAAAGTACCTCACATGGTTGGTTAACCTGTGATACTGGGTTTAAAATACCATTAAAGTAATATTCCTTTTTCTTGATCTAAAAGGTTTGTGTTTGTGTGTTAGCAAACACGCTTCTGTACACTCAGGTGGCAGAAATTGGGAACTGTTTTATACTGGCTTGTGAGCCTGGCTGTTTAAAGCAGCAGAAGAGGTCTCATTTTCCCCAGAGGGATGAGACTGGAAATTTAAGTAAATACTCTGGGTGGTGGCAGCGGGAAGAGACCAGATAATAAGTGGGTAATGGGGTGCCGGGAGGCTGGGGTGAACCCCAGTGGGCTCTGTTACGCCACAATGGCCATATCCTCCTGGTGAGCCAGATCATTAATCCTTCCGAAAAGTTCAGATTTAAAGCCATGGAAGGCACCGGGATTTGATTATATACCCATGGAGCTTCTGAAGAGTCAGAGTGATTGGTGGGTTCCATTTCTAACAACCCTGTTTACATGGGTAAATGCTTATGGGTTAATACCATCTGATTGGAAGTTAGTGGTGATAGTTCCCATTTATAAGAAGGGGGCTAGAGAGGACCCAGCCAACTATCATCCTGTCAGCTTCCTGAGTATAGTGGGGAAAATGTATGCAACATTTTTGGCAGATATGTTTACAAACTGACTCCAAACAGAGAATGTCTTACATCTTGAACAAGCTGGTTTTCAGAAAGGAAGGTCCACAATAGATCATATTCTGATTCTCACACATCTGGTAGGAAAATATGTGGTCAAGAATAAGAAATTGTATGCCGCATTTATAGATCTGAAAGCAGCATTCGATTCGGTGAATAGACCTAGGCTTTGGGAAAAATTGGAGAAATCTACAATTAATTGCAGATTGCTATATCTAATTAAGGCACTTCATACGGACAATGTCCTTAGGGTGAAGATGGACTCTACTGGTAATTTAACTAAGGAAATCCCAGCCCAAATTGGAGTCAGGCAGGGTTGCACTTTGGCACCCAGTTTATTTAATTTCTATCTTAATGATTTAGTTCCCAGGGTTTCAGCACCTGAGCAAGTTCCACCTAAGCTGGCGGATCAGGCAGTGGGGGTGCTGCTATATGCCGACAATGCGGTGATTCTATCCCAAACTAGGGTGGGACTAGATAAACAACTAAGGGGGATGGTGACATTTTGTAGAACTAACCAATTGCAGATAAACTACAATAAAACCAAAGTAAACTAGAAATAACATACGTGTTAACATATGGGCCCACAGGACCTGTAATGCAAGAAGCCTCTACTTCTGAAGGGGATGTCATGTTTAACTGAACATAACAAATTAATTGCAATAACATTTTCCTCTTTCAATTGGGTGAGTCAGTGTGCGTCTGTCGAACATTCCTATATTAGGAGTGGGCCCACAGTGCCATTTTGCACAGGGCCTCAATATCACTAGATTTGGCACTGCTAGTAGCATCCATATTCCAGACTGGAACTGCCACCCACCGCAGTCTCAGAGGGACGTAGCAACTGCTCTCTTCTGTATGGGCAGCTGTTCCTTGCAGGTTATGTATGTTCCAATGCCTTCCCAAAGACCTCACACCCAGGAAAGCTAAGAGTTGCCCTCAGTTGTATGACCAGGAGCCCATGTTCACTGCATTTCCTCTACTGGAAGCAATAGGGAAAATGCAGTGAGCATGGGTCCCTGTTTATAGCCATCATGTAAAACCTCTCCAAATCTATTGTGCCCCTAGCTGTTTCCCATACCATGCTTTTACCCTGGTCACTCTCCATCATTGGCCATGGTTTGACTGGAATTTTGATGATGATAGTTAAAATAATTTAGGTTTGCAAGGCAGCCACCCTAGTTCTCAGCCAGAATTTCTAAGTCCATGAGGCTGCTTTCATACATTACAAAATGGGCTATTATAACTGGTATCATCTTGAGTTATTATAATTCTGAAATTTTTGCAATGTGTGTATGCACTATTCCCCTTTTATGCTGCAAGATCTCAGGTCATTGTACAAGCCACATTTGGTAGCTCTTACAATGACCCAAGATCTCTCAGCATAAAAAGGGAATAGTGCATTCACACATTACAAAAATTGTGGAATTATAATACCCAGTATTATCTCGAGTTATTATAATAGCCCATTTTGTAATATGTGAAAGCAAACTGAGATGGAGACAAAATAGTTCAGATGAGGTCTTTCATGAGACTACCATCTTTTGGGTAAGACACTGCAAGCTTTTGGGTCACATCGGGCCCTTCTTCATACAAGTAAAAGGTCAGAACTGAGGGATGCAGGATCATGGGTATGCAGAATTGGTCTGCATACCTGGAGTTGTACGCTGCATTCAGAGGCTTGTCCTGTGAGAATAATGCTCTGAAAATAGATATTTTATTGGACCAATTCAAGTTGTTGGAGGTGCAGAAGCTTTTGGACCTCACAGGGTCCGTTGTCAGGCAAGTCAGGAATTGAAGGACCGTGCCTGATAAAGGACCCTCTGAGGTCAGAAAGCTTGCATACCTCCAACTTGAGCTGGTCCAATAAAAGATATCACTGTGCTACTTTATCTCTATTGCCTGTATTTGGAACCAACATGGCAACCACACTCTCTGAAAATAGATGTCACTGTGTTTGGGTCTGACTTCTTTCTTCTGGTTGTGAAGTTTCCATCTTAAGCTGTGAATTTCAAATTCTTCCTTCATAGCTTTGTGTACTCTTGTGTTGCCTGCCTCCATCAACTATGATCCTGCAAACACTTGTGCATGTACTTATTCTTGTGTGCCTGATCATCCTCTTGGACTCTATGCAGCCACAAGGGTTAAAACCCTTTTTTTAAAATGTAAAGGCACTTTTTAAAAATGTGATTTAAGGGTAACTCGAAGTTAAATATGTCAGCAAGACTGTTAGAAGGTGGGTGCAGAAAGGGTTGTTGACTCCAAATTTTCAAACTTGGATGTCCAGATCCCGGATACAGCTGTAGGCACCCGCCTGGGTCCTCTGTTCTATTATGCTCCCTAAGGTCAGTCAAGGGCAACTTCTTTCATGTTCATCATTGCACCA
Organism: Sphenodon punctatus; assembly: GCA_003113815.1. Classification (NCBI taxonomy): domain Eukaryota; kingdom Metazoa; phylum Chordata; class Lepidosauria; order Sphenodontia; family Sphenodontidae; genus Sphenodon; species Sphenodon punctatus. The sequence goes on from QEPC01011753.1 coordinate 308,914, forward strand.
AGTCCCTTCACCAAACGCATGCAGAGATGTCCTTGGGGGCTGCTTCACAATTTTGGAATTCCTTTCCCTGGAATGTAACCAAAATCCAAGCATGAGCATTTTCCAGATGCAACATAAGACCTATTTATTTGGCCAGGACACTAACAAGATAGGACTTAGGGATTTGTTTTAATGGGAATTTTAGACAGTTTATAGGTTTTTATTTTCATGTGGTTATTAGGTATATCTATATCTGTTGTAAACCACCTTGAGCCACCATGGATGGGTGGATTAAAAATCTAAATAAAATAAAATAGAAAATATGTCACCCTGGTTTTCAAAACCATGGACCCTCCACCACTTTCCAATAAATATGGTGGGTGTTGCTGAATGCACAGCACTTCAGACTAATGTAGGGATCTTAATGGAAACAAAAGCCTCAGCCTCATAAACACGTGTGTATCTGCTTTTCTGGGAACTCAGTAGGAGTTTGCAATGTTGGCCTATTGTATTTTGTGCTGGTACAAGGGTGGGCAGAGAGGCATTCTTGGGGGCTGCTACACAGCTCTGGAAAGCCTTTACCCTGAAGGTTGATGAAACCGGGATTATTCAATACAAGACCTCCTTATTTGGCCAGGCACTTAGAAGGTGGGGATAAAATCCTAGACTGGGTGTAAACAGACAGATGGCAGCCCCACCTCTGCTGTACCTCACCCCTGTGTGACCTGTCCATATAAAGGTAGGCTGCCAGATGTGCAGATGGAGCAGATGTGCAACTCTATGGTGTGTGTGGGGGGGCACCGCATGGGTGGATTGTAGGCTGCGGCTGCCACTGGCTGCATGTAATTCCAGTGCAGGCAGGGCTGGATGTGGGGCTGGCCACCCTCAGAGTAGGTCCGGCAGTAGCCAGCCCTGGGTCCGTCTGAAGACCCCTAATGTCAGAAGGTCATCTTGTCCAACCCCCTGCTTGGATGCAGGATGGCTAAAACTGTAGCATCCCTGATGGATAGCCATCCCGCATTTTTTGAAAACCCAGTGATGTAAAGCCTCCAGCCTCCCTAAGCAACAATTTCCTAGGAATTTTTTTCAGGTATCGGACTGAACTTTACCTTCCTGTAATTTGAGCTCATTATTTCTAGTCCTTCTGTAGCAATGAAAAACCGCTCTTTGCCATCTTTTTACTGGCAGCTCTTCTCATACTTGAAGACTCTCCTTAATTTTCTCTTTGCTAGACTAAACCTACCCCACTTCCTTTAACTTTTCCTCATAAAACTTGCTTTCTAGACATTTCATCATTTTTGTTGCCCTCCTCTGAACCTGCTCTGGTTTGCCAATGTTCTTCTTGAAATGAGACACTCCAAACAGGATAGAGTACTCCAGGTTCTGTCTGACCAATGCTGAATAAACAGAGTGGAATTATTACCTCTGCTGACTGAGGGATGATGCATCTGTTAATGCAGCCTAAAACCGTATTAGCTTTTTCTGCAGTCACATTACATTGCTGCATGTGCTGCAAAGCCAGGAACTCCCCACCCTCATCTCATGCATTTGGTTTGTTTTCCCTAAATACAGAATTTTACATTTATCTTGGTTGAACTTTATTTTATTAATTTCAGCCCACATGGTGGGATTCGAAACTGAAATACTTTGTATCCCTCTAATCTTGATTATCTCTACCTTAGAGTGCTCTGACTTTGGTTATAGCATGGCATGTAGACTTTGGCCACTTGCTAGAGTCCAGTATATCTAATCTCACCACACTGGTTTCACAGATAAGATAGGAAAGGCTCACCTACCCAATGGTGAGTAAGTAACACAGATCATGAGGGTAGTGTAGAAACTGTCATAACATTGCACCTGCTACACGCAGGGGAGCATTAACTGAGCATGCGGGAAGCCTGAGAATAGAACCCAGGCTCATGTGCCTCAAGTTTGTGCCTTTCTCAAGGGGGTAGCGAGTTTGGAATGGCCCCGTGTGTGGAAAATTGAATTTGGCCCCCTACAATCATCCTCCCAGCAGCAGGAGATGTAGCTGCAGCAAGGATTGTGACCACCCCACCCCCTTGTGGGCCCCGGTGCAGCTGCACCCCCGTCCCTATTATAGCTGCGTCTTGCTCGACCTAAGTAGGGAAGTTGTCCCTACTGAATGCTTGAGTCTGCATTGACACTGGATGGGGAAACTATCTGTAAACCAGCAGCAAGGGAGGGGCTAGGACTACACTACCATAGATTTCAGCGAGCGAGGTAAGAAATTCACTGGGTAGCCTTGGGCGCAAATTGCATCTCTCAGCCTCCTTTCCCTTTCTGTAAAATGGGAATAAAAATGACTTAACTGGCAGGGTTGTTATGAGAGTGAACTAGATACGGACTGCAAAGCACTTTGGCTGGAAGCCTTGTACAAATGAGAAGAATATCTAGCTCCATCTTAAAACTTAACCAGGTGTTTTTGTTCCTGGAGTTTTCCCTGTCCCCCCTTCTCCTCTTAGTTTTATCAGTAACCGCGATCTCGAGGAAATGCCCCCATTTCGATGGAGCTTTAATGCGTTGGTCTCCAGCCCTCCCCATCTGTTTGATTTCCATGCAACGTGCTCCCCCTCTCCAGCGTCCTCGCCACAAACCGCGTGTGCGTTACTTTGCCCTATTCCCGTGGAGCCCAGCTGTGCGTTGGTATGCCGCAGCACGCCTCCGAAAGCCGAGCGGATCCCAGCCAGTAGAGCGCAGAGGGAACAAGGCGATCAGCACGGGGAAGGGCTAGCTAGAGTCCGCAGCGTTTCCAGCGCCATCGGGCGGTCGCAACGCTTTGTCCAAGGTGCTGAAAGGAGCCAAGCCGGGCAAGGGGAGCCAGAGATGCGAGCCGAGAGATCCGAGCGGTACCGCGTGTGCAATGCGCTATGTTGAGCGGGGACGTCCCTAACCTGCGGCCGCTGCGATTGGGACGCTGAAAGGTACCCGGGCGAGGAGGGGGGTCGTCCTCGCTGGAGGCTCTGGCAAGGATTCGATGCGACTCTGAAGCAAGTGGCACGTGTACTGGGGAAACTTCCAGAGGAGGGGCCAAGGGCATGCAGAGGGGGACCTGGCATCTGGCCAGACCGGACGATGGGGTTGCCAAGGTGCAGGGGATCGCTCTGCCCAGCCATTCAAAGGGGGGTTTATGCACCGGCAGCCGCTACAGATCGCTCTCCGGAGCTGTCTTTGGAGGAGTAGTTTGGCTGCCTTTGGGGCAGTTCTCTGGCAGGTGAGATTAGGAAGAGACGGGGGTGAAAGTTATGTCACTCTCTCCCCAGTGGAATCCTTTATTACACCAAAGGCAACGACCTCCTCCCGCCCTCCCTTCCCCCCCAGCTTTCTATCCATCACAGGCACTAAGAAGATTAATTTCCAATAGAAAAAAAAATCTTTCATGTGCTTAATTGGATTATAGATTACTAATTGAGGACTGGAGCGGAGTAAGGATTACTCAGACCTGCACGCAGGGAAGCAAGCCAGCTGTTAACCCCAGCACAGCTGCCTAGGTTTGCTAAGTCAAACACATTGCTCCCGCTTCTTGTCCCGTCAATAACAAATCAGCAGCCTCAGGTCAACGGATAGTTGTAAGACTGAGAGATGGGCTGCTGGCATTGAACTCGTTTTAGCTTGAGCTTCTTGCTGGAAAGGAGGCCTCGGAAAGAGACCCCTTCTCCAAATGCCCCATGAGAAGTCATCGGAACCAGGAATATGTCTCCAACCTGGGCTGCTAGGTAACCAGAGTTCAGGGAACTCTCCATGGTGCTAGTTTAGCCTCACCCCGTTGCTCGTGGAGAGCGACGGAACTGTCCCAGGTGCTGCAAGTGTACCATGGTGGAGACCTTGAAAGTGGCTATTCTGGGAGCCCCACGTGTGGGGAAAACAGCCATCATCCACCAGTTCCTGTACAATGATTTCACTGAAAACTACACCCCAACTGGATCCCGCTACATCTACAGGCCCTCGGTCATCTTCAACGGGAACATGTATGACATGAAGATCATGGATGTTCCCTATCTCGCCGCCTTCCCAGCAAACAGCTCTCAGGTAGGTCCCTTCTTCTACCTCTGTCTCAGCTCATTATGATGGTGTGTAGCAGTGTGGATGCGGCTGGTGGCATGTTTCTGTGATTTTAGGGAGGCTATTGGTCCTGTTTTATACAGGACAGTCCTATTTTTGAAGGGATTGTCCATTGTCCTTTAATTACATGTTTTTGTCCTGTATTTGCCACATGCTGTTGGTGCTGCCATTTTCATGGTCTCATGACTTCCAGGCGGGAATAGCAGCATCAGCAACATGTGGACAATGCTGGCCTTACCTCGGGCCCCATATGCTGCCTCTGCCACTGACTGCTGCTCGGGGATTTAGTGGCTGACTTCTGGGGCTCCCCTCTGCACCTGCACACATTGCCACCAGCCTGCCTGAGCCCCCTCAGAAGCAGCCTGGAGCAGGAGAAGAAACTACCCCCATCCCCACTTGCTTGCCTGATGATGCCTCCACCACCACCACCACAGTGACAGTTTCAAAAGTTTGCTGCTGCTGCCACCACCCAGACACCCACATGCAGAGGGTGCCATGTTTCCTAGTTTTCATGCTGGGAAATGTAATCCCAACATGCCAGACTTGGGAAACCTGGTGGCCGCAGTGTGAGACTGTGTGTATGTGTGGAGGGGGGGAGAGGTGAGTGTGTGTGTGTGAGAGAGAGTGGTGTTTCTCCCTCTTCCCTCATATGGCTGTCCCTTCTGCCTCATTATTATTTATTTATTTATTTATTTATTTTATTTATATATTTATATAGCAGCAGTGGTGTACTTGGCACTGTACAGTCAGTAGTTATAGACACAGGTCCCTACCCTTAAGGGCTTACACTCTATGAGAGACAAGAAAGAGGGAGAGGAGAACATCAGGAGAGACAAGGATACATTCATGAGTTTGAGAAAATGCAGGTGCACGTGTTTAAGAGAGACCACTTTCACACCTCCCCCTCCCCACATATTTTGGCTGCGAATGGGAATGCGCAAGCCAGCATATGCGTGAGGTTCAGCCAGTTTGAAAGCCCCCCTGCATGGCTTTGCCAGCAAACACACTCAGAGATACAGAGCAGAAAATCCTGTGCTGTATCTCTGTGTGTGTTTGCTGGTGAAGTCATGCGGCGGGGGGGGGCCTTTCAGACCACTCGAACCCTACGCATATTCTGGCTTGTGCATTCCCTCCCGCAGCCAAAATATGCACGGGGGAGGGGAGTAGGTGTGTAAGTGGTCTGAGTTGCAGGGAAGAGATTCTCAGGAAGGTAGGGAAGAGGCTGCAATTTCACTCATGTTGAGCCAGGGAAAGCCTGACAGAAGAGGTAGGTTTTCAGGAGGGATTTGAAAGTTGGGCGGGAGGGAGCAGAACAAATGTATTCAGGGAGGGAGTTCCAGGCATGGGGGACAACAAAAGAGAAGGGATGAAGACATTTAGAGGAGCAGGGGAGTCACAAGCAGGTGAGGGTGGGGGCAGAGGCGGAGCAAAGCTCCCAGGTAGGAATGTGGCAGGATACAGGAGCAGAGAGATGGGGGAGCAAGGCCATGAAGAGCCTTGAAGATGAAGACCAGGAGCTTGTGCCAAATTCATTCCTGTAGAGGGAGTCACCGTAGGGTGGAGAGGAGGGGCTGAACGTGGTCAAAGTGACAGGCAAAGTGGATGACTTTGACAGCAACGCATTGTACGGAGATATGGGGGGGCAAGAGCAGGGGACAAGAAGGAAGTTACGGTAGAGATGACTAGAGCATGGACTAGAGCTTTTGCAGTGGCAACAGTAAGGCAGGACTGGATTTTAGCAATATTGTACACAAAGTGGCAGGATCTGGCAACAGCCTGGATCAGAGGCGTAAAGGAGAGGGAGGAGTCAAAAATGAATCCCAGGCTTCTCACCTGAAGGACAGGTAATTTGCAATCTAAAATATAATTAAAGAAAAATCTATCTTGTCAGCTTTTCAAGCAGTTAAAGAAACTTGGTACTTAACTTTCATTGAAAACCAAGGAAAGCTGGAAACCTAATTCTCTGAGCCACTTGAAATCCCTCCCAACGTTGTGCCCAGACTGTGAACAGGGCTTGTAATAAAATATGGGGACCACTGGTAAGATTAAAGGAGTTCTTCCAGATTGATTTATTTTGGGGGGAAACAAATTTCCCGCTATTTAGCACATCTTTAACTACTGGACTGTAACCCAGAACCAATGGAATGCTGCTCTAACTATCTCATCCCATTTCCACTGTAAGTGTGTTCCTTTGCATAGCTGTGATTATATTAAGCCACCTACAGTTGCTTTTCCCCTAAATCACTTTTCAGGTGTTGAAATACATTATTTTCTATGGTATTCATCCCAGCAAACCTCTTTCTCCATTAAATTTTGGGTTTACAAAGCTGACCTCACCATAAGTCCATCTTTGCTTTTCCTCCCATGCAGCCCCTGACTCTGTTTTTTGTGCCCACATAGAATGAATTCAAAATAATATTAGCCCTGCATTTGAATGTAACTCAAATAGCACTGAGGCAGTGTGTCATTTAAAAAAAAAAAAAAAAAGTGCAGGTGAATCACCTCTTGAGATTCTAGCCCTTGCCCCAGAAGCATGGGAAGGTAGTATTCAGAGGGACTGGAGGAATTGCCCTGCCAGACTCCACCAACCCCCAGTTCCTGGCCCCTTTTTGCTAGTCCTTGCTCTGGCACTGGAGGCTGGTGCAGCCACCACTGCCCATCCACTGATCTGTGACAAAACACTCTCATGGGCAAACAGCTGATGGCTGGCAGGAGCAGCCCCCTCCCTGACCATCCACAGCAGCCTCCACCCTGCCAGGAGAGAAGCTGGCACTGAGGGTGGTGTGTTCTGCTGTGAGTGAGATCTTGCAGAACAGTAGCAGAGACCGAGTCTGGAAGAGGTGCTGGGGCTGAGCTCTGACAAGCCTTAGCACAAATTAAGCTCTGAACTGAGGTCACAATATGTTTTTGACTCTCAACAGTACAAAACAGTTTGGGGATGGAGGAAATGGCTGACCCTCTCATGCCAAAGGTGATCTGCAAAATAATTATACAAATCAATGGTGCGACCACACCTTGGATATTGTGTGCAGTTCTGGTTGCATCATCTCAAAAAAGACATAGCGGAACTAGAAAAGGTACAAAGAAGGGCAACAAAAATGATCAAGGGCATGGAAGGGCTCCCGTATGAGGAGAGGCTTGGTAGGTTGGGGCTTTTCAGCTTGGAGAAGAGATGACTGAGAGGAGATACGATAGAGGTCTATAAAATGAGTGGTGTGGAACTAATACACAAGGAGCAGCTACTTACCCTCTCAGCTAGTACTAGAACTAGGGGACACTCCATGAAACTCATGGGCAGGGACTGCGTCTATTTCTATGTTCTGTACAGCACCAGGCACATGGCTGGTGCTATATAAATGTTTATAATAATAATAATAATGGGTGGCAAGTTTAAAACAAATTTTAAAAAATATTTTTTCGCTCAACGTATAATTGGGTTGTGGAATCTACTGCCAGAGGCTGTGGTAAGGGCCAGTACTATAACTGAGCTTAAAAGGGGTTTGGACAAGTTTCTGGAAGATAGGTCCATTAGCAGCTGTTAGCCAGACCGGATCAGGGAACATGTCAGGAGCCTGGGGAAAACAACAGGGAACGGATCCCCCATTGTGACCTGTTGGGTGCTTCTCCCAAGCTACCGTGATTGGCCACTGTCGGAGACAGGATGCTGGGCTAGATGGACCATTGGTCTGACCCAGTATGGCGCTTCTTATGTTCTTCTTCTTATATTCTTCATTCTCATGCCAGATAGTGTGTATACACACACACGCATAGATTTCCATTAGGGCTGAAATGAATCTGCATGATTGTGTTTATAGTCATGAAGATAATTTGCTTATCTGTTCCCACAACTAAATATCCAAATTTGTCTTTGTCACTGGAGCAAAATTTTGTTTCTTGGATATTTGGGTGTTTGGTAATTTGTAGACTTTGGTTTCTTCAGTTACTTTATTCTTTATTATTTGACATTTTTGTGACTTTCTGCTGCATTACCTCACCAGATGGACTAATCCTAGTCACATGGAAAAATTCAAAATGCTGCAGCCAAATAGTGCTGCTGAAAACACAAAGTACCAAATAACAAAACATGGCTAAAGGATGAAAGTAACTGATGTGCAGAAGGGAAGAACCAAAACAAAGATATGAAACCACAAACAAAAATGGAAGCAGATGCTACTTCTGTATTTGTTTGGCTAAAACAATTTCAAATGTGGCCAATTGGTTGGATTTGATATTGGCTTTGAATAGTAATTGCAGATGTAATATGTATTCCTGCCCTACAAAGACATATATTTTATTTTATTTTATTTACAAAACATTTCTATCCCACACCCTCCTTTAACTCGGCAGCTCGGGGCAGCGAACAGCATAAAAACACTACAATGAAATCATCATAATAAAATCATAACTACAATTACAACTACAATATATAAAAGATATAAAATCAACACATAAAATAGCAGCTGGCAATAAAATCCCTCCCCATCCCCCTCCCCGAAGGCCCGGCGGAACAACCAGGTCTTACAACATCTGTGGAAAGACAGGAGGTCAGGGGACCGACGGGCCTCTAACGGGAGAGAGTTCCACAGCCGAGGTGCAGCCACCGAGAACGCCGTCCCCGCCGTCGCCACCCGGCATACCCAGGGGACTTCGAGTTGGGCGGCCCCGGACGACCGCAAGGGCCGTGAGATGACCTGAGGCTAGAGGTGGTCATATGTATTATTCTTATAACTTAACCCTTCATGATCAAGCGCAGAAAAACTTGGGTTACTTTTCTTGCACAACATTGTGGGATAGACACTTAAGAATCTGTGCCCTTAAAAGTGGCCGTCAGGGGCACAGTTGCAATTTTAAACTGATATGTGAGGGGTTAAAGTGGGATTTTCAAACGCCTCTAAGAGAGTGTGAGGGGCCTAAACCCTTTTAAGTACTTTTGAAAATCCAATGGGAACCGTTCAATAGATATTCTGAGCAGCAGGTGAATTCATTTTCTCCCTCTACCCCACCTACACATCACTATCTAGCTAATCTCCAAGGGAACAGCGAACAGTAGGACTGGCCTGCTATTTTGACACCCTAGACAAAATAAGTTTTATCTGCTCCCTTGTAGCAGTGGATTTTCTGTGTTGAGCAGGGGGTTGGACTAGATGACCTGAGATCCCATCCAACTCTGATTCCCATATCAGTACAAGCTGCTGGACCACTCTGCACATGCACCCCCTTTTCCAAAACAGTGCTGGAAGCGTCAGAACCATTTTGGAAGAGGGCAGCCAGGCTGCGCATATGCAAAATGGTCTGGGAGCCATTTGTGCATGCACAGTTATTTTATTTATTTAAAAAAAATTAAAATAGCCATCTGCACCATTCTGCACTAGTCTTGTCTAGCCAAGTCATGCATGACTTGTGTCAGCTAGACCTACTGTCCTTTCTTGGCCAGCACCCTACTCCCCTTTGGAAATGGACAGAAGGTTAATTTAATAGTTTCATTGTTATTATGGACCAGTTGCATGGTGACATAGTCCAGCATTTGTTGCATTTTCTGTTCCTTTACCCAGTCTCCCATCATGCAGTGCACTTTACAGCACAAGGCAAACACTAGCAAGATAAACAGGGCCTGAATCGGTAAAAGGATTCCAAAACTCCATCTACAGTGCAATGTTCTCTCATCATTCTCTTTTGGTCCCACCAACTGGTAGACAGTTAATTCTAGTTACCACCTGTCTCTAGCTTTTCCTGCATATGAATCAAATGCTCTGAATTCCTCTGTGGTGATGACTTTAAGGGTAAGCTTGATTTGGCAGAAGATATTATGGTACAAGGAAGAAGCCTTCTCTCCAAACTTATGTCCACTTTTAGTGATGATTGGGTCAACAGATTTAAGGATGGATTTAAGTTCTTCATCGTTAATCAGCTTCCTATCTTGGGCAAGGCCCACCACTGGCTCCCTTCCACCCCATCAGGAGTTGTCTCATACCACCCATAGAGAAGAGAATTCAGACTTCTAAAATGGGTTAATCTAATTTTACAACCCTCTGGGATTCCCAACAAGGAAGAGTCCACAGTCCCTTCTTCACCCTGGGAAAAGGGCACCTTTCAGTTCCAGTCTCCCAGAACTTGGACCTTTACAAAACAATTCCTTGTTCACTAGGGATGGGCAAACGCGGAAGTTCGGAGTTCGGCCCGAACTCGACCAGTTCAGTCGACTGAACCGAACTTTCGAACTGAACTTGATTTTCGAACCGAATAGAATTTCCGAACTCAGCTCTGTTCGCCCATCCCTAAAAGATAATATCCCATTTAGTTTAATGGGGTTTGAATTTCCAAACTTTGTTTGGAAGTTCGGAGTTCGGACCGAACTCGAATAGTTCGGTAGACCGAACCGAATTTCCAAACCAAACTGAATTTCTGAACTCGGTTCTGTTCACCCATCCCTATTGTTCACATCCAATCCTTGATTACTTAGGTCAGATAAGGCTAGCAGCTGAATTCCTGGGCTCCTTGAGGATGTCTGAGTGGTCAATCATCTTCGTAATTATAATAAGGGGAGTACAGATCTGAGTCATTTCTCTCATCATTTTCGAATGCAGCAATTAACCTCATAGCACCCAAGTTTTTTGCCTGTGTGGTCCTGTTTGGAGGCATATATATAATTCCATGACCCCTAGTCGGTGACACAGACAGGCAAAGTGTATTCGTATCAATTGGAATGGTAGGTTGTTTTGGAGTAATGACACAGAGACAATGGGGGCCATGTTGCATCAAACATGGACATGTCCATTATTGGGTGAGGCTGGTGGCTCAGCCGGAGACAGTCCTGCCTCTTCAGTGTCTTAGGGAGAAACTCTCCTATCAGGGCCTTAGGTCCTATCCTTGACTTGGTTACCTAGGACGACTGTTTAGGGAACTTGGGTTCTCCTTTAGATATTTTAGTGGCAAACCACTTGCGGTCATTCAATCTGAGACCCTGGGAAGAATACAGGATATGGCAAGTCAGGAGGATTTAGCGGGTGTGGGCAATTGGAAGGTGGCACCTTTGTTGGGATCATTTAAGGTCTGCTTTCTTTTTGAGCCTTATCTAGACTTCCTAGGAAGCTGTAAGCTTCGTAGAGCTTATACGATGCTCCGTTGGCAATTGGTAAGATCAGCTGTTGTTGAGGGTAGATACAAGGGTACCCCCTATAATCAGAGACTCTGTTCTTGTTACATGGCAGAGGTAGATTCGGTGGAACATTTTTTATTGCGATGCCCCTATCTTGATGCCCTTCAAGCTGTGTGGCTGACCCCCTTGCTACCAGAGGGATGGTCCTTTGATCAAAGGGAAGCCCATAGGTATTTCCTAACTTTGTCTCAAAAGGAAACTGTGGTGGCCTTAGCCTCCTTTACCCATTTAGCAATTATGAAGAGATCTACTATACAAGGGAAGTTGGCTTCAGAACCTCTAGGGTAAAGAGGTGGAGGAGTCGTCCCTCATTGGGACTTATCTGAGATCTAATCTGAGGTCCATGGCCTTTGGGAGGGTTCCCTTGGGCTGATTGTTGCTGATCTGTTTCATCCAAGGTGGCTGTGATATGACTCTGTAT
>QEPC01011753.1:347052-385920 GCA_003113815.1 Sphenodon punctatus
CCACTTATGCAATTTTTAAAGGAACACATGAAAAATACATGCTGCAGGGGCTAAGGTGCCAACGCAGGCCCTGAAAAATGTATTTTTCTTAAGTGTTCCTTAAAAATTTGCATAGGTGGCCACCCTACTCCCACCACCCCAGCCCCCCACCCGACCTGGCATTAGCCCAAGCCTGCTTGCCCCCTAGCCCCTGCCCTGGCAAAAGCTGGGGATTATACTTAAGGCAGAGGAAGGGGCCCTCCTGCCCCCTTGCCAAATGACTGTTTGTAGAGATGGGAGCCTCCCCCAGCCCCAAATCCTAAAGCAACTGAAATCTACCAAACACCCAGAATTTGTCTTAACATCTTTCCCCCCCCCCCTTTTTTTTTTTAAATGTCCCTGCTCCTAAAATTAACAGAAAAGCACAAAACTTCAGTTCTCAGAAGTGCAAGCCACCACTCTCCCCAGCCCCATGCTTTCCTATTGGGTGCAGAAAAGGAGCAGGCCTGGATGGTTCTGTCATGATGGGAGCTGGAACCCCTTGCTGTGGGGGCCCCATTCACGCTCATGATACTCCCACATAGCTTGAAAGCTCACCATCCAGTTGCTGCAATATCAAGTGATGGCAATGCCCGTGGGGAAGGAGCGGGGTGCTGCAGCCCAGCGCTTGCCCACACCAGCTAGATAAGGTATGGGGTAGAGTGTCCAGAGTCGCTCCTTTCCCCCCTCTCTAGCTAATCTTCATAGTCTCCATGCAGATATCCCCACTGAATTTCCCTCCTCCCCCTTTAGAAAGGCTGCAGATCCCTTCAATTCAACCCCTCTCACTCTAAGTCGGAAACCAGCACAGTCACCTGTGTCAGACCCCGCTGATCCTTCCCAGCCCAGCCCTCTGTTCGGCACAAGGGTGAGCTCCAGCCTGACCCTACAGCCCAGGGTCTCCCATGGTAAGACAGCTATTGCTGCATAGCGATGCCTCTCTGGGTTTTGCCAGGAGACTCAAGGTTTTGACTAAGAGTCTAGGCTCCTGGAAAAGCCCCCGTTTCTCTGGATCAGCCAGGGACACTCTTGGTAACCCAGAGAAATTAGGGCTCCAGCAGGCAGCGATCTCAGAAAAGCGGCAGGGGGCATAGGCACTGTCCCGCCCCCTTTCCTACATGAGCCTGTGGATCATCATGACATTCCCTACCTAAGGGTTAGGTTAGAAAGGTGCAACAGCAGCCCTGCCCCTTCAGCAAGCCTGGAGGGAATGGTAGTCCTACCAAATGCACAGCTCCTAGGGTAAAATGTCAGGGCAGTCGACATTCCAATGAACAGAGAGAAACCAGAGCAACTACTTTGATTTAATTAAATCAAAGTACCTACTCCCCTTTGGTAATAGTGTTCAGAGGAGCAGTGAAACTGAATAGTACTGCATCAGTTCCTCCCCCAGCTGCGAGGGAATGATCACCGAACTGAGGTCACTACTGTCACATAGATAAGCCTTTGTACAAGCCGTTACTTCAAAACACCAAAGGGGTTTTCAGGAGTACATACCTCCCTTCCTACTCCTGACCACCACCAGGGTAGCGCTCTGCTCATGCAAACACTCCAGGACCCCACCCCCTCAGCTCTAAAAGAGAACCAAGGCCCAGCTACACTTAATTGAATGTGGCTAGGGTTACCACCTATGCAGATTTGTAAGGAATACTTATGAAAAATACATGTTGCAGGGGCTAAGGTGCCAATGCAGGCCCTGAAACATGTATTTTTCATAAGTGTTGCTTTAAAAATTGCATAGATGGCAACCCTAAATTTGGCCTAAGACCACAACCCCCTTTGCCTTGCACCTAGGAGGCACCCTGCTGCCTCAAGCTGGAGCTGCAACAGATCCTCTGCTTACTCTCTTGCCTTACCCACCCCCTCTCAGTGTGGTACCTTCCTTACTGGGCAGGCCTCTGGGGTGACTGAACAGAAAAACATCCCTTCACGGCAGCAAGCCCAGAAGGAGAACACGATCACCCCTCCTTGGAGAGCTAGCCCCCTAGAGCAATAACAGACCCACCAGGGGACCCGTTCAGAACAAACCAAACTTTACTCCAGAGGCAGCAATGAGAAGCCAGATCAAGGTGCAGGGGAACCAAAAGCAAGCCAGCTACAGCATCCTGACAGTTGTGTCTCTGGTGGAGTGAGTCCTCCTCCATGGCACTCCCCACTGACCAGGTAGAAGGGGCCAATCCAAGGCCAGGTCAGCTCTCCCAAGCTGCAGTCACTACCACACAACACCACACCTGTTCTTCAAGTTAATTTAATTAAATCAGGGTACCAGTCTCTGGCTCATGGCCACCCACCATCCAGTCCAGGGGGGTTTGCTTCCAATGTGCTACAGCTAGACGTCCATGCAAAGCAAGCTACCAGCAGCCCAACAGACGACCATGGAGCGGTTCTGGGTTAGCAGCCATGCCTCCACTCCTACAGGATGCTCTGGTCCATGCAGCCCTCAGAGTATGGATCCACTCCCCGCTCCCTCAGCTCTAGTGGGGTAAACAGTTGCCATCCTGCATTAGATGCTTGCCTTCAGATAGAACGGGATTAGCCACAAGCTAGGCTGAATCCTGGACATTTAAAGCAGCCCTGACTCCTCTCCACCTAGGTCATTGCTCTAGCCTCTGAGCATGCCCGGTGAGCGTGGGACCAAATTATAGGGCAGGCTGCAAAATTCCATATGGTCTCCTCTATGGAGAGGAGGAGCACCTAATCAATGTGCTTCTGTTTACATCAAACAGATCTTTGTTACCCCAAGGTGAGCAATAGGCAAGGCAGGTCAAATCTAGAGAAGAAATGGGTAAGTCCCTACCCAGACTGAAAATGGCAGTTCAGGTAACCGAAGTCCATTGGCAGGCACCCCATCATGGTGACTTCATTTCTATTTTTCCATCATTTCAGAATTTTGGTTATGTCATTTCAGCAATATTTACACTGTTGAAAGCATGTGCAATTGCCAAAAATAATGCACACACACACCCCTCCCCCCAAATGGAAGACCCAAAAAGTCCAATAAGCAAATATCCATTTTGGATGTGGCCAGCATTCAAGAAGCCAAAGGGCTACCCAAACATGCAAATAATATATGTAAAGAATAAGAGTCCATTTTGCCTATAGTCAGAACTGACTCAAAGGGGCACAAAGGGGAGGCAAGGATGAACCCCCACCCTGAAGCAAAGGGGTCAGTCAGCCACCCTGGCTGGCTCTTGGAAATCACCCCTGTGCATGGCACAAAATGAGAGGAGTGGGGTTTCATCATCACCCCTATACCCCAGTACCCCACAAACAATTCTTCAAGATAGCAAATGCCTGCATTCCCAAGGAGCCCTTGGCAATGCTGGATTTTTACATTCTATTTAAAGTTCTCAGCAGAGCACAGGTTTTGAACAAAGCCCTGTCCAGTGGACAGATGTAACTAGTCACCAACCTTCCCTAATCCAAAGCTTTTGCCCAGAATGATCCCATAGTAGTACCTGGGCATAAGCTGTTGGACAAAAGTAGGTTGACGGGGTCAGGAGTGAGTTACGGAGCCTAGAGCTTCTCACACACAAGGCTGGACGCCAGACACTCATTAGCAGGTGCTGTCTGGGAGTAGGCCTGAAAAACTGGATAGCCATTTGTCAAGGATGCCTCGCGTATTTGCGGTGTTCCCCAGTTAGGGTATCCCGCCTCAGGAAAGATACCTGCGAAGTCCCTTCCAACTCTATGATTCTATGAAACAGGCTCGCTCTGTCTGGCTCTGGCCATGAGTCCACAGCACAGGAAGCATCATCGCAGCCATTAGTAAGTGTCCATCCTGCTGGAAGGCAAGGAAAAATGACCAGTGGCATAAAAATGGCACCCAAGTGTGGGGCCTGGGGACAGTCCCCTCCTTTAGTTCACCCCCCACAATTCCCGTGGCAGCAGCAGCAGAATAGCCAGCCCATTGAGGTGGAGAGCAAGATTAATGAAGCCACTGCCTCCTGAGCTTTTCTGCTCCCTGCTGCCATTTCAACATCCTGGCATCTAGGAGAGTGGACAGAGCAGGGTTGGGGAACCTCCAGCCCACGGGGGCCTCCATCTGAACCACAGAGATTCTTCCACACTTACTGACATTGACCGCAGCCCACAGTCTCTTCCCAGCAGCCCATAAATGACCATCCGCTTCCAAAACAATCCTGGCAAGACCCCTCCCCCTACAGAATGCCCAGGGCTCCTGGCATGGGTACGCTTCCCCCACGGGTCACTCTTTGCGGGAGGGGGGGGCTCAGCCCAGAGTGCTACCCCCACATGCAAAGCTTCGGGACAGAGCGGACAAAAGGTTCCTTGGGGTAGAGTCACTGCCATTTCCCCCAGCTGCTGGGCAGACCACCATCCTCCCTCCCTCTCCGCAGCTCTGGCTCCTGCAGTGGCAAAGCTGGAGCTAGATCCAAAGCTATTGGCAGAGGCAGCCGCTGCTCATGCTGCATTGCCAGGTGCGAGACCAGATGGGAGTGTGTGCGTGCATGAATGCAACCAAAAACTGCCCCCTGGAAGCCTTCCAGAGTTAGCACCAGCTCCAGCACAGGGCAAGAGGGCATACAGCCAGCTTCCCCCCACCCCCAAGCAGGCACACCCAGGCATCCAGCTTGCCCCATGATGAATAGGGGTAAGAGCAGCATTGCCAAGTTTTCTGAGAGGGGCCTGAACCCCTGGTCCCCTCTGCAGTTGTGCTCATATGAGAGGTGGCACAGGATGGCAAAGGCCAGGGCTTTCAGGCTGAGCAGAGCTCTTCCAGTTGGGAGTGGAGTCTAGGGTGGATGGTGAGACTTTCCTCCACTATACAATGCTCAAGAACCATCCAACCCTCACCGCAACTCCCATGTAAGGAGAGATGCCATCTAAGAAGGTCTGGGCACAGGCGCTGGGCCAAGATCTTTTAATCCAATTTTCTACTAAGGGCTATTCTCCTGCTTTGATACTGTACCCGCCTCCTACCGCTGCCCCCGGGACCGGGCGTAGTCAATAAAGAGCAGCAGAAACAAGTGAAACGGGCCTAACGCTGTGTCTCTGTCCTAGTTGTGCTGGGGTTTTGGTTTGGAGGGAGGGTGCCGGAGGTAACTCTGGCTGGTCGTTTCTCTCATCACCGCCCAAACCCCAACAGCTGCAGCAGAGCTGACTTGGGATAGGAGGGAGAAGATGGAAATGGAAAAAGGACCTCAATGGACCCCTTGCTAACCTCAGGGCCTGGCCCTGGAGCAACTAAAATGTGGAGCAAGCAACCATAGCCCCATCCCTTTAGGAAAACACACACAACACAAGATCCAAGGGTTCAAGCTTAGATTGTGCAAGGGACGGTCATTGTTTAAAGCAGGGGATTGGGAACCTTTTCCTTCCTGCAGGCCACTCTGAAAGCTTACACAAGCTCTGAGGACCACACAGAAGTTGGGGTAGGGGTGCTTAAGAGATGCGCTGAAGGAAAGGAGAGCCCAAATCATGGATCTGTCCCCTATCCTTGTTTTCATGCCCTCATCTCTGCTCCCTTCCCTGGAGCTCAGTTTTTCAATGATTGGAAGTAAGAACTGGATCCAGGAGCCAGATCCAGGAAGTAAAAAGGGGGCCACATAAAAACTTGCCACGGGCCACATTTGGACCCCGGGCCTGAGGTTCCCCACCCCTGGTTTAAAGCTTGCTTTAAAACCCTGGGTTTCTAAAATAAACACCGGGTTTTGTGGGAGATTAAGGAGGTGGAGCTAAACCTTAACCTTGCTCCTTTGGGAGTTCCCCTGCCATGTCCCCTCCTCCACTTCTGCAAGCAACCCCATGCAGTATGCAAGACTGGAGCCATATCTCCCCTCGAAGTACACCACTTACAAAACTTGAGATCCCTACTTACTTTTGTGTCTTCTGTCCCTCTGCCAAACTTGGTCGAAATTGACCTGTGGAATCAAAATTTATTAGGGTTTCTCCCTCCACCCACCACCCCATGCGCACTGATCACATAGGTCTCCTCTCCCAAGGAGACTAGGCCAAGAACCACAGACCATGAATTTGGTTCATTAGATTTTTACTGTGGGTTTAACTCATAGGTCAGTTTCCACCACTACATTCCTAGGTTTGGATGCTGGGCATTTAGGGATGCAGTCGTCTAGGCAGAGTTGTTCTATATACAGGGATGCTCCATATATTATATATAAATACCTATAGGTTAACACACATACAGTACATCAAGGTTGAGGCATTCTAAAAGCCCCTGGTCACTGAATCCCAGCAAGACCTGCTGAAGAGAAACAAGAAATGTGCAATGTGTCAGCCCCCCCCAAATGCACAGTAACTAAAAAATAAACTCATTCAAACCCAAAATTGTCTTGCTCACCTAGCGGTTCAGACACATGGCCCTCATCCTTCAAACATTCACCACTGATCTCAATGGCATGAAATATCAGCAGGATTGCAGTCCACATCACCTGCTCTGCTACACTGAGGGTATAGCCCCATCCACACCCACCGCACCCATTCCATTCCCAAGGAGAGGAGTCTGTTTCACCAGAGAGTTGCATGGAGGGCTGAGTCGGGTCAAAGATCAAAGTGCTATCAAATTTGAAAGGCCAAAAAAAAAAAAAAAAAGAGAGAGACATTCATGTGTCGGAAGGAGATCCCAGAGTTGAGTGGGTCTCAGACACGTCTCCAGCCTCTCCTTGCAGTTCCAGGGCTCTGCAGCCTCCCCTCAAAAATGCTTCACTTTAAAAGGATCTTAAAAGTAAAAATCCTGTCTCACCCAACCCAACTCCATCCCTTAAAAATAATAAAACAGGAGGTACCTTCAAAATAAAACTTCTCCCCACCCCACCCACCCTCAGCAGCAGCGGCACCAGTGTCACAAAGGGAACACATCCAAGGCAGCAGGTTATGGGACAAGGGATCTGGAAGCAGCAGTAGGAGAACACTACAGGCCCTTCCAAGGCCCTCATGTCCATGCACCCTCATCAGGCCTTCCTGGCTCCATCTGGCCCCGGGTGGGCTCCATGAGGGAGGAGAAGACATTCTGGAAGGCTGCCCAAGGCTTGGAAGGGTTGCCTTTGGGGGAGGCACCTTCCACTGGCGGCTTGGTTGCTGTTGTCTTGTAGCTGAGTGGTGTGGGGATCTTAGAGGGCTTTTTGTCTGGCTGGGTGTCCATGCGCGGCTTGACCTTGGAACGTAGCTTTAGCTTGTAAATGGAAGGCACTCTGTCTGGTTGCTTCAGGGACTTCTCCCTCATTGCCACCTCCTGCATGAGAGATGCCTCCGAGGCCCCGTTGAGGGACATCTCCCCAAAGGGCTCCAGTGCCAAGCCCTCTTCAGCCTTGGGCAGCTCGTGGTCTGGTTCACGCTGAGCCAAGTCTGTGTTGGTGCCCACCGGTTCCAAGACCTGCCAGGGACTGCTGGCATCTGGCTCAGAGAGCTCCACCCCCTCCTTCACCTCCTGGAGGTCATTCAGGGTTGAGTAGTAGTTGCTTTCATCTGAGGAACTAGACAGAGCTGGTTTCCTCCATCGTGTCACTGGCTCTGGTGTCACATGAAAATCCCAGGGGTCAACAGAACCATTCTGGAGCTCGGTGGGCACCGTGTTGACATCGGAGGGCCAGAGATGCTGGGATGTGGGGTTCCTCTTGGAGTCATCCTTGGGCCGCTCACCGAGGTCAGCCTGGAAGCCATATTTGCTGAAGAAGTTGAGGGAGGAGGAGGAGGAGCTGGAGGAGCAGTAGGCCGAGTCGACAGCTCCTTGATCTGGGGTGGTTTGCAGCAGCCTGGTGGGGGCATCATAGGTTTGGCCCAGGGGTTCCACCTCCTGATCCTCCTTGATCATCTGGGAGTTGGCTAGGAACTCCTCCTCCAGACGCCGGTACAACTGCTGCTCCTGGTCTGAGCACAGCGGCGCACAGAAGACCCGGGCCAGCTCCTCCAGCTCCTGACCATGGTTCTCAGATGGCAACCTGGAACACACCATCTCCCCACATGGCTTCTCCCTCCCAGGGGCTTGGGGCTGTGTTTTGCCTGCCTGCCACTGCCTTCGGGACCCTGAGACTGGCTGAGGTGCTCGGGCCAAGGGCTCACCCGTTCTGTTGGTGGGAAGAGAGGCCCTGCGGTTTGTGGGCGCTGGGCTTCTGGAGCCAACTGGAGTGAGGTGACCTTGTGCTGGTCTCTTGGTCCTGGGGGTGGTTCTACCAGAACCTCCTGCACGATCTTTCAGATCCTCAGCCCGGGTCCATGAGTGCTGTCCATCCTTTCCTCGGCTGATTAGCAGTACAGGCTCCCCACCACTTCTCCCCTGGCTCCGCGACCGGAGGTGGGGGCTCTGTACTACCGGCTTGTTGGGTCCATTCGACAGGCGAGTCCGGCCCCGCTCATCTGGCTCTGATCTCCTGGCTCCTAGCGATGGCCTTGGCCCTGAAAGGGCTCCCCGGTCCCGTGATTGACCATGGCTGGCTGTCGGTCTCTTGGGGCTGGCATGGTGCTGTAGGCCAGCCCCCTCTGAGACCCGCCTCCCCATCTCCTTCCTGCCTGCAAAGCCACTGTCCTCACCACGCCTTCTGCCCAGGGTGCCACTCTGTGCGGACGATGCTGAGGAGTCACTGTCACCGGAAAGACGCCTGGCTCGGGGGGGCCTGGAGCAGAGGGGAGGACAAGAAGAAAAGGACGTCAGCGTCATCGGCAAAGAGGGAAGGAGAAAGGGACAGCGTTGGGGGGGGGGGGAAATCAGGGCAGGGAGAAAGGGCACAAAGAGAAGGAGACAGTCCATTTCAGCAGCTAGCAGAGGGCCTCGCTCCTGCTACCACTGCCTTAGTGCCTTGCTTATACCCAGTGCCTTAGCTGAAGTCACTTGCATGTCTGGTACCTGGACGCACGGTTTGGGTCTCCACTTTCCCTTGCCCCCACCCATCCAAGGCTCAGGGTGCTGGAAGCCATCCTTCAGGATCAGTTCTTTGTTCTAATCTACATGCCCAGAAAACACTTCAAGCCTCTCATGAAACACTAGTGCAGATCAGGAGTTGCCCAGACTGCAGACACTGGAGTGTCCTCTGGGTTAAAGTCAACATGAGGTCAGAATCCGCCACATCTGCAGAGCCTCAGCCAGCGACCCAGACTCACGGGGAACATTCCCACCCAGTTACACCATGCTAGCAGTCATTCCCCATACACGCCACTAGAGGGCGGCCTCCTGCTAGGAAAACCATGTTCTTTTGCTTGTTCTATCAGGTTTTTAATATGATTTCAGCATTTCCCTTCTTCTGTCTCCTCCCATCCAGACATGCTTCCCGCCCTCGTTAGTCATCTCTCCCATGCACAAGCTGTAAGAGCAGAACTGGCCCTTTCCGTTCCACATGATCACACACTCCCTGTGGAGCACTTTGTTCTCAGGAGAAAGAAACAAACAGATCCTCCAAGGATTAAATCCTCTCTCTGCTAGCTCCTACCCGTCAGCAGGCCTGAGCGAATACCCAATAGTCCAGGAGTTCCCAAGCTTTGTTCCATGAGCCACTGGAGGAGTAAATGGGCTACAGTTGGTCCACTGAACTAGCTTCAGCAAAGTGGAATTAATCAGGGCCATGGGCAGGATTATCCCCGCCCCCCGCCAGAGGTGTAGCTGGGTTGGTGCAAAAAAGGGGAGGCAACTAGCAAGTCTTCAGTGAATGCTAGCCACCCATTTGCCTAGGCACACCTTTCACATGGGCACACCTTTCACATGGGCACGCCCCTCCCCCACCTCCAGGCTCTCTTGGGCCCTAGTGCAGTTGCATGCCTGAACCTACTTTACCCTCTGGGTTTGACCTGGAGTCTCCAAGTGCCCACATGTCATCTCCAGGCAAAGGAAGGTCAATGCCGTGTCCAAAAGGGGGGCAAAGAGGCTTCCCCTCCCCCCCCGCCCCCCGTCTGACATGTCCCACCCTCTCTGGAAGGTCATGACGTCACAATGTTCTGCAGGAGTCATGGTTATGCCAGAAAAGGATGCAAGAGTCTCTTTATCCTGCCTATTTTTTGGCATGGTTCCACCCCTTTTTGGATCAAAACTTCTGGGAAGATGGCAACCCTAGCAATGGGATGACTGCTGCGCGCCTCACATACGGTCATGCTGCCTCATTGGATAATGTGTTCCCTCCTCCTCCCCCCCGGAGAGATGACCATGACGCCAGAGGGGGCCAAACCCATCCACCTCATGCTGCCATGGTTAGCCTACAACAAGCATGCAGTGGCTGCTGGGAACATTTCCGGCAAGCACAGGGGAGCTGGCAATAGTCAGCCATTGGGCTCTAAGGTTTGCCTAGCCCGCTCCCCTGAGTGTCAATAGCAGAAACTCCCATTAAGATTGGGAAACCAAGCACTCCACATTTCCCTGCAGCACTGCCAGAGCACATCACACAGTCTGCCCCATGGACGTCTAATGAAGGAGACCAGAACACACACCAAAGCTAGACATGCAGCAACATAAAGGGGGGGGGGGGGGGGAAAAAGATGCATAACTACGTCAATTTCCTGGTTTCCAATGACTCAGCCTCTTCTCCAACACGGGGTCTACGGCATTTAAGTTCTCACTGATTGATCCAGTCAGATTTTGTGCCAGAAAAGTCTGGCCTCTCCTGCATGTAAAGCATTTCCTGACACTGTTCCTGCCCCAAAGAATTTCCAAGAGACAATACAGTGGGAAGAAGGGAGGGAAGCAGCAGATCAGAGGCAGAGACTGGACTAGGTATTATCTAGCTCTGCAGCAATTCAATTATCGCACTGCCCCTACCCAGCTTATTAGACAGTCAATACCTTCACTAAGGCATTTTGAATTCATTCCCAGTTACCACAGAGACCCTCCCTCCGAAAGGCATCTGGATCTTTTCTGTTCCTACTCCAGTCAGTGAGGAAGGCCACTAACATTCATTTCTAAAACCCCTGGAGCTGCTCCGTTGGTCCCTTACATACCCTGAAAACTCGTGGAGTGGGGAGGGAACCAAATTAAGCCTGATTAAAAGCAATAGTAGAAACTTAAAACAATTTTGGCTGTTTTCCTTGTAGCTTAATATGTTCTTCTGATAGAAGAGGGAGTGAATCCTCTAGATGGCACCTACAAACTACAGGAAAGGATTTCCCTGTGAGCCAGGCTATATATCCTTCCGGACGCTTGGTCATAATGCCAACCTGGTTTGCTGCACAGCTGTGTTCGGTCACTGTTCCGGCGTAGACGTGGGGCTCAGCAGATGCAGACCGAGACGCAATCCTGGCAGAGGCTGGTTACAGTGTGCCATGGGGCTGGAAGAACACAGCAAGAGGGTCCAGAACCGAGGCTCTGACAGACCGTGCCACCCTCTGCGCGTCCTCAACCAGCCGAGTCTGCTAAGCGGGGAAGGGGTGAGCTATGTCTACGGACCGAGGCCCATTCCCGAACTCCGGATTCCTCCTCCTGTCAGGAGTCTACTATTTCTCCTGAGAGAAGTTAGGGTTCCGGGTTTCAGCAACAGAATGTTGGGCGGACACCCAACGCGACCCAGAGCCACTAGCTCACCCCAAAGGGCAGACACACGAAACCGGACACAAGGGATATGCCAAACACCACTCTAGTTGATGGTCTAATCAGCCGCGGTACCGACAGGAACCTTAGGAAACTCGGTAGCTCGATCCAGGAATTATAGAGGGTTTCTCATAAATGGAACGAAGCCACAGACTCCCCTCTACAGGATAGAACCAGAAAGATAACTGAAGTTGGTCACATACGGATCTTGTTACAGGTAACCCAGCATAGTTGATCAGAAAACAATGGATGTCATTAATTGTTTATGCACATCATGTGGATAAACAACCCTAATCAATTCCTGGCTCCAGATGTGTATCCCTACTAAATTCATCACAAGGGTGGGAGTACTCTCTATCTTTGGATTCCACTATAATGTGAATTAACCCCTTTGCTGGTTCCTGGGCAGAGTTGGGGCCCATGCCTACACACTAGACCATACTGCCTCCTAAAAATATTAAGGAACTTTTACATCATCATTAGTCATTTCTACAGCACTGTGTGTTCAAAATGCCTGGCAATTCCTATCTAGTTCATCCTCACAACCAACCATGTCATTATTATTCCCATTTTAAAGATGAGGAACTGAGGCTAAGCGTGTGTGACTCGCCCAGGGCCACCTAGTGAGTTCATGGGTATGATGTGATTTGAACCCTGGTCTTCTAATTCAAGGTCAACCTACAATATTAAGACATACAAATATTGTGCAAGTAAATATTGCTGGGGTGTGTGGGAACCCCACAAAAATCATAAAAGCAGCTCTGTGTTTTATAATACTCTTTATTGTCCCCCCCGCATGCACGCACGCACGCACACACGCAACAACAAATACATTTTCTGCTTGCCTGCCTCCAACTGTCCACAGTAGGGGAGAGCACTAGTGCTTCCAGACTAACAGCTGATCAGCAGAAAAAGCAAACACCCGCATCCTCAACACCAGTCCCAAGGGCAAAGCTGGAGGCTTTCACTGCAGGGAGGTAATGCTGCCAATCAGCTGCTTGGCACAAAGGTCTCATATCCTCCCTTTCTACCCACACAGCACAAGCCTCAGTCCCACCCCCGTCCGCCAGGGAACAGGTTGCACCACTATGAGCCACCAGTACCAAAAAATGAAATGGAAAAAAATCCCATGTGAAAACCTACAAAATCCTTGATCATCCAAGATTTTACTTGTTGAAACAGGGGCTTCTCAAAACGGGAGAGTGGTACAGAAAATTTGTTGGGGGTGGGGGGACAACGACAAGGAGAGCACAGCTGTGGTGTCCCTGCTCTCCAGCAAACAGTGGATTAGCAGGAAGAAGGGAATGTCCCCTTCCCACTGTGGACAGGGGCTGTTCTGGTCTGACAGTCGCAACCCTGATCTCTGGCCATCTGGGAGTGTTGTGGGCAGACTGGGGGCAGGGGAGGGGTTTGCGGACACCATCCCTAGAGGAGAACCCAGAGCTACTCCCAGCAACGCAGGTGTTCCCACACATTTTATTTTGCAGCACATGTGAACCCCTGCTATGGAAGATCACTCGTGTTGCAATCAATACAGGTGTGGAAATCCTATTTGAGCTACAGGGCTGCAAACATTTCCAAACGGAGCAGGAAGCATTTGTAATCCTGTATTCTTGTAGCTCATTTAAAAATAGCTCAGCCGGATGCACTCCAGGAATGTTCACCCCTGAGCTGGAGAAAGAAAAACTCTCAGCCCAAGGGGAATAAGCTTGAGGAATTCACTACCAACTGAGCAGCAGAAGCCATGATGAAGCAGTGCAAAGTACAATGGGCCCCTGACCTTGAGGTGCTACTAGAAGAAAAATAAGCAGCAGCAAAGCCATGCTCACCCACAGCAGGGTTGCCAGCTCTCAGGAATTTCTTGCAAAAATCTTGTGATTGTAGGGTTTTCAGAAAGCCTTAAAACCATGAACCTCTCACATGTCATTTATCACAGAGTCCCTGGTTGCAGTGAAAGCTTGATCCTGTCACTGCAGCATCCCCTGCAGGCTCAGAAAACTAAAAAAAAACCACCACCAGTCTGTTAAATCGCATGATATTCCAGTTAATCTCAGGACTGGGGGGGAATGGGGTGACTACTGATTTTGAACATTTTGGACTGGCAATCTTGCATCCTTTGGCACCTGCATGTGTCCATGCGCTGGGGTGGTGCAGTTTTCTTTTATTAAAAAAAAAAAAAAAGAAAATTGGCAGTATGAACAACATCCTTGAGAAGTAGCACAAACCAAGGACGGGCCTGAGGACCCAACTTCCCTCGGAATTATAGAGCAACCTCCTGGACCAGATTCCCAGCTCACCCTCTCTCTCCTTTCTCCGCACTTCTGGGTGATGCTGTCTGCCTGGGTAGATCATGTACAGTTGATCTTCCATCCATTGGGCATAGGGGAGGACCTGGCTGCAGGAGCAGCGACAGCAAAGTGCAGAGGCCCAGAGGCAGGGGAAGGAAGCAGATGCCCCTCCCTCGTCTTCCCCTCAGCAAACCCAGCATGAAAGGAGGAGAAGAGTCAAGAGAATCCCTCTGTGCTTGGGAAAGGGAGGGCAGGGAGTAGGGCTTATGGGGCCAGAATCCAGGCCCTGCGCCTCCATTCCAGCTCGCTCTGCCCTATCTTGTGGATAACCCTTTGTGCGCACAGTATGGAATCAAGCAAGGGGCGGGGGAGGGGTGCAAGCAGGAATTGGGTGGGCAGTCCCCAATCAAAGACAAGGCTGATGGCACAAACTAAAAATACTGCCTCAGTGAGAGTGGGCTTGTCAGACTGCCCAGGGGCAGCTCCCAGTTGATTCAGGGTCCATCTAAAGGACCTCTGTCAGGTACCAGAGAGGGTTCAACATTGACCCTAGAATCCCCCTTATTCTGACACCTTTGGGGGGTGGGATTCTTTGTGTTTGGGAGCAATGGGGCCATATTTGGGGGAGTGTCCATTCTACTGTAATAGCAATACGGTGTGCTTAAAGTTTCCACAGGATTTCCTCTCAGGCAAGCCATGAGCGAGGCAAGAGTGACACTATTGCAATGCTCTCCCCTTCAGGGAAGCATATACTTAACACTCCACCCCCAGCAGCTTCAACAAGCAGCAAGGTACACGGAGCAGAAACCAAGGCCAGGGGCTCTGGCATCATCTGAACAAACCTCTGTAAAGGAGACCCCAACAAAACCAAGACTGTGATCCACAAACTAGAGGATAAGCAAGGATCCAGATTAAAGAGGTCCAGATCCCAGAGGTTTCCACTGTGCGCGCGCACACACACACACACACGTCTCTTATACACATCTAGATGTGTATAAGAGAAAACACACACACACACACACACACACACACACACACACACACACCCTCTGTAATTGGCCCCAACTCTCTGCTATCACCCTATACTGCCTATGCCCCCTGCAACAAGGTGGAGATCCCATTATTCTCCTCGCAGAGGCTGGCTCACACAAAAAGACAACACATTTTCATTCCTTTGGGGCAGGAGGCAGAGGAGCAATGAGATTATTGGGAGTGTTCTTCCCAAACACAGAAAGAGGAAGAGGGGAGAGACCTATAATGAGAGGAGACAGCTTTTGCCCAGAAAGCAAGTGGGAATGAGTGAACACAGGGGGCAGGGACACTTAAGGAAGCCCCAACACACTTGAATCAGCCCTCTATTCTCAAATCCTGAAGCACATGGGATTCAGGGCTGCCCTGTATCCCAGCCTTGCGCCACACTACGCACAGGCTCCAAGTCCACACTGTTCAGGGGAAGCTCAGATCAGAACACAAACTTCTGGCTGAGCTTTCTGCTTGTTCATCCCATATCCCAGCTTGGGGGTCTCCGCTCTTCCCCAGCCTAGAGGGCTGTAGGGTCCGGGGGCACTAGGAAATACCCCAAGGTCAGCCTGGGTGAACCAGAGGCTCCTTCCCTCCCAGACACTTCTCTTGCTTCCTGCAGGGCTGGCTCAGAAGTTGTTAGAGTTTGGGAAGTGGTTGCCTTGGCAACCCAGTGCAGGACTGCTTCCCCCATCCTGCGGCTATTCTGTTCCCAAGGAGTATGAGTCACCGGCTGGCTGGTCCAACCAGGCCCTGGCTCGCTGAATGGGAGTGTCGTTTCCTCCCAGGAGAGTCTGGAGACACCAAACACAATCAAAACTTGCAGGGGGGGGGAGGGGGGGTGTCTCTCACCCCATCTCTCACCTAAGCCGGGAGGGATGGGGAATCACAACCAGGGCCACAGGGCAACTGCCCCAGACTATTCTCTCTAGTATAGGGGGCCCCACAGGAGCCCCTGTTTTTACCAGGGAAGGGTGTGGGGCCTCCACTCCTTCCCAATGGTGGCCCCCAAACATGACCGCCTCTAGGGCCCTGCGGAGGGTGCCCCCAAGGGAGCGGGGTCATAAGGGAGAGGCCAGTGACAACAGGGACCCTGCCTTTTATCTTTACCCTAGGCCAGTTTCTCAGAATGGTGCTCGGGAGCTGTGTGAAAGTGCTCCGCAAGCTAGCTGTTATTAGTGCTCAGGAGCACTTCAAAACTGTCCTTAACATACAAGAACATAAGAAGTGCCATACTGGGTCAGACCAATGGTCCATCTAGCCCAGCATCCTGTCTCCGACAGTGACCAGTCACGGTGGCTTGGGGGAAGCAGCCAACCGGTCACAATGGCGGAGCCGTTCCCTTCCCTGTTGTTTTCCCCCAGCTCCCGTCATGTTCCCTGATCCGGTCTGGCTAATAGCTGCTAATGGACCTATCTTCCAGAAACTTGTCCGAACCTCTTTAAACTCAGCTATAGTACTTGGCCCTTACCACAGCCTCTGGCAGTAGATTCCACAACCCAATTATACGCTGAGTGAAAAAATATTTTCTTTTATTTGTTTTAAACTTGCCACCCATGAGTTTCATGGAGTGTCCCCTAGTTCTAGTACTAGCTGAGAGGGTAAATAACTGCTCCTTGTTTATTAGTTCCACACCACTCATGATTTTATAGACCTCTATCATATCTCCTCTCAGTCGTCTCTTCTCCAAACTGAAGAGCCCCAACCTACCAAGCCTCTCCTCATACGGGAGCCCTTCCATGCCCTTGATCATTTTTGTTGCCCTTCTCTGTACCTTTTCTAGTTCAGCTATGTCTTTTTTGAGATGGGGCGACCAGAACTGCACACAATATTCGAGGTGCGGTCGCACCATTGATTTGTATAGAGGCATTATGACATCCTCAGTTTTATTCTCTATCCCCTTCCGAATAATTCCTAACATTCTGTTTGCTTTTTTGACTGCTGCTGCGCACTGCGCTGTGGATTTCATTGTATTGTCCACAACCACCCCCAGATCCTTTTCCTGAGTGGTAACTCCTAGCTTAGTACCCAGCATTGTGTACGCATAGTTTGGATTATTTTTCCCTACGTGCATCACTTTGCACTTGTCCACATTAAATCTCATTTGCCATTTAGATGCCCAGGCACCCAGTGTCGTAAGATCCCGTTGCAGTTCCTCACAGTCTGCTCGTGTTTTAACTACCTTGAAT
The DNA here is from genome assembly GCA_003113815.1 of Sphenodon punctatus. NCBI lineage: Eukaryota > Metazoa > Chordata > Lepidosauria > Sphenodontia > Sphenodontidae > Sphenodon > Sphenodon punctatus. The sequence goes on from QEPC01011753.1 coordinate 364,047, forward strand.
AACTTGGTGTCGTCTGCAAATTTGATCACCTCACTCTTAACACCCTTTTCCAAATCATTAATGAATACATTAAACAGCACCGGTCCCAATACAGATCCCTGAGGCACACCACTTTTTACATCTCTCCATTGTGAAAACTGACCATTTAGTCCTACCCTTTGCTTTCTATCTTTTAACCAGTTTCTGATCCATAGTAAGACACTACCTCCTATCCCATGACTTTTTAATTTTCTCAAGAGTCTCTCATGAGGGACCTTATCAAATGCTTTCTGGAAATCCAGGTACACTATATCTACTGGGTCTCCCTTGTCCACATGCTTATTTACACCCTCAAAGAATTCCAACAGGTTAGTGAGGCATGACTTACCTTTACTAAATCCGTGTTGACTCTTCCCCATTAAGCCATGTTTGTCAACATGCCCTGTAATTCTGTCCTTAATGATGGTTTCCACCATTTTGCCCGGCACAGACGTCAAGCTTACTGGTCTGTAGTTTCCAGGATCGCCTCTGGATCCCTTTTTAAATATCGGGGTTACATTTGCCACCCTCCAGTCCTCGGGTACAGTGGCAGATTTTAGTGACAGGTTACAAATTACTAACAGTAGGTCTGCGATTTCATATTTGAGTTCCTTCAGAACTCTGGGGTGAATGCCATCTGGCCCTGGTGACTTGTTAGTATTCAGTTTGTCAATTTGCCCTAGAACATCCTCCAACGTCACATTGATTTGTAACAGCTCTTCCAATTCCTCGCCCACAAAGCAAGGATCCGGCATGGGTACCTCCCCAAAATCCTCCGCAGTGAAGACCGACGCAAAGAACTCATTCAGCTTCTCTGCAATGTCCTTATCCTCCCTGAGCGCCCCTTTTACTCCCTTGTCATCTAATGGCCCAACTGACTCCCTAGCAGGCTTCTTGCTTCTGATGTATTTGAAAAAGTTTTTGTTGCTTGTTTTTGCCTCTTTAGCAAGCCTCCCTTCAAAATCTCTCTTGGCCTGCCTTATTAACACTTTACATTTACGTTGCCAGTGTTTATGCTCTTTCGTATTATTTTCATTGGGACTAGCCTTCCATTTCTTAAAGGATGCCTTTTTGGCTCTAATAGCCTCCTTCACCTCCCCATTTAACCACAGTGGAAGACGTTTGGTCTTCCTGCTTCCTTTTTTAACTTGCGGGATGCATTTAATCTGGGCTTCCAGAAGGGTGCTTTTAAACAGCCTCCACGCCTCTTGCAAACTTGTAGCCCTTGCAACTGGGCTTTTTAGTTTCTTTTTAACTAGTTTCCTCATTTTGTCATAGTCTCCCTTTTTAAAGTTAAATGCTACTGCTGTACTTTTGTTTGTCTTTCTCCCTCCAGAAATTATGTCAAATGTGATCATATTATGATCGCTATTGCCTAGTGGCTCCGCCACAGTTACTCCTTGCACCAGGTCCTGCGTGCCACTCAGGACTAGATCTAGAATAGCTCCTCCTCTCGTTGGTTCCAGAACCAGCTGTTCTAGGAAGCAGTCATTTAGGGCATCCAGAAATTTGACCTCCACGTCCCGCCCCGAGGAAACATTCCCCCAATCAATATTAGGGTAATTGAAGTCACCCATTATTATTATGTTGCCGACTTTAGTAGCCTGTCTAATCTCTTTTAGCATTGCTTTATCAGTCTCTCCGTCCTGGTCAGGGGGACGATAGTATAGCCCTACTGCGATACTCTTCCCCTTTATACCTGGAATTTCTATCCATAGAGATTCTAGGGAACAGTTTGCATCCTTTAAAATTTTAATTGTACTTGACTCAATGTTGTCTTTTACATATAGAGCCACCCCACCACCAACTCTATCTACTCTGTCATTCCGATATATTTTGTACCCTGGTATTACAGTGTCCCATTGGTTATCCTTGTTCCACCATGTCTCTGTGATGCCTATAATGTCTAGATCTTCATTTAGCGCCATACACTCTAATTCTCCCATCTTACTTTTTAGGCTTCTAGCATTTGCATATAGACATTTATGTGTATTCTTTTTATTCTTCTTACTGTGCACATTATAGGGGACTGTATCAGGCACCCTGGAATTGTTATTTATCTGTTCTCCAGCGAATTCCACCTGAAGTCCCTTAATTTTTATCCCTTCCTCAGTCTTAAGCAACTCTAAATCCCCTAAGTTAACATCATCCTGCATAGATGCCACAGTCCGAACTGTGCACTCCACAGTGCCTGTCGGCTTTCCCCCAGGTTCTAGTTTAAAAACTGCTCTATCACATTTTTAATTTTTAGTGCCAGCAGCCGGGTTCCATTCTGGTTAAGGTGGAGCCCATCCCGTCTGTATAGGCTCCCCCCTCCACAGAAGGCTGCCCAGTTCCTGATAAATCTAAAGCCTTCCTCCTTGCACCATTGTCTCATCCACGCATTGAGACGTTGGAGCTCCGCCTGCCTCTGGGGTCCTGCGCGTGGAACAGGCAGCACTTCCGAGAAGGCTACCCTGGAGGTTCTGGACTTGAGTCTACTACCTAGAAGCCTAAATTTGGCCTCCAGAACTGCCGTCCTACATCTACCTAGGTCATTGGTACCAACATGGACCACAACAACAGGTTCTTCCCCAGCACTCTCTAGGATTCTATCCTTCATTCATTAAAGTCAATGTGAGCTGGGATTAATTATTTCCTTTTCCATTTAAATGAATTAAACTGAATTGCAGGGGGGAGACTTAATCAATGCATATTTATGCAAATTATTCATGCAAATTATGCAGTGCTCCCAAGTAGTCACTTGCATCACTCCAGTGCTCGTGACTGGGAAAAGGTTGAGAACCCCTGATCTAGGAAGAAGTTCATTTCCCAGCATTGCGTTTGCATCACCTAGTTTGCAGTTCCTTATCTTTTTTTTTTTTACTTATATTGTTACTACCTTATTTATCCTCTTACTAGAAATATTTTATACTGTTTGTATCTGTAAAGATAGGCTTTTACATATTTCTGAATAAATTTAATCTCTACTGTCTATTGTTTCTCAATTAAAAACCCTCACCCTTTCAGCCCTGCTTAGGGCCTGTTCTCACAAGTAGAGTTAAACAGAAGTGACGAAGGCAAAATGCTTATAGCAGGAGGGGGCGGCATATCAATTTTAATAAATAAATTAATAATAAATGTAATTAAATCAATGTGACTTCTGTATCATTTTCACTGCTGCTCTAAACCAAAAGTAATTTCTCCTCTCTTTCCCTCTACTGGGTATGGCAAAACATCGTTACCCAAAAACTGAAAGGGTTCACACTACGATTACTTCAAAGTAAAAAGAAAAGGGGAGTATGTGCTCCTCATTTTTCTCTTCCTACTCTTAAATAACTTTGGTTTTGTGCTCTTGATGCGTGAACAGTTCAGGATTAAAAGCAATTTTAAAGTTTAACTTCATCGAAATATCTGTATAACTTAACTGGAACCAGCCCTTGCATGGTACAAGTTTGGTCCTCAATCTTACATGTTTAAATTTAAAAAAACTAAAAGAGACAATACTAATTTGAATGGTGGTTGGCAGCATCAAGAGTCTGGCATTAAACCCTTGGCCTTGCAAGCTAAATAAACTACGTACTCTTAGGTCACATTTGTAGGAGTGTTTTCTCTTGCATTTAAGATTTCCTGTGGGAGAGAACAATTGCACCTCCCCCCCCCCCCAGCCCCCAACACATTCTGCTCCTGTTATTAATCCCCACTTTGAATTTTGCTTCCGGTATTGCTGTTGCCACTGCTATCAACCCCATGGTTCTGCACGGCTGTCCCAGGTCTCTCTACAGGTGCAGCCACACATGCTGTGGAGAGCCCGATCCTCGTGCAGCCCCGTGGCAGGCAAGCGCAGCTGCCACACTGTGGGGTCTGTGAAGGGAGCTGGGCAGAGAGTCAGCCTCCCACGGGACAGCTGGGCAGGCGGGCCGCTCTCCAATCTCGTGCCATGGTTAGGGCGGGCTGAGGCGCCGACCACACGAGCGGGTGCTTGACCCTGACCCACCTTCCTCCACCAGCCTGACCAAAATCTTGGCCGTGATGCGGCAGCACACAACAAGCAACAGTGCCCGCTGTTCAAAGCCCTGCCACGGAGCGGGACAGAAGGTGCCCCAGCATACGGGCTGCCATGTCTTGGGCAGCCTTACCCCATTGAGGGTAAAGACTGCTACGTGATGTGTCCTCGGTCTTTTTCCAAGGATGCATTGCATAGCAGCCAGCTGCTCACCCCGCATGCAGTGGGGGAGGAACATCTGGCAACAGCCAACCACACAATGCATTGCATTGCATGGTCCGGTTGCCCAGAGTGGATTAAAGCTCCCCAAGGCATGGTAGTCTGTCAGGGGCAGCTTGTGTGGCTGTACCCCTATGAGTCTGGCAGATTAAAAGAGAGAAGAGTCCCTTCCCATGTTACTAGAAATGTGCATAAGGACTTAGCTTGATTGTTAAACCCAGGGCTGCATTCACAGAATACTCTTCTCCTGCTCGCAGTGTTTGTTGGGGAGAGTTTGCATTCTTGCATTTTAATCTTCCCCGTGTTCCCTCCCCCCAACTTCAAAAATTACCTAATAAGTGGTTCTTTTGTTTTCCTTATCAACAATGCATTGTCCCAACCAGGCAGGCAGTGGGGATTCATTCCGAGGAAGAAACTACCTCCATTCCCCTCCTGCGGTAATCAAGGTTGACAGATCAGTGGCTTATGCAATATAGGAAATGCAGAAAGTGAACTTAGCACGAATGTCAAACGTTACTTTTCCAGCATAACTTTTGGGACTTGTCCCACATTATACCCCGTGCATCCTGTAATCTAAACCTTGCACACAATGAAAAACAAGGCTGGGGGGAGGGGGATGTCCCCATGCTAAACATCTTGTGAACACAGCCTAGATTTGCCTCTTCCCACTGGTGGGTCATTTGTTGAGGCAGCCTGCTATTTAATCCTTTTACACGATTTAAAACAAACAAACAAACACACAGAAAAGCCAGGTTTTTGTAGTTTTTCAGCTCATGAGAATACAGTCTAAGAGATGGCTCCTGTGTGTGAGGGGTGAGACATAATGACAGGGCTATGTACAGGGAAGCTTGCAGCGCCACTAGTCAAACCTAGACCTGTGGAGTAGGGGGTCTCTCTTGTGCTCTCAGTCACATATTTGCAGTACTTCTAAGTATGGAAGATATCCAGCGTTTGCTGTAACAGTACCTGGGCAAACTTGGTACCACTACGTGAGTTTATTAATAAAGGATAACATCTAGAACAGTTCCCTTTGCTGTCCAAGGCGAATATGTTGGAAGCTATACAAATATGAATTGCTAAGCTAATTGACATAGTAGGAGACTGCACTGAAGATAAAGACTGTATCTGAAATAAGTGAATTGAACTGAATCGAAGCAGGGTCAAATTGGGATGGGGGATTGTTTATCTCAATTTCCATTGAATGGAATTAAATTGAATAGCAGAAGGGAAATTTAATGTATATTAATGCAAATCATCCATGCAAATTATTCAGTGGTCCCAAGTAGTCACATATGTCACTCCAGTGCTCGTGACTCGAAAAAGGTCGAGAACTCCTGGCCTAGGCCCTGAAAATTCTAAGGCCAGCCCTGACCACAGGGTCAGTGTGCCCAGCATAGCACCCCAGCTCTGCTCCCCCATCCTCCCAGTGCCCTGCCAGCCTTCCGCCAGGTCCAGAGGGCAGAGTTTGCTGCAGGTATAATCCCAGAGGCATGGAGCTCCAGTCTCAGCAGCAAAACATGCTCAGGATCTGCCACTCCCCATCAAGATGCCACTACAGAGCCTGTGGCACAGAGAGCAGGCATCCTTATCTACAGGGCCAGGGAGAGCATCTGCCAGCTTCAGAAATTGGGAACCAGAGACTTGGTAGCAGCATGGCTCCCGCTGAAAGTAGGGTTAGGGAGTGAAGGGTGAAGCTGCATCTGGGATAGTTACTGTATCCAGAGGCTGGGTGCCTCCAAGCGTGGCCTGTGTCCTGGGCACTCAACCCTCACCCAGAGCCTTGGGCAGAGAATGCCCCCTGATGAGCAAATGCAGGTCAGTTCTCTTCAGTCTAGAGACTGGCACTAAGAGACTCCTCCCCCAGAGTTGCCAAGCCACATGACCCAAAAGCACAGAACCCTACTCAGTGGGTGTCCCACCTGCCTGGTATAGGCTACCTGAGAGTGTTTGATGCTCGCTGCTCTGAGACGTCACGGTGGGTGGGTGCCGGGGAGCCCCTCACGGGGCTGCCGGAATGCTGGATGGACATGCCAGACCTCGGAGGAGGTCCCTCCTGCCTCACATTTGGTGCCGTGCCAGGGACCTGCCTCCCAGCAGTAGCATCTCCCACGCCATTGGCCGGGCGACCAGACCGGTCCATCTTGCCATGGCTCGAGTCTCCTCCAGCCAACGGCTGCTTATCCCCCACGCGGAGAGGCTCCGAGGGCCGGTACGAGCTCATCCCCTCTGAGCCGCGCTGGGTGCCAGGGCTGGCAGCTCGGGGGCCAGGACAGAAGCTGCTGGGGTTTGCCATCTTCTGGGGGGAGAAGCCCAGGCCTCGTGTGTGGGTCAGGCGGTGAGCTGGAGAGGAAAGAAAAACCTGTTGACTTGGAGAAGGGGCAGAGACTGGGGCAAAGTATAGTATGTGTGATCTAGGGCCTGTCCCAGCCTCCCCATCAGCCTCTCGGGGGGCATTTGCTAGTAAGAGGCTGCCCTTTTATCAGCAAGGTCTCCCAAATCGTTTCCTCCTCCCAGTACCTACGACAGCACTGAATCAACGGCATCAGCACTTGCGGAGTGCCTAGCTATCAGCTACGGGGTCTGGGGCCCTGGCTTTCAGCAGAGGCCAAGACTTCTGTAGAAGAACCCACCCTCCCTGCTGCTCCCGCTCCAGCCCTGATCCTGCTAGAGCAGCAGCAATGAGGATACAGTCACGCGCACTGGGATCCAGCCATTGCAGAAAAAGGGAGCACTTGCCTAAACCTCCCCCCCCCCCCCCCCATGGAACACTCTGACATTACTACACTCCAAAAGGGGCATGACTGTTGAAGGGGTGGGATAAAGGGACTCAAGAGGCATGGCTATGCCAGAAAAGGGTGGGGCAAAAGGGACACTCCATCATAATGCTCTGACAGGAGTGGGGCACATCAGAAAGGGGGTGGGCCAGCCCCACCTCTGTGCCCAAGTTTCGCTCTATGCGGGAACCTAGCAAAACCTCTGAACTAGAGGAGGACGACTATGTATGAGTCAGGATCAGGCCAGAGGGGATGCCAATCTAGGCTGGTTACAGATGGAACAGTAAGACTCCAGGGAGCAGAGAAGAAGCTTAGTGCTCCTGGTAGGGCCAATGTGTCTGCCACTAGCAGCAATGAGGGAGCCCCAATGGGTGTTACCTAAGTGCTCCCCCTTCAGGGGGGCATGGAGTGAACCCTCTGGCACCGACAATGGAATAAGTGGTTTGTGGATTGCAGCCACAGTGACTGGCATAGGGAGAGGGACGTCCCTGAGCTCAAGGCTCCTCTAGCCGGCACTCACAGAGAGAGGTACATCTGCAGGGATCGTGCTTGTCCAGGTAGTGTTCCAGGGTATCCCAGCCACCGCCGACCCGCACCATCACATGACTCCTCAGTACCTGTCACGGCACCAAGAAACAACGCCCATTAGGGTCTCACATGGCATGTGGGTCAAGCACCCCCCTTTCCAGGGGTGTAGCTAGGTTGGAATGGGCCCAGATGCAGAAGATGGAGTGGGCAACCCCCAATGCCACCCCCTCCCTCAGCAGCAGGGGATTCAGCTGCACCACAGAGCATGGGCCCCCCAGGCTTGTGGGCCCCAGTGTAGTGGCACTTCCTGTCCCTATTATAGCTATGTGCTGCACCTTGGCGGCAGCCTGGCACCCAGACTTGCCCCTAGTAGGCCCACCAGGGTGGCAACTCACAGTTTCCAGGGTTATTGCATAAGATTCAGAGGAATCATTATATCCACTGCCATCAGGATGCATGAGCATTGGATGTAGGGGGGCACGAGCATTGGATGCAGGAGGGCATGAGGTCCCACTGATTTCCACCCACCGCCCATGGCTATGGGGGTAAAAAAAAACTGCAAAGAGGTGGATGGCCCAACAGAGCAATCCCCCCTTCCTCAACCTTCCCATCTCTCCCCCACCTTCTCAAGAAAGGTCTCCAGGAAGGGAATCTCTTTGAGCAGGTCCCAGGTCACTATTGCTGAAACTGGGGATTGAAGGGAATGCCTCCTTGTGTTCCAGATGCGCCCCCCCCCCTCCCCATGGCCCTCCCCCGATGGGTATGGGGAAAGGAGAGATGAGGGCATGCACTTGAGAAAGGATGGATCCATGATCTGGATTCTCTTTCCTCCCCATCCTGAGCACACACCTTAAGCACCCCCTCTCCCAATTCCTATCCAACACATGGAGCTTCAAGGTGGCCCATGGGAGGGGAACATCCTCCCCACCCTGCTGTAGGGTAACACACAGGGAGGCCAAATGGGACGCGAAAGGGCACTAGGGTTAGAGCCACTCCTAGCTAACAGCACGTACTTGTACAGCGGTCAGACACCTTCTGGGAAATGCAAGTCACGAGTCTCACCCCTGTCCCAATGAGGCAGCAGTAACCCAGGTGTGTAGGAGGAGAAATGGAAGCCCAGATAGGTGAAAGATTTCATGCAGCACAAGAATGTCAGAACCAGGTTCAGACCCTTAAAAATCAGGGGTGAGGAATCTCCACCCACACCCCTTGAGGCCAGATCCCCAGACCTGCAGGGCTCTGCAGGCTGGAGCACCCTGTGGTGGAGCAGCAAAATGTGAGCTCCATGGGGTTGCATAACCTATGTAAGAAGTGCAGCCACTAGGCTGGAAGCATTCCACAACCATCCCTTGTTTCCCACCCTTATCTACTTCTTCCATTAAAAACTAGCCACAGGTCACATTGGACCCCCAAACCCAAGGTTCCTCATCCAACAGAAATAATAATAGGGGTCCTACCAAAACAGCCATTCCTGTTCCAAGATAAATAGCTCTGCTTATCTAAGGTATCAGTCTTTCCTACAATGCTTTTTTATTGTAGAAGAGAGGCAGTTGCTTGGTTTAAGCGTTTCCATCCTGTGACTCATTCCCACCTGACCCCATTTTGCTGAGATGTTAGGCAGCTGATAGCTATGGCAAGGCCTTGCAAGAATTAGCTGTGGCATCAGGAGCCAAAGCCAATGAGCTGCCCTTGTTTGAACAAGAAGGGATGGAGACTTGGGGTCTGCCTTATTGCCTGGAAATCCATGGATCACGCCAGCCCAGGCTCAACCACCAGTTGGCTTAAAATAGGGCATGGATGGGAGACCCCATGAACTCATGGTGGAAAGCAGGAGAAGCTTCAGACTGGGACGTGAAGGGGGGGTTGGACACAAGATCTATTTTGTCCTGGGTAGCAAAACAGATGAGAGCTGGCCCCCTCCTCCACTGCCCCAGGCCAAAAACTATGTAAATTAGTCACAATTATGCAAAAATGGCCCAGCTTTTGGGGGTTGTTCGTAATAGGACAATACTACGCAGACTTAAATGGCAAACTTGTGAGTGCAGAAAGTAATGGGAGACAGCTAAGGGGGTCTGAGGCAGGAATGAAGTGAGGTAGATGAGGTCCAACCTCACCACAGTCCTCCCTCAGCCCCCCAACACTGTACTGGACAGCGGAGGGGGACAATTAAGAGGGCCTGTCAAAAACCTGGGCTCCTGTACCCTTCCATTCTTTGCCTGTGCACACCATGGGGTAGTCATCAAATGTTATGCAAACTGAACGTCTGTGGCTTCATTAACAGATGCGGAAACAGAGGCTTGGGGATGAGGAGCCAGGGAGGTTATTATATTTTTTATCGTTTAGCATTTTTATAGCACACTCACTGTTCAAAGTGCTCCCACAATCCTAATCTAGCTCATCCTCTCAACAACCCTGTGAGGTCAGTTTCATTATTATTCCCATTACAGATGAGGCACTGAGGCAGAGAGATAGGCTGCTAAACCACATTCTCTGGTTTCTGGGAGATTAAATCTCACGAGAAAAACAGCAACTACGTGAGATCAAGATGGACTGCATGCCCACGCTGATCTATCACATTTGTTTCACAGTGGACAGATCCATTGCGAGGAACAATGGATCCTTACCCACGTTCAGTCCCTCAATAGCTCCCCAGTCCACCCACGCTCACTGGCTTTTGATGTGGGCTGCTGCTGCTGCCGTACCCTGAAGCCACTGCACTCATTCAAATTTCATGTTAATTTCTACTCACCTGAGTGACACAGCTGGATGTTCAGACCCATCATCCGTGATGGGAATAACATGAATTTTCCCTGCCGAATGAGGAAGGCTGCTTCCCCACATTACACAATCCAACATTAATTCCTATCGAACGATAAGATTGTGTAATGGGGACAAGCAGCCTTAGTGACTTGTCCAAGGCCATCAATGAATTTGTGGCAAAAATAAGTTTTGAATCCTACTATCTCAGGTCCAAGCCTGACACCTTATCCACTAAGCTACACCGGCTCTGTACCAAAAGCTTTATGTAACCAGATGTAGTTTTCCAAAATGCCTAAGTCTTGGACTCCTTGGGACCATTTTCCAAAGACCTAAGCTACTTATGGGTGGTCAATGGGAGACTCCAGTTCTTCAAGGCTTAGGTGACTTTGGAATGTTTTAACTACTGAGCCAGAGGTGAGTTTGGAACTCAGCAGGTTCTGGGCTCCATGAGAAAATCCATGATGGAGCTGCTCATTAGCCTCTCCTTGCCAGGGCACAGACTCCCCCAAAACAAGACAATCTGTGATTATGACACCAGGCCAAGCTGAGAGAGACAGTTCCCAACTCTGCTGCAAACTCCGTGTGACACCTCTTGCCAAGCCTGTGCCTCCGTTTCCCCATCTATGGAATAATCTCACGAGTCTCATGGCCACCCCTTGACTATGCAACCTCCTTCTTACTGGTCTCCCCTACTCTCACCTTGACCTCTTCTTTTCTGTTCAACACTCCACTCCCAAGGTTATCATCCTGCCTGTCACTGATCACATTCAGCTCCTTCTCTGCTCCCTCTGTCTCTTTGCAATCAGCACAAGCTCCTTGTTGCCACCTTCAAGGCTCTTCATGGCCTTGCTACTTCCTATCTTTCTTTTCTCATTTCCCACTACATTCCTACCAGAGAACTTCATGCCTCCTCTGCCACTATGCTCGCCTGCCCCCAAGTCTCCTGCTTTCTAAACCATCTTACCTCTTTTCTCATGCTGCCCCTATGGAACTCTCTCCCTGAACACACAAGCTTTGGTCCATTCCTCCCTCCCAACCTTCAAATCCCTCCTAAAATTCTCTCTCTTCCATCAGGTTCTTCCCAGCTCCTCATCCCTACAGACTGCTCACTGATGCTCCTCCTCCTCCCCCCCCCTTCAGGATTCCATTCTCCCTTGTAATTAAGCTAAGCATGTCCACACATGCAACATCTCAACTTTGCAAACGTAGCCCTGTCTCTCCCTAATTCCATTCTCCCTTGTCCATCCCAGATTGCAAGCCCCCTGGGGCAGGGACCTGTCTCTGCCAGGCACATTGCTTGTGCTATATAAATAATTAATATACTTCTAAATATACTAATAAATAATTTAACATATTAATAAATAATTTAACACACTTCTTGTGTTCTAACAATAAGAGGAATGACCCTTCTCCCCTCCATGCCAATGAGGCTGCAAGGATAAATTTGTTGGTACGCATGAGATACTGCAGTGACAAGACCAAACTATACTCAAGAAATAGACACACACTTTCGGGTGATTGAGTTGTTACAGGGACAACTTTTGACCCCCAGCATGACAGATGAATGAAAGGGAGACATGAGTCACGAGGATTTAGTTTCCAAGTGCAAATCCATTTGCAGCACTGGGATCTTTGTAAAGTCACGCCATTAGAGCAGAAATCTTCAGCAAGCCTTTCCGTTGCTTGCCCTTAAGAGATGAATGCCCCGTCTTACTGTACTGCTTAAACAAAGGAAAATGAGTGCCTCTGGTGAATCAGCACAATGGCTTGCTTTGGAGAACAGGATGCAAGACAGAGCTTTGCAGCGGGGATGTGTGTGTCATGTGGTGTTGCTTATTCAAGAGCTAGAAGCAAGGGAAAACTTCCCTGTTTGCCCCAATGTGGACTTTGGTGTCACAGTGCGTAGGAGACACGACAGTGGCCAGTCTTGGAATTCCCCACTAAGTAGAGCAGGAAGCAGGCACTGCTAACAATGCTCACAATCTTAGTTGTGTCCGCGCTGATCTTGCTCTCCGACAAGCCCTGATATTCTGACTCTTGGAAGCCACTCTCCACTCCCTTTGGGCTGTGGCATGCCCTGATTTCAGAAACAAAAGGGGGGGGGGGGCAGTTGATCATAGGATTGTGAGATCCCACATCATGTGGGATCCCCATGATAATTCTTGATTTTGACAAGAAAGCACAACCAATTCCAGCCCCTAAAGATGCACAGTTTGAAGATAACACAGTGACTAAACAAAGCAGGGGAGGGCGAAATATGGCCCATGGTTGCTTTTTTATTTGGCTCCTTTCCAGTTACAGGCTCTGCACCATGGATCCAGTCCCTACTCTCAAGCGCCAAAAGAGGAGGCTCGAGGGAAAGGAGCAGAGATGAGAACAGGCAGTCATCCTGAGCGTGCTCCTTAAGTGCTCTTCTCTCTGCCCCTGCCCCCGAGAGCTTGTACTAATTTTCAGTGGCCTGCAGCAGAGAAAAGGTTCCCCACTCCTGATCTATAGCCCACACCCCATCCGCGTCAGCATCAGGTGAGGCTAGCAAGAGTACCCATGAGCAGGGATGCTCCAGCCATCAGAAGGGTTGCCACTTCTCTGGACATTTGGACTTGGGTGGGACCATGCTGAAAATGGGCTCGACCCTCTGCAGGAGACAGGGTCATCTCAAAAAAGAGGTAGGTTCTCCCCACCTCCTTCCCAACATGGCCATGTCTCCCAGACAACCAGAGGAAATGAATGTTCGTCCCAGAACCTGTTAACTCTGGATGAAAACATGGAGTCTCCAGCTCAGACCCACAGGGGTGGGCAACCCGACCCATCAGGCAAGTTGGATAACATATCCAGGATGACAGCCTTTTGGAGGTGGCCCTAGGGAGACCATGACACTTGAAGTTTTTCAGGCACCAGAATCTCCAGTATTCTGGATACTCCAAGAGTTGTGCAGACCTGTCAATGTGCCCCAAAGAGCTGGGCCAGGGGTCCCCCCCAGGACCGCAGTTGAGAAGCACTAAGGTGCTGGGGATTTTCAGTGCTGCTTTAATGCATGTATGCAGGGCCAGCATATGCACATTAGTTGTGCATGTCTGTGCATCTATCTAGTGGGAAAGGACAGTATTTAGTGGTAAGTGGTTTAGGAAAAGGGGAGATCGAGGGTCTGTGTGTTGCCATTTGGTGCGTTTATACTAAATTATTATTATTAATTATTATTATTATTATGCATTTATATAGCACAAGCAATGTACCTGGCACTTTACAAATGTAAAAAAAAGAGACACGGTCCCTGCCCTAGCAGGCTTACAATCTAGATCAAGAAGGAGAGGGAGAATTGCAAGGTGGGTGCACTTGAGGTGGGGACAGACAACGGGAAGCAGTACAGACAGGGGACAGGACACTGGACTAGGAATCAGGAGAGAAGGTTTTTATTCCTGCCTCTCTGCCATCAAGCTGCTGGGTGACCTGGTGCTAGCCAGCCACTTTCCCCTCTCTCAGCTTTGGTTTCCCCATCAGTAAAGTGATGTCCATGACCCTAAACTGCTTTCAGATTTACTGGTGGTGAGAAATTAACCAGAAACTTCCTCAGCATGATTTTAGATGCATCTTATGCTGGGTGGGAGTTTGCACCAATGGCTAAAATCCTAAGCATCCCTTACTCATGAGTAAGGCCCATTAACCTCTCTATGGAGCTTACTCACAGTATGCACACTTAGAACCGAGGCCCTAGTTTGGGCAAGAACACTTCTGACTAAGACACAACAGGAACCTTCAGGTCAAGTGAGAGCTAGAACCAACATCTCAAAAGAGAGGAGTTCATGCAGGGTACAGGCAGACGAAGTTTAAAGATTAAACAAATATCCACAGCAAATATAATCTCCGACAGTTTTCCCTGCTTTGAATCGGGTCCAACAAAGTAGATACAAACTGCTATTCAGTTTTTGTTTTCTTTGTGGAAAAGAATATCTGTTTCTATTATTTAGTTTGGCACTATTAGTGTTATTGCACAAACCTGTGTACAACAGTGCTCAAAGTAATCAAAATATCGAAGTGACCAAAATAACTGAAAATAAACAGGTCTAAGACTGACTGGGACTGCCCTCTTGCAAGTTCCATCAGCGCACCAAGCCAGGAGGACACGGTTGTGCAAAGAAAGAGGTGTGTTCTCAGTGGCTGCTCCACAGCCTTGGAGTCGGACTCCCATCCCCTGGGGGTTCACCAAAGCTGAAGCATTTTTCAGAGGCAGCATAAGACCAGTTTATTTGACCAGGCATTTAACAGGTTTGGATATGGTCTGGAGGTATTGTTTTTAAAGGGAATTTTATATATTATAGATCCTTTGTGTGTTGTCCACCCTGAGCCTTTGGGACAGGGTGAGCTAGAAATCAAAAAAGAATACAATTTCTGTGGCAAATAATTATCTGGCTATTCAGTGGGCTGCCTGAAAATATAAAAACAATATTCGCAAATAGAAAAAATCCACTCATTTCAGCTCTAAGCTTAATCTTTTGACCATGGCGAAAGCTGGTATCTCAATAATTAATTAACTAATTAATTAATTAATTAATTAATTAATATACAAAAGTTAACGGAAGGATACCCAGAGTTCTGGGAAAGATCCCATGAAACCTATGAACAAGTCCCTGAATCAGGTACTCCCTAAACAGGTCCCCATGTTACCCTTCCTTGGGAACCAGGGATGGAAAATGACACACCAAAGTGAAAGTGACCAGTTTAACCTCCAAATAGAGTGAAGCTTAAGGAGGAGGAGGAAATAGGAGGGTGAAGAGTATTTCTAGAAAGAGGAAATAGAAATTTGAAAAATAATTCCAGACGAGTACTGGAAACTCTCCAGTTTATTATTTATTTAGCACTTTCAGTCTGAGCCAAGCCTTCCTCTTTACCACCTTGCAGGACTGAGGACCTCATTCCATAGGTTGCAGCCTAGCTGACCTCCCAGGGCAGAGGATGCCATTCAGTCATGAATAAACCCATGAATTATAAAGGGCTAGAGGATCCTATGACACAGATGAAATTTCAAGTGGTTCTGGAACTCTCTCATCTAGCAACCTCAAAGCACAATGATTCAGTGTAGCTTAGTAGATAAGCTAAAAATGTTTGAAATAAATAAATAAATAAGGTGCTGACTTGGATCTGGGAGACCAGGATTGAAATCCTACTCTAGCCGTGAACTCACTGGATGGCTTTGGGCAAGTCACTTCCTCTCCGCCTCAGTGGTCCATCTATAAAATAGGAGTAATAAGGACCTACCTCACAGAGCTGTTGTGAAGGTGAGCTAGGTATGGATTGTAAAGCAGCCTGAATGCTGAAAAAGCTGTATAATGGGCCTTTATACCTGCAGCTTGGTGTGAAAAGGCTTACTGAGCCTTCCCATGTGAAGTGGGGGACTATTATCACCTCCCCTATATTAGCAGTGGAGAAATAGACACAGATAGGGAGCATAGACAGGCCACAGCAAGTGCTGAATTAGAATCCAGCCCCTATGCAGGGCCACTAAACCAAGATGGCCCTGATAATCTCTACAATGGTTTAACTAGATCTGGTCTGGGTCAGAGCCCAACTGTTGGGCCTGGGCACAATGTGTCCATGACAGCACTCTGTAGGAGCAGGGCCACTTTGGAAAGGGGCAGGAACACTGTCCCTACTCAGATGTAGCTCTGCCCCCCCATGGAACATCAGGTTACAGCATTTTGAAGTGGGTGGGGCTATGCTGAAAAAGGGGTGGGGTTAATACATCCCTTTCCAACATCGCTCTACCCACATGGGGCAGAGTGATGTCACAGTGTTCCATGAGGGCAGAGCCTCCTACCAATGGGAAGCCCAGCCCCAGAAGCTCGGGCAGAGAGTGAACCTGCCCCGACCCTGACAGGGCCAGTTCAGGCTTCTAGGTTTAAACAGCCTTTCCTCGTTACCTGGTTTTCCAACCTGCCCCAAAGGAAGTGAGCAGCTCCTGGCACAGGCCCCCCTGCAGCATTCCAGACACAAAGGAGACTCAGGGAGGGAAAGGAGAAAAGGGGTTTAAAAGGAAACATGTTGGCAGAGGATCTTACTCGAACAAAGATCAGCGCGTTGGAGTCTCCCACTTTATATTTACCCTCTGAGACTTTGATCATGGGGAACTGAGAGGGGCAAGTACAGCGGCCCAGGATTTCCCGCACCTGAGAAGGAAAGAGAAACACAAAAACATCAGTGTTTGCCAAATCGGTAAACTCAGTCCCTCAAATGCGTAGCCAAACCAGGATGTGCTGTGGGAGTTTCTTCGTGTGCAGATCAGGACACATGATGCAAAGAACCACAAACAAGAGCAACCCACAAGCCAGGGAAATCCTGTGTCCACCTTCAAGTGACACTGGCTACTGCTCCTTGAAGGAGAGCTATCCAGGTTGGAATTTAGGGCCCTGGAGTGGAGAGAGACCAGAGCCGGATTTTGCTTCTTTTCTGGATTGGATGCTGCGTTGAATCCACACAAAGAGAGAAACCCAGGCTGGCTTGTCTTCCCCTTTTGGTTATTTTTATGGAGAGACCAAAGCAATGATGTGAAATGAATGATTACAGATAAAAGCCACTGACACTACTGCTAGTGTAGGAGACATTTAAAGGCCTGACACCAACCAAAAACTAAAGGTCTGGGTTCTTTAAGTCAGCAGAGGCCTGGGCATTTATACCCAGCAGTCCCAGGTTCGATCCCCACCAGGAGTTTTGTTGCAGTCCAAGGGAAGAACAGCCAAGGGTGTCTCTATATGAATTATAAGCACCACTCTACAATGGAGCTCCTACGCTTTTTTGGTAAGAGCAAGACTTGTAGTAATTGGGGAAGGTTTCAGAAGCTGCACAGGCACGAGACATAACAGGAACTGCCTGCCTGCCCTGCGTGGAACTGAAGGAGGCAACTCTTAGCACTATGGATTGTTAGCTGCAGCTAGGATTTATGGCCTGGTGCAGCAGTGGGGCTATTGTCACAGTCCAAGCATGAACTTGCTACCCTCATAGCTGCATCTGATTCTCCACGGGTCATGCCTGGCTTTCCTGGTGCAATCACAAGAGACTCCAGCTAAAACCCCATCCCCTGTTCCTAATGCTGTTCAGTTCACCTGGGCTGGGCTCTTCAATATGGCTCTGTCTGTCCATCCATCCACTGAGCGTGCCCTTAACCCACTTTAACCACTATGTTCTCATAATCAGAGTGGTTAACTAAATCCAGCCCAAGGCTATTTTTAATTTGGCCCCTTTCCAGTTCCAAGATGCAGCCTGTGGATCCAGTCCCTACCCTCAAGCACTGAAAACGTGAGCTTGTAATAGCATAAGTAGTGCCCTGCTGGGTCAGGCCAATGGTCCATCTAGCCCAGCAGCCTGTCTCCCAACAAGGGCCAGCTATGGTTGCTTTAGAGAAGTGAACACCAAGGGGAAGGGAATCAACAGTAATGAGGACATGTACTAGTATTAATTACTATATAAATGCTTAATAATAATAATGTCATTAATGTACCTGGCACTTTACAATTGTAAGAAAGAGACACGGTCCCTGCCCCAGTGGGCTTGTAAACAGAGAGACAAGTGGGGGGCGGGACGACAAAGGGTGGGGGAAAGAGGAAGAGACAAGGATACATACATGAACTCGTGAGTTCTCAGGTGCACGTGCTTGGCTTAGTTACAAAGCATTTATGCATTTAATTCGTTATGCATTTAATTATTATTACTATAATAAGCATTTGTATAGTGCCTCTTATGTACCTGGTGCTTTACAGAACAATAAGATAGACGCAGTCCCTGCCTATGGCTTACAATCTAATAGACATGGAGGGGGGAGACAAGGAGAGGGGACATAGGGAGAGACAAGGGATAAATAACATTCAGTGGATGCGAAGTCTCAGGTGCACGTGCTTGGCTTGGTTGCAGTTAGGCAGGAGTCTGCGGGGAGGGCAGACAGTAAATATTGAAGGCAAGTTCTAGTAGGCGTCGGGAAAGGCAGCGAGGAAGAGGTGGGTTTTGAGGAGGGATTTGAAGATTTGGAGGGAGGAAGCCAAGCGAATGTATTCAGGGAGGGAGTTCCAGGCATGGGGGGCAGCAAGGGAGAAGGGACGAAGGTGGTTAGGGGAGCAGGGGAGATGAGGCAGAGTGAGGGAGGGGGCAGAGGGGAACAAGGAGCCAAGGAAAGCTTGATGGAAGAGGTGGGTTTTGAGGAGGGATTTGAAGATTTGGAGGGAGGAAGCCAAGCGAATGTATTCAGGGAGGGAGTTCCAGGCATAGAGGACTGTCAGGGAAAAGGGGCAGATGTGTTTTGAGGTGCATGGGAGCTGTGAGCAGGCGAGGGTGGTGGCAGAGGAGAAGCAGAGCTCCCAGACAGGAGTGTAGCAGGAAATTAGTGCTGAGAGATAGGGGGAGCAAGGCCATGAAGAGCCTTGTAGGTAAAAACCAGGAGTTTGTGCAGAACGCATTCAGGAAGAGGGAACCAGTGGCGAGAGGAGGGGAGGGGTTGTACGTGGTCAAAGCAGCGGACAAGGTGGATGACCTTGGTAGCAGAGTTATAAACAGAAATGAGAGGAGCAAGGTGAGAGCGGGGAAGGCCAGTGAGAAGGAGGTTGCAATAGTCAAGGTGAGAGATGACCAGGGCATGGACATTGGTTTTAGCAGAGGAAACAGTGAAGAAAGGACGGATCTTAGCAATGTTGTGCAGAGAGAAGTGACAGGATTTGGCAACAGAATCTGAGGTTTAAAGGAGAGGGAGGAGTCAAAGATGAACCCTAGGCTATGTGCCTGAGGGACAGGCAGGATGACCCCATCAAGGAAGACAGAGAAGGAAGAGGAGGGGGGGGGGAGATGAGTTCAGTTTTAGCCATGTTAAGTTTGAGCTGACGATGAGACATCCAGGCAGAAATGTCAGCGAGGCAAGATTTGGGGGGGGGGAGAGAGTGTGTGTGTGTTGAGTATCATCAGCATACAGATGGTACTGGAAGCCATAAGATTCGATGAGTTTGTCTAGGGACAGAGTGTATAAAGAGAAGAGGGCCAAGGATGGAGCCTTGGGGAACTCCAACCGAGAATGGAAGAGAAGAAGAGGGGGCACCAGCAAGAGACACATTGAAGGATCAGTCAGAGGTAGGAAGAGAACCAGTTAAGGACTGAGCAACAGAAACCAAGGGAGTGGAGGGAGTCAAGTAACAGAGTGGTCGGCAGTGTCAAAAGCAGCAGAGAGATTGAGGACAAGGATGGAGTAGAGGTGATTGGATTTTGCTAACAGAAGGTTGTTAGTTATTTTAGCAAGAGCAGTCTCAGTAGAGCGGAGGGGGCGGAAGCCAGAGTGGAGAGAGTCAAGAGAGGAGTTGGCGGAGAGGAAGTCAAGGCAACGGGTGTGCACAGCATGTTCCAGGAGCTTAGAGACCAAAGGGAGGAGAGAGATGGGACGGTAATTAGAGGGATCGGAAGGATCAAGGGTAGACTTACTAAGAACAGGTGATGGATCCACGGCAGATGATATGATCTGAACCCTCCCCTTCTTTCTCCCATCCTGAGCACAACCATTAAGGCTTCCATTCCTCCTCTCAAATCTTGTCCTATTATCTGATCTGTAAAATCCATGACAGCACTCTGTGGGGGCAAGACCACTTTCGAAGGGGCAGGAACACTGCCCCTATTCAGATGTAGCTCTGCCCCACACAGAACACCATGTTACAGCATTCCGTAATGGATGGAGCTATGCCAGAAAAAGGAGGGGGTTAAATGCACTAATTTTCTACAAAGTTTAAATAGTTTAAATAGTACAAATTTGTACTAATTATTGATAGTGCCAGCAACATGCCTGGGGCTAAACAGTTGTGATAAGAGACCAGTCCCTGCCCCAAGGAGCTGACAGCCTAGAATGGACAAAGGGAAAGGCAAGAGCACATTCCCAAATTTGAGAAGTTGCAGGTGCACACGCCTAGCTCAGTTACAGTGAGGAAGGGGGATACTGAGGATAGACAGTCCTAAACAAAGAATCTGTGGGGGTGAGGAGAAAGGGAAAGCCCAACAGAAGAGGTAAGTTTTTAGGCGGGATCTGAAGGTCGGGATGTCACGGAAGGTCAACCTTAAGAAGACATTGCCCTTTGTGCCACTTCCCCTTCTGGAGTTTTCCAGAAGATGGTAAGTAGGTGGAAATTCTCTCCCCCCCTCAATTTCAGACTGTTACTTTGCTGGTTACAGAAACTCTTGAGCCACGCAGATGTGTTCTACATACTGTCCACTCTTGCCAAGGCTGTTCCCTTAGGAGAGTTGGCCAGCTCTCCTAGGTGCAGTCAGCAAGTAGAATTCTGTTTATGTCACTGCATGCTTCAGGCCTTCCTGAAGTAGAGAGCGAGTAACCATTCTAGATATCACCACAGGAGTTACCCCACCACCAGCACCTTGGTATAGACAGTCTTCACACAGGAGACCCCAAAGTTAAGTACCCAGCAGGAGAAACGTGGCATGCAAACAAAACTTTAAACCAGATAAAAAGGCACAGGACCTGCCACCTCAGCACTTTCCACCCCCAGGCAAACAGTTACAAGAAATATTAACTGCACAATGGATGGAAAGTGGCCAAGTGAGCAGAGGAGGGGGGGAAGTGGACACATTGCAGAGAACGTCCAGTTCATCCATTACGAAACCTGCCCTTGATACATTAAGCGCTGGCAACCCTTGGATGACTTGTTTGTGCCAAGATAAGACAGCAGCAAGTTTACAGGGAGGATCGCAAAGGTAGAGCGTTCCCAGAATCTCCTTCACATGCAGCCAGTTCCCCCTTGCAATGCCCTTACTCCAATCTGCTCTCCACCAGTTCCAGCGAAACCCTGGGGGACCATTGCTGGGTGGAATCACTCACTCCCATCCTCCCTTGGCTACTTCTCAACCGAGGTCCCAGCCACCTCATTCCTCACCCAACCCGCTTGTCCCCTTTCCCTTGCACAGAGAGTTGGGTGCAATACAAAGCAAAGTCCAGAGAGCCCTGTGTGCCACGACACCTTGGTGTTGTATCAGTGACACACAGGTACAGCCTTCCCCAATACCCCCACCAAAAGGGGAAGCAGCTCAAGACTTAAAGTAATTAGGCTTGCATCTTTTTTATTTAATTGTTTAACAACTTCTACCCCACCCCTCCTGCCCATGGCAGCTTAGGGCAGCTTACAATAAAAAATTTAAAACAGTATAAATATAAAAACAACATATTTAAAACAAACATAACCACAATGGGGTGTGTGTGTGTGTGTGTGTAAAAATAATCAAATCAACACCCCCCCCACCTAACCCCCTACACAAAACCCCACCCTTCACCCATCTCCCTCACCAAAAGCCTGGCAGAACAGCCAAGTCTTACACCGACGACGGAATGGGCCTCCACTAGAAGGGAGTTCCAGTGTCAAGGAGCAGCCATCGAGAATGCCCTCTCCATGGGCGCCCCCCGAATAACTCGGGGGACTTCAAGAAGGGTGCTCCCAGCAGACCACAGGGGCCAGTCCAGAACACCGGGGCGGGGTGTGTGTGAGGCGGTCCCACAGGTAGGTGGGGCCCAGGCCACATAGGGCTTTATAGGTCAGCACCAACACCTTCAATCAGGCCCGGAAGACTATAG
>QEPC01011753.1:389275-422332 GCA_003113815.1 Sphenodon punctatus
GTAATGGTCCATCCACAACAAGGGATCCGCTGACACCTCCCCCACTAACGGATCCCCTTTTTCTGATTAGCAATATCAGGACATCAAGTCTAACTTTCCCCTGGTTTTTTGGTTGGTAACTCCCTGGAGATCTCAGGAGATGTATATAGTGCATCTATAAAAGCAAGGAGGATTATAAGACAGACAGCCTCTCTCCCACATGTTCATTAGGCACTGTGGTTACACAGTAAAAGGCATTTGGGGGGGGGGGGGGGGGGGGGGCGCGTGTAACAGTTTAGACTAGGTGTGGGGAACCTCCCCCCCCCTCCCCAGGGACCACTTTGAAAATTAGTACCAACTCCACAATCCAGATAAAAGTTGGGGGTACTCCAAGAGCTTGCCCAAGATGGAAGAAGTTAAGAGGAGCATCTGGATGATGGATCCATCCCCTATCTTTGAGGGCATACCTCATCTTTGCTCCCTTCCCCTGCACTCACTTTCAGTGCTTGAGAGCAGGGGCTGGATCCATGGGGCATATCCAAGATTTGGGGAAGGGGCTAAATGAAAAACAGCTGCAGGATGGATTTGATCCATGGGCTGGAGGTTCCCCATCCCTGGTTTAAATCCATGTAACTAAAAAACCCCACCACACAGTTGCTCATCGTTCACTCTAGGGAGGTCTTAACCTCTCCGCTTCTTCAGCCACCAAGGGCATCTTCCAGGGTAGCCCAGACTTGAATTGCAAATCTGAAATAAGTGAAAATCGGAGGTTTTGTAAATCGGTGGGATTTCCACTCCCACCACCAAAAAAGAGAGAAACCCCCAGATCTCCTTTATTTATGAAACAGCAGCAACAGGTGTCAGAAAACCCACTACTTTTGTCTCTTAACAAGTCACTTTTCGAAGTGCCCAGATCCTATGTAACTGGTGCTTTTGATCAAGAAGAGGCAGCCATCTTCACTGCCCTGACTGACACAGGCAAGAGAGGGATCAAGTCTGGTGACTGGCCAATGGCTTGCCCTTTAGGATAGAAACTCCAGCCTGATTTAAGCTGGTTGAAGTTACTGGGGCCGATCCCATGCCCCAATAAACCTGCAATGGGGTGCATGCGGTTCCCGCACAGCTGCATGTAGGATCTGCAGGGCATGGGATTGGCCCCACCAACTCGAGGAACTTGCCCGAGTGACATGTAAGAACGTTCAGTAGAACAGAATTCCACTTTAGAACCTTTTGAGTCAGTTGCTACAGAGAGCGGGGAAGAGCGATTTCTTGCTAACTGGTGGATCGAATTTTAGAGATTAGGCAAGTGTTAACAGGCAACAACCATTCTAGTTTCAGGGGTGCTTTTTAAAAAAAAAGAAAGAAAAAGAACGAAGCCCTAGCTCCTGGGGGTCATGAATTATGATAGACCATCAACACTCTTCTCTCCCCCTCTTTTTTAAAGTCAGGTCTCTATCCCAGTCGTTCCAATTTCTTCGCTTGTTTGACCCTACTTTGAGACTTTATATATACATTCCATATCTCCACACTTCAACAAAGCTCAAAAATGTGACCCCAACATAAAATAAAGAGAATCCAAAAAGTTTTTATTGTTTAAAATGATCAGATCTTTAAACCCAGCTGATTATTTTTAGTTTCGCTGTGGCAATATCAGTGGTAGCTCTAGACCTTATAACTGAAGAGAAGGGGGGAGGGAAATGAATCCCCTTAGCCTTGAGGAAACTGGAAACGTAGCTTCCCCAAGTCTCCCAGAACTAGGGTTGCCAGATTAAAAAAAAGAAATCTGGATACTTATGAAAGATACATGTTGCAGGGCCTGCATTGGCACCTCAGGTGTAACTTAAGCTTTGATACGGACTGTAATTTAAGTCATTTCTGCCAGGGCCAGACCCAGAACAGTGCAGGTAATATGACTGCAAAGGGGCGCCCAATACGTAGGGTCCATGAACAGACTTGAAATGACAACATGAGTGCGAGAAGTCTCAATGCTATGGGTCCACAAAACCTCAAATGCAGGGAGCCCCAACCTGTGGAAGGCCCACAGAATTCACAAGGGGGCTGTCCCATGACATGGGGCCCACGAGTAAACAAGGAACAACATATGCATGCTATACATGCTGACAATGCAAGGAGACCCGGCCCCCAAAGGGGACTATGTTTAATTTTTATAATGGGCAAGTCGATAGGTCTCTATCCTATGTTAGAAGGGGACCCACATGACTATGTCACACAGATTCCCAATCTCCCCTGGATCCAAAACTGGTTTCTCAGTAGCTCAACACTTTTTAGTATCAGAACATTTTACTAGGAACAATGGGTTTTTGCAGCGCTGACAGCCCAGGTCAGATCAGCTTTGTGAATTTATCACGATGCCAAGAGATAATTTAGATCCCGCTGAGTTCTTCTGCATCACACAGAGATCTACCTAAACTTCTAGCAAAGGATTTGCTCTTCCCCTCTGTAATTTGTACATACACCAAACTACCCATTAGCCACGCTGTTTCTCCTACAGACTGCTTGGGAGGCTCTCCGGTGCCATAGCAATAGGGGTGGTCTATAACATCCTTAAATAGACAGAAGTTCCCTGCTGTATGCAGGAAATTAAGAGGCAAAATCCACCCCCACCACCCCCTTCCCGTCACACTTCATCTAATCCCCTGCACTGCAGTAGATTTGTGGCTCAATGCAGCCAAATGATGAACTCAAGGCTGCCCCATCCCCAGCTTCCTCTCCATCTTGCAGCCAGTTTGGCCTATTGTCGGGAGCCTTGCACATGTGGCACAGCGGTCTACGTGGAAGGCAAGCGTCCCAGCATTGCCTTGGAGACCAGACCTCAACAGCTGTTGGCTCCATGCCAAAGTCAGAGGTCCATGGAAGAGGCTGGTATTTTTAGATGTTTAAAGTGGCAGCTCCCAGAAGTGAGCTGTACAATGATGTCTTGTATACCAGGGGTGGAGGGGAAGGGGTGAACCCGCTCAGCAACGCTTGATAGAGAGCAGACCAGACAAGCCCTGCAACCAAAATCCTCCCAACCACAATCAATCAGATTAAACACTGTTTGAATTACCATGCAGGAACCAGCTCATACCCCACAGGAAATTCAAAGCACCACCACATAGCAGGAGGGCTGGTATCTTAGACCACATTCTGAAAAAGTTAATTTGATGTAGCTCTTTTACTCCTGAAGCATTCACATGAACAGAGCTCTAAATCAGGCGTAGGGAACCCGAACCCTGGGGGCCAAACACCTCCTGCGGCAAGTGTTTAAGTGGCCCTTTTCCTATTCCTGAATCTGACCTCACCTCTGGATCTAGTTCCTACCTCCAAGCAACAAAAAACCGAGCTCACAGTAAGGGAGCAGAGATGGGGGCATGCGCACAAGGACAGGGGACAGAACCATGAAGTCAGGCCTTCCTTTTCTTGAGCACATCCCTTACATACCCCCTCCTCCAACTTCTATGCAACCCTTGGAGCTTGTACTCATTTTCAAAGGGGCTCTGGAAGGGAAAAAAGTTCCCCACCCCTGCTCTAAACAGATGTAGGAACAGAAGTATGTACTCCTGAAAATCGGGTGTACATACTCCCCTTCCATCTGTATTTCAGAATGTTTGTGTGAACATGCCAGTGTGAAGACTAACAGTGTGCATGTTCCCAAGGGAGGAACTGTCACTATGAGGGTAGGAGTGACCTTGGTTCAGGGATCATTAAGTCATGGTTAGGGTGGAAACGGATGCAGCACTACTTCAGTTTGCACTGTTCATCTGAGTAGCTACTTCAATTTCATTAAAATCAAAACAATTGCTTTGGTTACCTCTGTTCATAGAAACATGGCCTTATTGCCAACTCAATCCTGCTTGGCAGGTGCCATGGATATGACCACACAGTACAAAAGGGCTCAGTGTGCAGGTTCAATTTTCACAACCTGTCACCTTTCCTAGAATTTCCTCCCTTGGAGAGCTCGCACCAGACTCAAAGCCCCCTTCCTTGGCATGGTAGCTCCTGAGTATCAGCCTGCAAGAGGGGCTCTCCTGGTCTGACCACTTAGCTCTGTTTTTCAAAGTGATATACAGAGAGAGAAAGCAGCAAGAACTCCTATAGACAGAGTGACACCACAGCAAGTGAAGGAGCCACCACAGCAGAGAGGAGACAGGACAGCTGGAGTAACAAAGGGCAGAGAGGAGCCGAGCCCCACTGGTATTTCTATAGATCAGAGATGGAAAACCTCTGGTCCCTGCCTGATTTTTATTTGGCCCCTTTCCAATCCTGCATGGGTTAGGATACTGAGCAGTCATGCTCCGAGGAATGAAGTGTCTGGGTTACAGATTATGCTCCCCACTTCAGAGTGTGCACTTTCATCTCTGTTCCATCAGTATATAAGAGTAAGGGGCAAAATCCCTGGGTCAGACCTAGGAATTGGAAAGGGGAAAAATGGGGGGGGAAGAGAGAGAGAGAAAAGGAAAGAAAAATAGATATAGCCCACAAGCCGAGGGTTCCCTACTCCTGATCTAGGCACTGAGTCATCACACTACGGCGGAGTGAAGGAGATAAAACCAGAAACTGAGTCACCTGTACAACTGAACATGGGGAAGGAACTCAGATCAGACACAGAGGAGCTTAGTGACTCAGCCAGTGACAGGAAATCCCTACCCTCCCAAAGGCACCTGGCTAGAGAAGAAAGTCTCTCTAGGGGATCTGGGCAATGGGGAAAGCTGGCATGGAGAGTCTAACCAGGCAGGTCCTGTAACTCTTGCAGTTCTGTGACCAGCAAGCACTGCAGAGCTCTGGTGCCCCAGAACCCCAGTTGGAAGGCCCCACCACCCTCACTCAGTCCAGGTTTCCAGCAGTTGCAGCATGATCCTGATCATGAGGCTGGCTCTGATCAATGAGAGATCAGGGCTGGGTGGGTGTGTGAACTACTAGCACATGAACTACCTGGGGCAGTTCAGCCTAGTGAGGTAAAGTTAGAAGTCTAGGTGTGAGCAGAGTGGGGCACAGTTCAGATCATATGGGGAAATTAACAAACATTTGTTGCTAGAGTACATTACACTGGTGCGCCAAAGTCTGCATTAACTTCCGATAATGTTTCAGGTACAATTCAAGGTGGTAGTTTTGACCTATGTAGTCCTAAATGGCTTGGGCCCTATGTATCTAAAAAAAGTTCAACTCATTTGTTCCATCACATTTCCTAAGGTCGGTCAGGCGCGCCCTCTTGCAAGTTCCATCAGTGCACCACGTCCATACAGTAAGGACATGCAGAGTTGCTCCACAACTTTGGAGGAGGTTTCCAAAGCCAAGAATTTTCCAGAGGCAATAAGACCTACTTATTTGGCCAGGCTTTTAGTGGGCAGGGATAGGGTTGGGGTGGACGAGAGAGAGGTTTTAGATGGGATTTTATATAGTTGATATTTTGTATTGGTTCATATATACGAGTATGTTTGTACGTTGTGAACCACCCTGAGCCTTCAGTTGCATACAAGTCCTAAATAAATAAATAAATAAATATAGTAAGTAGGTATTGTGTGCATGTAACATACCAATGGGTATTTTTACACACTCCAACTTTCTCCCAGACTTTGAATCTTGGGTTCAGTAAACTCAAGTGGTGGGGGTTTTAGACACTCATCCCCCCTCCCAGAAGTCACCCAGGCAACACTGTAAACAGCCACACTGGACAACTCCCGCATGTTTTGAGACCTGGACTTGCAAGACCTCTGCTATGATGATCTTACAAGTCTAGGTCTCGAAACAAGCGCAATGTGCCCAGCGCCGCTGGTTACAATGGTGCCCGGGTGACTTCCAAGCGGGGGGTGTCTCCGTGAGTTTACTGAACCCAGACTTTGAAGTCTGGGAGAAAGCCGGAGCACGTAAAAACACCCAGTGTTTCAACTTGCAATAAAATTTGGGGCACAAAAAATGTCTAAAAAGCTTTCATTCTTTTCCCAAGGTAGGGGCTCCAATCAGCACTGTGCCCAGGACCTTCAAAATCCTTTACATGGTGCCACCACAGAGCTCAGTTTTAATTATCACTTCCAGCAGGAGGCAACATTTCTAGTCTGCCGGCTCCTGCTGTATTCATGTCTCATCTCCCTGGTTTCTTCTAGATTATAAATCCCTCAAGGTATGGACCCGTCTCTGTTTAATGATTGGTCAGTGCCAGCTACATTCTTGCTGGCACCGTATAAATACTTAATAATGTCACATGGTACCCAGGACCAGGAGGCAGACCCCACCCTCCCAGATTCGTGTCCCCAGGACAGCATGAGTCACATAGTCCTTTCAGAGCGACTGATGCTCTGCAGACAGCCAGTAACATTGTTAACTAGAATCCAGGTGAAACAGTCAACTCTCAGCAGGCTAATCTCATCAGTGAATTGGCAGGAGGTGACTTCTTCCCCTCCCCCCCATGCTACGTAGCTCAGCAGCACCTGGCAGGTTGAGAGCCTTGGGCCAAGATCCTGTGCAGAACTCTCTGCCAAAGCAAGCTGTGTCTGCACGCAGCCTGCTAACAGCTCTGCTCTTCTCTGTCAATCCCTGTCCTGGTGCAACATAATCAACTGTCTGAGTAACACCCCCACAATCTCCCAGCCCTGCCTACCACCCACTGTCTCTCTCCAGTCTGCTTCTCCCCAGCCAACCAGCTGCCAGAGCGTGGCTATATTTGGGAAGGCGCTTTGAAACCCATCTCAATGGGAGAGAGAGAGAGAGAGAGAGAGAGAACACAAGAGTTTACATCATGGATTACGCAGCAGTCTGCCCAAAGCTTGAGGGCTTCCTAGGACACCACCGTCAGCTACTCCAAGAATCAAAGCTGCCTGCATGCAGTGAACACTCCATCCATTGTAAAATGCAGCTACCTCTGGGCTGGGGTGCAGTGGGGCAAACTTTGCAGTTCTCCAGGGCCTGAGCTTGCAAACAAGCCAAGTATCCAACATCTCACTTCTATGGAGCACCTTTAAAAACAGGAGAGGTAACCTTCAAAAGTGTAGGCCCTGTGCACAGGCCCTATGCAGCTGAACTGATCCTACAGGCCTAAAGCTACCCCATTTACCCAGCCTATGAGCTTGGGAGCAGAGCTTTAGCCATTATGATTTGCAAACTCAGCCTCAAGCAAGCCCAGGGGTCGCTTAACCCACTGTGGCATGCTCCAACTGACAGGATCCCCCAAGTAGTCAAATGAATTTGTCTGGCATATCTATAGGAGCCCGGGAGCCATTTATATGACCAGACACAGGCAGGAGGTGGTGCCTTTCCCAGGCCAATATTTTACAGAGAAGAGCCCAAGACCGAGAACTCAGATTCAGAACTTCCAGGAGCTCAGGCCTGGGGACCGGACCAAGCCCAGAAGAGGCTGTTTTGGCAGCAAACTTTCAGAAAGATGAAGAGCTAAGTCTCCATCTAGCTAACTGCTCTTCCTCCGCTCTGTTTTCTATTTGGTTTATACCTCGCCCTATCCAAAATGGCTCAGGCAGCTTACAACAATTTTAAATCACAAAATCTAACAAATAGAAAAGTGACATATGAACCCCACCTCATCCACCCCCCAAAACATCCTTTCACCCCATGCTTATATCTCATCTCACCAGCAGTTGTGGCATTCCCAACCACTGCACAGCCCCATTACTCCCCCATAATCTATCCTGCACCCCTTCTCAAAAGCCACTCAGCCTTAAGGGAAGGGCAGGAAATAAATTAATAAAAACCCAGTATTAATATGGATCATAAAATTTCCCACCTAATTTTCCCACCCAGTCTGTGCTTTCCCTTCATAGGAGGGGCTGCGGCCGTCTCTAAACCCTCCCTCCCTACTATTCCTACAATATTATTGCTGGGTCCTAGACACAATCATGATCTCTTATCAAGGCTCAACAAATACAACTAAACACAACTCTACCCCATCATTTTCTAGTCCTTGCTCATACTGGTCTCTTTGGGTCCCCATTTGCCCTTGTACCCCAAACTTCAAATCTCTCCCCTCCAGAAATCTCATTTCCTTCTGACCTCTCCAGCCCCAGTTTCACAGGCCAGTCTGTCACCAAGCCCAGGAGACAAGAATCCAAAGCAGCTCGTGACAGTGTTTACACTCCCACCATGGCTGCAAAGGTTACTCAGATGCTGAAGAAAGCCAGCAGCAATACTTTCTCGGTGTGAATCAGAGCTGTGGATGACTCCACCTTGTATATAGCAACGTGCCTTTCATTTGTTTCACACAGCAAACCCCTCAGCTGAGCCACTTTCACACAGTCCTTTGTAATTTCTCATGCCTCACTACAGCGACCTCCAATGCTTCCTTATATCCAGTTCTCATGTCACATGCACACACCCCACCCTCAAGGCCTCTGAGCCCTTGCTCAGATTCCTAACACCAAGCTGATCTATTTATTCCAGTGCAGCCTGAGAGGCAAGAGGCATTTGCTGATTCCAATTCCTTTCCCAACAGGAATCAGATTTTACTGGAGTTAGGACAAGGGAGACCAATGCCAGTCACCTCTGGGGCCAAGGAGCTCAGCTGCCCAAGGTTGTGATGAGCCTGTCAGCCACGGGGCTGTGCCCCTTCTAACAATAATGACATGATCCCAGGATCTCAGCAGTCATCTCCTTTTCGTATCCTTGTTTTACAGAGGAGAAAACTAATGCAGAGAGAGGGCAAGCCATATGCCTGAGAGTACACAGTCTAGATGGCAGAGCTGGGACTGGAACCCGGGAGTCCTGGCTCCTAAATCCAGGGGCTGTGGGTGGAGATTCCTGGGACAGCAAGAAGGGGGTGGGGGGGGGGGGGGGGGGGGGGGGGGGGGGGGTGTCTCCCACAAGGATCCATCCATTCACCCAGCAATTTCCTGCAGGAAGTGAGATTCTGGCTCTTCCCCCAGCTCTAATGATGCCCATAAAAGCCCAGAGCCTCTCACAGGGCGGTCATTACAAAGCAGAGAAAAATGTGTTTCAAAAGGGATGCATGTGTGTGGAGAAGAGAGGGCTTCCTGAAGAGCTGCTCGAGTTGGCTGAGCTCTCTCTTACTGCAGAGTTAAGGGATAGATGGGCAGGCTGGGGGTCGGAGAACCCCCCTCTACCCAGTTAACGAACCCCCATAAGCAGGCAACTTGACCCCACACATTTCAGGTCATGACCAGCAGTTTGGGACCCACTCTGTAGAGAGACAGGGAATGGAGACCCAGAAGCACTAAGGCCTTGTTCAGACCCAATTATTTCAAGTGTGTGGTACATATCAGCTACCCCATAAGTACCGTACCCCTTGCTTGGAGCACTCACACTGCACTGTAATTCTGAGGGAATCAAGAAGTACTGAACAACAGTGTGTAGGATTCCTGGAGGCAGTGGGGAAGGAGGAACAGTTACCACAAATGTTCATTCGGCTGTGATGATGCTACAAACATGGTACAGGTTTACCACATGTTCCCTTGTGGATTCCTAAAGCAGAGGTGGGGAACATTTTTCCTCCCACAAGATGGATGAGTCCAGTGCATAAGACCCTATTAAAATTCTGAAGCTGTTTTGTTTAATCTCATGGAAAGGGTCTGTAGCAGAAATGGGTACTGAACACTGTGTCCTCCCCACTTGGCAGACTTCCACCCTAACTACTGGGCCGCCCTACAACTCTGTTAACAGTCCTTGTGCAGCTACCAATTAGGAGAGGACAACACTCTTTCCACAACACTACAGAGAGGACCAAACTGATAGTCCTATCACAAAACAACTGTAAACAGCTATCAAAGGATTATCACAACATGTTAAAAGATCACACAAATGTAATGAGATCACAAACTGATCTTGACAATATGTACTCGATTTATAATCACAAAATATAAATTACAAAAAGAGTATACCCCAACAAGAATTGAAAGAAAAACATTGTGAACACATTTTTCAATGATTTTTTCAAATAGCTTGAAAAGTCACACAGGAATCATATGCTACAATATTGAAATGCACTATACAAAAAGTCATTCATAAGGAACCTTAAAAAAATAGTCAACGCGTTTTGAGTGTCTCCATCAGGGTAAAATCTTTAGAGTAACATCTTTCTGTCAAAAGGACATTTTGATAGAATGAATATTTATTTTCTGTGGACGAGGAACACTTTGTAGAGCCACTTTCTTGATGGAGGAAACATGATTAGAAGAATGTTCTCTCACCACATTCTGAAGGTCCTGAATGTGCTACA
Source organism: Sphenodon punctatus (assembly GCA_003113815.1). NCBI lineage: Eukaryota > Metazoa > Chordata > Lepidosauria > Sphenodontia > Sphenodontidae > Sphenodon > Sphenodon punctatus. The sequence continues at coordinate 399,432 of QEPC01011753.1, forward strand.
GCAGAGCTCCTTTTGACAGAAAGAGGTTACTTTAAAGATTTAGTCCTGATGAAGACACTCAAGACAAGTTGGCTTTTTAAGGTTTCTTATTAATGTCTTTCTGTGTTGTAGCATATGATTACTGTGTGACATTTCAAGCTATTTGTGAATACATTTTTCAATGTTTTTTCATTTTAGCATATGTTTATTGTAAAGTTATTTATATTACATTTCATTCCCATTCTCATTGGGGTATGCTCTTTATGTAATTTATATTTTGCAATTATAAATCTAGTACATACTGTCAAGATCAGTTTGTGATCTCATTAAGTTTGTGATTTTTTTTTTATCATGTTGTGATAGTTCTTTGATAGCGGTTAACATCTTCTCCACAGATACACCCCCCTGAGGCAGGCAAGTGCACAGAATCCTGCCCCGCTCTCAAACCTCACTCTGGCCCTCCCCTTACCCACAAGAGGGGCCACCGTTGAGAGGCAGCAGCTGCAGTCCAGCCAGCCTGCAGGCAGCGGTCACCCCCCCAGGCAGCAGGGGGACTTAATGGGGCAGGGAAGGAGTTTAAATTAAAAAGGGCTTTGAGATTAGAGAGAGTCAGGAGAGGTCAAGCCCTACCCATGCCATGTGCGCGCACACACACACACACACACACACACACACCCCCATCCGCTCCCCGGAAGGCTCTTATTAAATGATGCTTCAGTAATCCGATACAGAGGCCTCCTCTGCGATTCAGAGTTCGCAGTCAATGGGAGCAGACACGCAGACTGCCAGGCCCAGCTACTAAGGGGCCCCATTCAGAGAGCCCCTTCACAGGCCACCTCCCCGCAGTTACTTGGCCGTCTCATTCTGAGCCCTCCCCATCTCTCCTCCTAACCCAAGGTGGGAAAACTTTTCCCTCCCATGGATGACTTTGAAAAGGAGTACAAGCTCTGGCGACCAGACTGGAGTTGGGGGCAGTAGCACTTAAAGGGTGTTCTGATGGTTCCCCAGAGCTCGCTCTTTCAGTGCTTGAGGGCAGGGACTGGATCTACAGGCCAGGCCCAGGAACTGGAAAGGGGCCAAATAAAAAGCAGACAAGAGCTGGATTTGGCCCAAGGCCACGGGTTTCCCACCCCATTTTCCCCAAGCCCCCTTGCCTTCCCTTTAGATTCTCCTACACCCCCATTCTTTTCCCTCGCCACATCCTAGCCCCTACCCCACTTTCAGACTCAAGGGGAGCCCGCAGTCCCCTTCCTGCTTCATGTGCCAGAGGAGACACCCTTTTGAGCCACAAGGCCCAGCTCTGACCCAGTTCCAGCTCTGGCCTGGAGTGTTTACTTCTGCCAGACTCCTGCTGTGAAGGACTCGCCAGAGAGAACAGAGGCCCCAGTGATCTCCCTCGCTGCTCCCACTTCAATTCCATCCCTTCTCTCCAGAGCGCTGGAAGCGAGGGCACAGCCTGCCCTGCCCCCTCCCTGGCACGGAGGGGAAAAGCAACACACCCTATCTGCCCTGCAGAGCTGGAAGTCTCTATCCTGGCACCGCCAGCTGTATCACAACATCCACCTATTCCAAACCCTTCAAGACAGGTCACATCTTCACCCGTCCTAGCCAAGGCTGCCGCTGAACTTCCCACGTGACAACCACCCCTGCATTATTACATTCCCATTGCCCCCTGCCTCTTCCGACCCCCTCCGCTGTTAGGGTTGCCACCTCTTGCAGTTTTAACCAGCACTCCCCTTTTGGCCTATGGAAATGTCAGGATCAAAACTACAAGAAGCAGCAACTCTATTTGCTGCCTCCCGCTTTTCTTTCTGGAGCCAGTACCATCCAACCATGTTACAGGGTTCCTAGCTGCTCTCACACACACACACACACACATCTTTTTCCACAAGTCATCCTTGAGAGGCACTGCAGCCTACTGGCTGTGATGGAATCAGACCTGGGCGACCAGGGTTCCAAACCCCTTTTAGGCATGAATTTAATAGATTTAGGTAAATCTCTCTCTCAGCCTGTTCCCCCATCTGTAAAATGGGATTAAAAATGGCCTGCCTCACAGGGTTGTTGAGAGGCTGAACTAGGTAAGGAGTTTAAGGCACTTTGAACACTGAAGAGTGCTATATTAATGATTAATAATAATCATAATCCTGAAACAGCTGAGCAAGGCAGGCCTCCTTTAAAGCAGAGACCCATGTGATCTGCAGGATCAGCTAAGCTCCATGGTGAGAAGACTGGCCACTACACCATGCACTTTAATTGCTTTTTAAGTGGCTCCCTTGGTTTGGAAACAGTTCCATTGTTTTTGCTGCAGAGGGAGAGACTGGAAACTGCTCAGAAACAATAATGTCACTCCTCTCCCCCACCTCTCTGTTGAAAGGGAGGGACTACCTCCGCCCAGTAGCCAGCAACCCACCCTTCCCCTGCTAAACACAGCCCCCTGAGTGACCTGCATCCTGGGTCTGTTTCTCGAGGGGGGTAGGGGTAGCCTCCATGGGGCGGGGGGGAGAAGTGGGTCTGGGGCATGTGGGGCAGGGGGCAGTCTGTGCTGTGGTATGCGTGGTGAGGAAGGAGGATGTTGCTGGGGTATGTGCGGGAGGGGGGGTTGTGCTGGGAGAGGTGTGTGTGTTATTTTATTGTCTGTTTTTTTACAGATGAGTATGCAGCTTTTTTTCTGTCCGTTACTGAGATAGTATAGATTTGGGGGGGAAATTTATTGCTGCATCCTGGGAAGTAAATCTGCATAAACAAACATTGCATAACCATGCAAATGAAGACATTATGCAATTTTTAATGCTCATGGTAAACTTGGAAAATTTGGCTTCCCGAGTTGCAGAATTTAAGATTTTTTGGGGTGCAGTGAACACAGGTCTCTACTTCATAGCAATAGCTGCTAGGTCAGCTGGGGAGAGCATTAGCCAAAGCTAACAGGGCTAGATTAACTACTCTATTGGAGCATGGTGGGGTCCCAACCATGGGCAGGAGGGTGGCATGTCTGCCTAGCCCTGGGAGCCACCCTGCCTCTATGCATGATCACCATGGGGTTCCGACAGCTGAGCTGGGTCTACGCAGCAGCCAGTGTGTGGAGAGAATGATGTTGTGCTACCCATTTCCCAGCCCTCCTCCCCCTCCCCACACAAGCTCTGTAGGTGGCCTGGAGGTGCCCCCCCTCTCCAAAGCTTGGCTTAGCCTGGGGCCCCTATAGCCTTTTACCTGATCTTCTAAGAGACATTGAGGAGCAGAGCAGAAGCAAAATGGGGAGGAGTGCAGCACAGCACCCTCAATGCCCCAGAGGGCTGTCTTAAGGAGCAATACTCATGGGCCCCAAGTGATCCAGAGCTGCACCCTGCCCAGGCAAGGGCAGTCTTTGCAGTGTTGGCTTATCACTGGGCTCTCCTCCTCCCAACACCCTCCACACACTTCTGCATCTCCAGGTGGAAAGTTACTGGAGAAGCCAGAGAGACACCAGCACCAGCCTGCTGTTGGAAACATCTGGGAGTTTCCACCACAGAGCGCTGCCAGGCATGGATGGCTACTGTCTGCCCAGAAGGCTATAATTTCACCCTGCCCTTTAGAGAGCAGGAAAAAATTAAAAACAGCACCGAGAAGTTAAGCAGCAACAAGAGCTCAGAGGAAGTTGGGAATGCACAGCAGCACTGCCCCAACATGGAGGGGACGGAAGGGACCTAAGCTGTGAGATCCACAGTTAGATCTAGGACCACATTGGGCATGCCACACAGTTGCTCCTTAGTACACCAAGATGGCTCCATCTTGGAAGTGACTATGATGACCTTCCCAGAGCTTGCCATCCATGCCACACAGTAATCTAGCAAATACAGTGCCAACCTCCTTCCCAGACAGTGCTGCTTCCCCACCAGACAAATATTAAACCACTCAAAGGGCCCCTACTGCAATGGCAGCCATTTTCACAGAAACTACCTCTGGCATAGCAGAATTACAACCAGAGTAGGGGGCACTGTGAGCTAGTCAACGGGGTGCCGACACTTAGCAGCTGGTATATACTCAGGAGCAATGGGGCCCTGTGCCATAGCTGCTGAAGAGGAACAGTCGATGAGCCCCCAGGAAGACAGACAGACAGACAATCCTACTTTTGACAAAGGGCCCCTATCAAAGTCTTTCCCTATTAAATGTCACTCTTGCCTGGGAGAGAGAGGGACAATTGCCAGCCTTCTGTGAAATTGGCATGTGGCAGTCAGAGCTCCCAGAAGGCCCAAGGAGCAACTCTGGGGGTTTCTTAAAACCTAAAAAACACAAGACTCCTAATAAAACCATGTAAGTTTCAGCTTCACAGGGAAAACAAAGCAAATCTGTAAAGTGCCTGGGCATCACTCCAGCATGAAGGAAGGGTTCAAGGACCCCTGACAGGTTAGTAGCCTGTCTTCCTGTGGGACCCATGCTTCATGGGGCAGCTGCATTCCCTACCACGGGGAGTCCCCATTCCATGTTGTGCACAAGGCCTACTCCAACTTAGCTGTGTTGGTAACTTTTGACCCCACAGGAAATTTGGCAGAGGAACAGAAGACCCATAGGAAATTAAAAATCCCAAATTTTATAACAATTCCACCGCCCCATCCCTTAAGAAAAGACAGGCTTTTAGTGCTTGAGGGTGGGGAATGGATCCAAGAGTTCAATTTAGGAATTAGAGAAGGGCTAAATAAAGACAGCCACGGGCCAGATCGGTGGGCATCTGTGTGGAACTACTTGGCTTAGGACTTACTGTCACCCCAAGCTCATGGCTTTCAGGCAATCAGACTTAGCGATATTGAAGTCCACCCATCAGTCACTCTGAGCGCCTATTATCACAATGGTGTCACAAGAGCGATACCTCCGTCTCGTCCCATCAGGATGCAGCATTGTGCCCTGTTGCATGGCCCCTGTCAAGGAGGTAGCCACCCTAGCTGGGGGAGAGGCTGGTTTCCTTTGTTATCCAAGGCTTGGGCACCTCTCCTCCTTTGCAGCCCCAACAATGGAGCACCCCACCCCCATCATGGGAATGCTATACAGGTGTTGAGCACATCAGCTCTGTGAGCAACAAGCAAGATGCATTTTGTGTCATGCCCCCTGTATGCAAGACACTGGAGACAGGCTAGAACAAATACAGGGATCTTTATTTCCAAGCCTCATACAGAGTCTCTCCCCTTGTACTCACACCACCACTCTGTGCCCCCCAGTTGGTCTCCTTGTAGACCCCAAGAATCTCAAGGGGAAACTTCCAAGCTAAAACCAAAATAACTGCCATTAGCGAGATACAACAAGCTGCAAACCCATTCGCCCAATATGGTTACCCACCAGCCTGCACTTCGGCTGAGCTGTGCTTTAGCCCTGCTAGAACACTCCACAGCCAGGGCTGCTGCTGCTGCTTCAAGAACATCAACATCAACACATGACCCTCCTCATTATAAATTATAAGGCACTTAACAACAAGCAGCCATCATGTCATTTGGCTGGATGAATCACAACTGGAGTTACCACCTCCCTCCTGGTTTTCACCCATGGGAGAGAGCGAGGAGGGGACACATCAGAAAGAGGGCAGGACAAAGGGGCTGTCATACGCCTTTCTGACATAATCCTGCTCCTTATGGGCTATCGTGATGTCACAACTCTCTACAGAGGGTGGGGCTGTGCCAGCAGGTGCACAGGATGCAACTCCACCCCTTATGGACCATCATGACACTCCATGGGGCGGGGCCATGTCAAAAAGGAGGAAAGATCCCATGTTCTTTTTGATGTGGGCCCACACCCTGAATTCCTGATTTTTCTGATTATCAAGGGTGCTGCTAGTAGGCCCAGAAAAAAAAAGTCATGGCTTCCCTAAGGTGACAAGACAACCCTTATCATAGAGCTGGACCCGTCCCAAGACTTATCCAGTACAGCCCTCTGCAGCAAGATGGGATTCACAGGACCTTCACATGGGGACATGAATAATGGTGCAGAGGCCACACTGAGCACAACCTTTGGTTCTCATTTTGCTAAAAGCAGGACAGAAGATTCAGCATTGCTCTCTGGACCCAGGTAGCCTCAGGTTGTAATCACTTTGTTCTGCAGCATTAACCCCCACCCCCATTTCCTCTCCCTGAAACAGCAGCGCTTCTCTGCACTACTGGGAGCAGTTCCATGGGAATTTCCTTAACAAGGCACCAACTGGGAATGACCCGTGTGCTTTCCCAGCTCATTCCTAGGATACCCTTGGCAGCTTCATTGCACTTGCAAAGGGCAGAGAGGGCAGGCTGAGATACTACTCCCCACAATCTAGTATAGAAGAAATTTCAGAATCCAGACCCTCACTACATGCCCCATTAGTAGGATGTGGGAGGGAGGTCCAGAGACCCCAGGGTTGCAGGCAGGCAGACTCTCCCCACTGCCCATGCACAGAATCACCAGTCCCGGGGACAGGGACAAGGGCGTAGCTGTAATACAAACAGGTGATGCAGATGCCCATGAGCCTGGAGGGGAGGGAGCACAGTCTCCAACACAGCCACATCTCCTGTCATTGGAAAGGGGGTGGGGGAGGATCCACCTTCTGCACCAGGGCCTTCAGCCTAGCTACACTCCCACACCCAAGATTGTGTGTCCCCGGAGGCATCCAGAATTAGGGGTGTCTACTGCATTGCCAACCGTGCTCTTCCCCAAAATGAATTTGTTCCTCGTTTGCCCAACTCATGTTAAAAATAAGATCCTCCATAGCAAAACCACCAGTTGCAAACTCTCACCCAGAATGCAGCGTACAAGTCTCCCATGCCACGCACGAACAAGAGATGCAAAATCACTTCTCATTTAGATAGAAGCCAGAGGTTTCCAAGTTAAAAAGATGGAGGGGGAACAGGTTTGCATGTGCCACACCAACCATATCCTGCTTGTGGCCAGCCAGGAAACCCCTAGAAAGCAGCCTCCCTTATAGCAGCCCGTAGCCTGCTTCTGAGCAGGTCCAGGGAGCACAGAGACTCCTACCAGGAAGCACCAGGGTTGGGTAGACAGGAGACAGCAGCTGTCAGATGCTGCCAGAAAGAAGGATTTACTAGATTGATCGATTTATTTATATTTATTGGCCGCCGCCCCTCCCCCCTCATGCCTACGGCATCCCGGGGCGGCTCACATCAAACAAAACACATAAAAACATCAAGTATAAATGATTAAACCCCCACCCCCGCCCCAAAATCCCCTCCCCCCCTCTACCCTCCCCTCCCGCCCTCCCCTCTGAGAAGGCCTGGGCGAACAGCCAGGTCTTACAGGCTCGGCGAAAAGCCATCAGACCCAGGGCCAGGCGAGCTTTCTCCCGGAGGGAGTTCCAGAGTCGCGGCCCAGCCACCGAGAACGCCCTCTCCATTGTGGCCCCCTGTTTAAGAGAGATCTGCGAGGGAGACGAACTGTGTCTGCAAACTAAAGAGAAAGAAGAGGCTCATTTTATCCCCAACAAATGACAGAAGCCAAACAATTTAGCACACCTGCCCAGGCCTTCAGCCTCAGTAGATGCTTTGGGACAGGGGTGGGAAATTTTTTCCCCTCCCGTGGGCCAGTTTGAAAATTAGTACCAGCTCCAGAGACTGGATAGGCATGATTAAGGGGTGGCTCAGGATGGGGGGGTCCAAATTATGGATTTATGGCATGGACGCATCTTCTCTGCTCCCTTATCCTGTCTTGCTCTTTCAGTGATTGAGAAGAACTGGATCCAGGGTCCACATCCAGAAACAGGAAAGAGGCCAAACCGGGGGGAGGGGGGGGGGGGAAGACACCTCCGCCACACAGCCTTGGGCTAGATGTAGGCCAGATGTTCCCTACCCATGATTTTAGGGTATTAAAAACACCCAACTTCTGCATGAATCCCCTCTTCTCTGCCTTGCTTTCCACAGCTACAGGCCCCAACAGGTTCTTGTTTAGAGGAGGTACTGTCCATGCAGAGTGCCAAGGGACGCAGGGTTGGCCTAGCAGGAGGGCATGCCTGGATACGCAGTTTATGCACATTAGCAGCTCTGCCGACACAGTGTCTGGCTCTCGCTGGTACCGTCAGCCAGCCAGGGGCATTATACTCACTTCCAAAGGAGTGGGAGTGAAAGGAATGCTTCATTCCCATCTGTACCAGCATTGCAAAATGTTGCTGGCTGCCAGGACCTTGCAGCATCTGCCCAGCCCACCTAGCCCCTGGGAGTCAGAGGACATGTCTTCTCCACACCTGGCTGCACCAGGTGGAAACAGCCTTTTTCTTAACTCTGACTGACCCAGTTGTGCCACTGGCAGCATAGATGGAAGGTTACAAGCACAGCAATGTTGATAAAGTGCAAAGTGATGGACATAAGAAAAAATAATCTCAAACCTACATGTGCAATGTTGGGTTCTAAATTAGGCGTTACCATGCAGGGAAAGGATCTTTGAGTCATTGTGGACAATTCATTGAAACTATCAGCTCAATGCACCACAGTGGTCAAAAAGGCAAACAGAACGTTAGGGATTACTGGAAAAGGCACAGAAAATGAAATGGAAAAAGAGAATGCCTCTCTATGAATCCATGGTGCATCCATTCCTTCAATATAGTGGTTCAGGTCTCCCCATCTAGAAACTGACATAGTAGAACTGGGAAAGGTGCAGAGAAGAGCAACGAAAAACAGTCAAAAGGTAAGAAATGACTTCTGTATAAGAAAAAGCTCAAGAGGTTCGGATCCTTCAGCTTAGAGAAAAGAGGACCGAGAAGGGAAGGGATAATGGTAGAAGATTACAAAGTCATGAGTGGTACAGAGCAAGGAAATAAGGAGCTGTCAATTACCCTTTTTTCTATAATAGGGGAAGTATTGTCTTAAAGTCAGTCAACAAAAACTAGCTAGCAGCAGATTTAAGACAAATAAAAGGAGGTATTTTTTCCACTCAATACAATTCTGTTCTTACAATTTACTTGGGATGGAAAAATATTACAATGGGCTCAGCTCAAGCATCTAATCACAAATGGACTCATCTCCCAGGGGAACACTGTGCTTCTAACAGAGGTAGTCGTGGGGCACAATGTTCTGACCTGGAGTCTAACCTTACTATACCGCACAGAGTTTCACCTCCCTAGATCCATGATATAATATGACTGACAGGCATAAGCTCACAGGCAGAAGTGTAGGGAAGGAGAGAAAGACCACCTCAGTGATTAGGCAGAAATCCTCATTCCACTTACTCCAGAGTAGGCCCATTAACTTAAGTGAAACTATTTTGGAGTAAGTGGTTTGAGAATCATGGACTAAACAGCAATAACTGCAGTGTCCTCTGGATTTTAGTGGAGAGCAATTAAAATGTCCACGTAACTTCTCTCTCTGATATTCTAAAGCCTTTAGGTTTAGTTTAAAGCATTCTATACAAAGAAGATCATTTCCTATTCAATTAAATAAATGTAGCATTTTTAAGAGAGTGATTTCTACACAATCTCTGGTTTCCATCCCTACTAAATACCACAGAGCTTTTCTCAAAGTAGGTTTTCATTGAGGTCATAAACGAATAGTAAAAATCAAAATCTCAGAGGGATAAAGGCGCCCAAGCAAAACAGATGGGTAGTTTTATATATAGGACTTTTCCATAAGGGGATCATAATGACAGAATGCACAAAACATGCCAGTTTTCCTGAAGGAAGCAAGCCGGCTCTGTTATCAGAACCCTAGCTTTGCAGGTCAGGGCTCCTGAAAGGTGCTGCTTTGATAGCGGTGATATTTACCCACAAAGATCACAGTAGTGGAGAGGGGAAGTCTATAATAAATGATCAGCTTGTTGTCTCTGCTAACATGGGTCAGCACTAGACTAGCTGAAGGAGCTCAAGCCTGTAGCCAGACTCGCACAGAAGGTGATGAGGAGGGAAGGGCAAGTATTCTATGCGTACGTCATGAGTTAGCCCTTACAAGGGGCGGGACCACGGACCAAGATGCCACCAAGCACTGTACAGAGGCTCTTGTACTGAACTTTTCCAAGTTTTATTCACAGTGCTCATCCACCAAACGTTGAGATATGGCCTCCATATGCACAGCAGACCCCCAGTTCTTTAAGTCCATATAATATAAACATAGCTCCTCTTCTCTGGCCTCACCAGTCCTGTCAGGCTCTTGGGCAAATACAATCCAAGGTTTCAGGGACCCCAAAAGTTGTACATTCACTGCCAAGGATTTCAGGTTCCCTGCACCCTCCTTCTGCAGTTCCAGTTAGCAACCACACTGCAGCTTCTCTTTCCAGTTCTCCCCGGGCTTCCTGCTTTTATGCTCCCAAGGAGCTGCAGCTGGGTGCTGGACAGCCAAGGAACTGAGCCCACCAAGGCTTATCCTGCTGACCAGCACACTGCCACAGTGTATCACAGCTGCCAATAAAGCTTCAGTCGCATGATTCTACAGCCTGACCTGTGCAGCTTACAGACAGGTGAATGAGGGTGTGCCTAGACTCCTTGTGTCCAGCCTCTTTAAGATAATATATTAATTGCTTTTCAGAGGGGAAAGGCAGAGCAAAAATATAAGCAAGAGGGCCCCCGAGCACGATCATACCCACTCCAACACCAAGTAAACTCAGAATGTGGCCCATGTCTCTAATGGAGGGGTTTTTGTAGTTGTTGTTTGGGGGGCGGGGGGTTTTAAACAAGAAAAGCTTTCTAAAAGCCAACGATTCCTAAAGTATGAACTGGGACTCGCAGCTGGGGGTCCCATCATCTGTGGTTCAGATCCTGATTAAGATTGGCTAGACTTTGCATGTGCTTGCTGCAGTCTGAGCTCACAGCTATATATTTTTTAAAAGTCTTAAAATGGTGGTCACATGGGCAAAAGGTTTGGGAACCACTAGGTAATAAGGCAAGAGGAAAGAAGGGGCCCATTTCCCACCCAGTCACCATCAAGACGGGGGTGCAAGGAACAGTCTCCTCATTGTGAGGCCTATCCTCTGCACTCTCAAGTCACGGGGCCAGGTCTCCTCAGTTTCCCCCATTTTTATACGATCTATCAAAGGGCAGGACTCAGGGGTGTAAGGAAACTGCCCATACCCACATACACTTTGACCTGTCATTACTCCACCAGTAGCAGATAAGGGAACTCTTGTTTAAAGAAAAACTCCTTTAAGCTGGCAACGAGAATCACAGCACTTTTGCTAGCAGGTTTCTGTGGTAATGCTGCCTTTAGGTGGATGGGGGGAGATCACTCACCCCACAAAGCTATGGCTGCTAGCAACAGGCTCCAAGACAGACAGACTGCTTCCCAGCCATGAGGGATCAATAGCTTGTACCACTAGGGGAGTGTTGCCAATTCAAACCAAACTGTGTCCCCACCCATCAGGTGTGAAAAGCTTCCCCTCTGGGACAACATCTCGAACGCACGCTGGCACAGCCTCTCTCATTCAGTCTGTGCACCCACCCCAGCACTTACTCTCTTTGCCTGGGGCAAAAGCCACAAGTAAAGGGATGGGGGAAGAGGGGTCTTCCTGTACTGTGGGCAGGGTTGGCCTTAGGAGAGGCAAGATCATTGGGGCAGGAGGAAAGCAATAAGCCCCACAGAAGTGGCCCTGCTACTGCTCCAGAAGCTCCCTGGTCTCTCAGCCACTTCCGTGAGCTTCCACGGGATTGGGCCTTCAAGAAGGCCAGGGGTATAGGCCCCTGTTGCCCCTTCATAAGGCTGTCTCAGACTGTGGATTCCAAAACAAAACTAAGTTTCCTTCCCAACCTCATTTCACAACAGGAGGGTGCCAGTGAGAACATAATAGCTGCTGTACCAGGTCAAATCAATGGTCCAGTTAGCCCAGTATCCTGTCTCCAGCAGTAGCCGATATCAGATGTTCTAGGGGAAGCGTGCAAAACAGAGCGATCCCCATCTCATCGATCACAGATGATGAAGGCTGCTTCCCCTGACACAGTTCTTACTCCACAGTTTTTTCCACATCCAATCACCAAAACCTTTGAGTCACCCGATCTCCTCAACTTATTTGGAGAGATCTCAAGTGTTTTTCCTTTTGATATTCGAGTTTCCCCAGCTTTCACTATCCCAGCTACAAACCACCACATAGGAGTCCTCCCCACTGTAGGGTAGCCAAAAGCTTCTGGGCTAGTAGCAAGAATGCATTTAGTCCTACAGTTGCACTGAGAGAGGAAGGGGCGAAGAAGAAGATGGATGGCAAGGAAATGTTGCCTGCAATTCTCTAGTGGTTGTACCTACCTATATCTTTCTGTTCCCCTCCCCTCAGCATAATGCTATGGGTGCATAGCTCACAGCAGTAGGAAGAGTTCATATGCGCTTGTAAAGGGGGCACAAGGTCTAAAAACATCAACAGAATGACAGACTCACCAGTTCATCCAGGTTCTTGAGGTCACACAAGGAAATTCTCTGTGTCTTGATAGGATAGACAGGAGACTCGGGGCCCAGATCTTGGCTATCCTGCTGTGTCTCCAGCCCTTCGTATGCAATCTGGTCCCTCATCTCCTCCTCAATTTCCTCCTCCATCTGGATAAGCATGGGAGCCAGCATCCCAAACTTAGAGCCCCTCCTGGCCACCTCCAGGAGGCAGAGAACAAAGTTCTTCTCGTTCTTCTTCAACACCAGGTCATTGGTTTCAAACATCAGGACATCTTGGATGCCCAGGTCCTGCCGGCACCACTGGATGAAGTTGGAGACATTGTCCCTGGCAATGAATGAGCCAGGTACCACGTTCTTCGCCTGGAAGACCACCTCATTCCGGGGGACCTTCATGTGAACAGCAGTTTCCGGGCGCAGCTGCTGGAACTCTGCAGCGATGCGGTTGACGTTGTTAGCATGTTGGCAGAGGTCGTAGCCAGTCTCTAGTGCCTCCATGAAGTTCTCTACCTGGATGTCCAGATCGTAGAGGGTGTTGAGCCACTCAGCTAAGTCCTCCTTCATGGCATCAAGGTACTCTTCACTGGAGCGGAATGGCCGGATGCTCTTGGAAGCAGCACACTGGATGTTACTGTGGTCAGCCATCTTGCATCCCTCCTTTTTGCGTCACTATAGCAGGTAGAAAGGGATCACAGAAGTTAGAGACAGATGGGAAAACTGGCCCCAAAATTCATCCTCCTGAGGGCATAAGGCAAGCACAGCAGGATTTCATCATTGAACCTGATCCAGAGTTGCCAACTCCTGTAGTTTTAAGTGTTTTCTCATTGCCTTAATGCATGTTCTCACAATCATTTCTCCTTAGGGTTGCCAGTGGTCCCCTATTTTAAGGGAATGTCCCTTCTTTCTGAGTCCCACCACTCTTTAGTGCCCCTAATTTTTGATCTGGCAAGCCCATCTCTTCCAGATTAAGAACACGCTATACCCATCTTGTTGTTCTCACAACCAGGGTGGTTAAATGGGAGATCAATACCACTCATGAGAAATGCGCACTCAGGCATGTTAGTTATCCTTGACCAACGCTGGCTAAAGATAGTTGTGAGAACATACCCCAAGATACCCAAACTTGTCATAAATCATGAAAATCTCAGCTTTCATTTTGAACGTTTCTCATCTCAACTTAAAAACAAAAACCTCATAATTTTAAGTCAGTCTCATGTTTGGTTGTGGGTTTTTGCAATCAGATTCACAGTTTTTGAAAATGTAGGATTAGTGAAACTGCTGGTCAGAGACAGCCTTAAAAATGCAGTAAGTCTCAACAAGAACAACACAGAACATGGACCAGTTTGAGAGGCAATGGGGAAAATTAATTAAAGTCAAATGTCACTATAACAAGTCCTAGTTATACTAAACCCAATTTCAAGATCCATTTCTATCAAGCAGCCATACCGCTCTAGACAGTTCACAAGCCAATAGCAGGAATAAATTGCTTATTGCCAAGCTCTACTATAGTGAACACCTTGATAGAATTTCCTAGATTGTAAGCCCCTCAGAGCATGGACCCGGTCTATAATTAACAATTATAAAGCACTAGGTACACTGCTTGTACTGTATAAATACATATTATTAAATAATAATAAAATAATAATAATAGAATTAACTTTTTCTCTGGTTCCATGGGGGCTCATTATATTGAAGTCATATGGTAGTTCAGAGCAGGAGAGCCAGTGTAGCCTAGTCAATAAAGTGTTGGAAGGAGACTAGGGTTCAAATCCTGCCATGAACTCCATGAGCAGTCTTGGGCAAGTCACCCTCTCTCAGACTCAGTTCCCCATCTGCTTGACCTACCTTCACAAGGCTGTTGTGGGGGTGAACTAGAGAAGAATTGCACTTTCAGAATTCAAGGTGCTATAAAAATGATAATAGTAAGTTCAGCAGAAACTCCCTTATTTGGGCCTCACTAACCTGAATTCTTCCTAATTTCCCCCCATGTCTCACAAACACATTACATTGTTAGTAGGGACTCTCTTGTCCAGTCAAAAACCATGCCTCCGAGGAGCTCAGATAAGGGGTTTCTACTGTAACATTCTCACTCATCGGTCATGCAGTCTTGAACTCACGACAGCCTTGAACTCACTCATAGACCTGTTACAGTGCCATCCTCACATAGGTTGTTGGAAACTAAAAAGGAAGCATTATGTATGCACATAATGCCTATAATAGCTACTGCAAGAAGCATTTTAGAAGCCCATCATTTCTCTCTCTGCCTGCCCTGTGCATCTCCAGCCAGCCGTCACACCCAAGCCCTCTCCAGACAGTTTACAAACAGGTAACAGGAATATATTCAGGTCTAAAGATACTACCAAACACCATGCTTTCCAGTGGTAAACAAGCAAAACCATGGCAATGAGCAGGTCTGCAGAAGGGCATTCACATGAATGCCTAATCTGTCATACAACAATCTACCACGTAGTAAATCTGTGGTGGAACTCTTGATATTTGCAGAAATACATCGCTTTCCAGTGGTAAAGCCAATGGAAAGCACCAGTTGGAAATTTATCACAGATTTATCTGGAACATCTGAATTGTTCTACCACATGCTAAATCCCCGATGATCTGTGGAAAGGTGCCGTGGCTATTATCCGGGGTAAGGGGAATGCTTTTCATCCAGTTCCCACAGAACTACCGTGAGGGAACAGTTCACCTGTCAAAGAAGCTGGTGGAAATCTCAAACTACAAATTTGGTACCAAGCCAGGTTAATCCAAAACCAGATGTGATGCAACTATTCCCTCCTCTCCCAGTCATCATAACCTGGGCTATGTCAAAAATGAGCAAGGCTAATGGGCTCTACTTCCCCTTTCCAACATGGCCAAAGCTCTCAAAAGAGTCAATGTGAAATTCTGTCAAGTGAGGCCTATTTAGACCTGGCCAGGCTGGCCATACTACCTCAAGCCTCCCTCACCAGTGCTGCTATATCACAGCACTTCGTAAGGGGTGGGGTTTCCCACAGCTTGAGGAGCTGAAGGACTTGGGCAGAGTCTGACTTGACCCAGGACTGACAGGACCAGTCATGTCCCATCAGGTTGGGCCACAGGTCTCATGCCAATGCAGACTTTCCATGTGGGCTTTTCCACAGATTCTCAAGAGGTATTTTTTTGATGTCTGGAAGCACCCAAACAATAAATCCAGATTAAACTCATGGTAATGACAGTCATCGCTTCAGAACAGGGTTCCTGGAAGTAGCCTCAAACTCATTGCCAAGAAAGAGCGTAGCGTAGAGGACAGCACTTGTTAGGAGCAATTGGATCGACTTCCACCTCTACCATGGACTCACTGTGTAACCTTGGGCAAGTCACATCTCCCTCTGTGTAACCTGGGCCCACGTTCTGACAGTTAATTTTATGTAGTTGGGTCTTATTTGTGAAGAAAAGCGTTCCTACGAACAGAGCTAAACTGAAGTTATTCAGGAGTACAAAGTGAATACTCCCCTTCGGCTTGCATTTCAAAGTAACTGTTCATGTGAACACTTATCAGCGTGAAAGTCGTGTCCTTGGTTCCATGATCATTACTCTCAGCTAGGGAGAAAATTAACACAGTATTACTTCGGTTTACACCGTTTGTCTGAACCCTATCAAAGCGTACTAGTTACTTCACCTCTATTGGTCAGAATATGGCTTTGGCCTCTTTCCCACCCCCAAATCTATAAATAGAGGGAAGGTATCTTAACCCCAACTTCAAGGAGTCTCATTTTTAGAGGAGCTGATCCCCTGCAGCTCCCACTGACGCAGCTTGGTACCCATGGGGTGCTCAGTGCTTTTGGAAAACAAGCAGTTATTTAATGAATTTATTTATTGTTTCTGAACCATTAAGTGTTCAGAATTTAGGCCACAATCAAATGTTGCCCTTTATCTCATAGCACCCTTCCTTCCAGTCTCTCTGCTCATTCCTCTCTTTTTTGGCTGGGAAGAAGAGGCAAGGAAGCCAGACTGCAAACCCTGGGAATATTTCCAGCCCTTGATCATCAGATTATTTTTTTAACTAGGGGAACAAGGAGCTGTTCACAAGTCATTGAAAGTCCAATTTACAATGAGCAGGGAGGAGGTTTCCTTCTTCCCCAAGGTCCTGGGTGCATGTGTTAAAGTAGCAGCAGCCAGCAGTCCTGCTGTGTCACATTGCTGGCTCCTTTCGGGTACCTAACAAGCCAATTTTGGCTGTGGTCCCTCTGCCAAGATGACTCGCATAATGTATTTAGGAAGCTGCAAGCCAAGCTTCCTTCTCTATTCAATGCTGGCAAACTTGGGGGCGAGGGACCCTTTCTACACATCTCCCTTCTCATTAACAACATTGGCCTAGCTCTGGAAAAAGCCTTTGACTACTTACATATGAGCCACTTTTCCGGGCACCTTCCTAAAGCAGAGGGCTTAAAACAGATCATCAAGCTCTTTCACGGGGTAGGGGTAGCGTGACCCAGAGAACAGCCTGTTGGATTTAGAATTCCCAAGTTAAGGCCTTGTCTCATAGGCAGAGGTGGCTCACACATTGGGGCAGGATGCTCTGGCAGGTCCCTACGCGCGCACGCGCACACACAGAGCTCTCTGGGGTTTTAGGGCATTCAAATGCACCATCCTGGAGCCTCCAGTGACCCCAAAGGGCAGCCATTGGGACTCTACACCACTAGGGCTGTGTAGGGAGCCCTCCCCCCCCCAAAAAAAACCCCCACACAGGAAGTCTATGTGCAGCAGGAGACTAGGTTAATGCATCCCTTTCCCCCCCTTGAGATAAGAGAGGAGAGCAGGTGGGGTACCTCTGCCTAGGTACCACCGCTCACCAGCTGGTCTTGCCAAATGCATTCCATGTCCCGTCCTTCCCTCCCCCCCCCATTCCTTAGTCTTTAGAAATTAGCCAGCCCTGTGCCAATCGTTCTAGCTACAGACCTGCCTCAATAAAATGAGGTGCTGGTAGCAGATGGGGTGGGCTCCACAGCAAAGGAGCGACCCCCTTCCCCTTGTTGAACACAGGGTTGGTGGAGAGACTGTTCATTGAACAACCTCTCCACCAACCCTGTTCCAAACTCCTAGTTATAGGTTTACCTCCCAGCCCCCCCATTAAAATGGGGTGCTGGTGGCAGGCGTTGTGGGCTCCAGGGCAACGGAGTGACCCTACATCCAGTTGTCATGCAGTCTCCCACCCTTCCCCAATCGCAGTCTCCAGGAGGAATAACTACAATAAAAACGGGGTGCTGGTAGAAGGTAATGGAGGTGCCAAGGTAGCTTCCCCCGCGCGCATTAGCCTCGCATACCAGCGACAGGACACACGGAGCTGGATGTCTGTCTGTCTGGCCCTAAAGCTAATTAAAATGGGAAATCCAGGTTGAAGGTTTTTTTACCATGTCATTCAAGCAGGAAAGTCGATCCGCCTTGGGGTTGAAGCCGACACCAAGAGGCCAGGAAGGAATCAATGACAATGGAAAACGAGATTCTCACTCACCTGAGTCACCATGCTCTTTGGCCGCCTCTCCCCAGAGCGGGGCCGCTAGCCAGAGGGGAAAGCCCCCCAGAGACTTCCATCTAAGGGAAGATCAGTCCCCTCTTGCCGCCCCTGCCCCACTCTGCTGCTCCATTGCCGCCGGGCTTGCCTCCTCCTCCGCAGGCCGGAAAGTTTTGCTGGAAGGGGGGGGAAGAGGCGAAGTTTTCCGCTTGCTTCTAGGAGGACGAGGGAGCGCGGACGAGAGGGGCGCGCACTGCGCCCGGGAGCCTCCCGACTTGGCTAGAGGAGCAGCCTTTCCCTTCCTTCCTCATATAGGGGCAGGGGATGGGAGCGCCGGCTGTGCCCGGATACCGCAGTGTCCTCCCGAGCCTGGCTGCCGCAGGCTCCGCTCCCTTCTAATCCCTTGACTCGAATAATCAGCTCAGAGAAGAGCCCGGCGCACAGCGGGGGAAGGCTGCCCCCTCCTCCCCGGAGCAAGGTTAAATCAGGTAGGCTGAGCCTCTGGGATCACACCCATCCTCCCTGGCAGCTGATGCAGGCAGATGCATTCAGCGCTGGGGAGGAGCGCAAGTCTCCCCCTAGCCTGCCCAGGAACCGGCTCCTTCTTGGTGTTGCGTCTGAATGGGAGCATGAGATAATCCAGCGCCTCCTGCGCTCCTTTGCTTTCTGTTCTTCTTTGGGGAAGTTTAGTGGTTCCCCTATCTCTATGGAAACTCCCCGGCTTTCCACGACCCCTCCAGCGCCCACGGGGAAGAAAAGAAAAGGAACACGCTCTGGGTTGTTGGGTTTTTTTTCCTTCTCCTCTTTGAATTTGGAACCAGCCCAAAAAAGGCTGGGAAGGGAAGCGATTGTACCAACTATTAAAGGGACAGCGCGTCGTTTATTGCTCCAGCAATTTGCGGATGATCCTTTCCGTCCATCCTGATAAATTATAGGATACATCGAATCCAGGATCGGCATCGGCAAGAGAGAACCTGATCCCCCAGCAGAGCTAGGATTTCATCTAACAGCTGCAATCCTCAAACCACTTAATCCGGAGTTAATCCCATTGAAAATGGGACCTCTCGAAAGTAACTTTTGAGTATTATTAATAATAATTTCTATAGTGCTTCCAGTGTCCAAAATGTTTTACAGTCCTTAGTTAGTTCACCTTCACAACAACCCTATGAGGTAGGTCATAATTATTCCCATTTTACTGACAGGGGACTAAGGCTAAGAGAGAGTGACTTGCCCAAGACCTCCGAGCTGTCACTGGGCAGGAGGGGGTGGGTTATAAATTATGAAAATAAATAAAACAGGATTTGAGCTTGAGTCTCACAGGTCCAAATCCAATTACTTATCCACTAGGTTATACTGACCAAAGTGGTGGTGGTATAAAGGTAGCAGAACTCTTTCTCCTCGTTATTGAGCGTTTCTGTAGCATTTTCAGTGTTCATTCTTCTTATTTTGAGGGTAAGAGAAAGCAACTTGCCTAAAGCCAAGTTCCTGCCTGAGATAGGATTTGAACTGTTATCTCCTAGGTCCCTCTGTGTTCTCATCTACATGGAGTGTGTCTTCAGGCGTACCCCAGGAATGCCCTATCACTGGCAGGCAGGCTGCAGCATGCAGACCCTGAGCTGCACCCAATGAGAGTGCGGGGGAACCTTCAGGGGCCAGACCACAGGCCAGAGTAACCAACAATTGACAAACTATGGGTCATGACCCCAAGTGAAATCATCCCATCAATGGGTGGGGACCGGGGTCACAGTCCTGACTGATATCGAACAGATTTGGTATGGCTTTGATGCTGTTTGGGGTCACAGGATTATAGACAAGGGTGCAGTCTTCACCCTTTAACGTCAAAGAGAGTTTTTCAGTTGACACAAATAGGTTCAGGATTGCAGCCTAAGGGTGTAATCCTCGCTTAATATAGTCAATGGGAGCTACGCCATTCATTTCAAGGGGTTCAGGATTCCACCCCGAGATTCTCAAAATAGGGTCACACAAGCAAAAAGTGTGGACACTGTTGCCAGAGACAAACCCGTGGGGTCTGAGCCCGAACAATCTGAGTTTGCACTCCTTTCTGACAAAGCCAACACCTGTAGCCAGATAGGGATTGTCCTGGTCCTGTTATTTACCCTTTCTTAAAATAACAGAACTAGAGGACATCATAGGAAATTAACTGGCAGCAGATTTAAGATAAATAAAAGGAAGTGATTTTTCTTCTGACATACTGCAATGAGTTCCACAATTAACCTGTGGAACTCATTGCCAGAGGATGTTGTGAAGGCCAATAGTCTCAAAACTAGGTTCAAAAAAGGACTGGATAAATTCTTAGAGGATAAGCTATTAGTCAAGTTGGTCAGAGGATGAGACCTCTGACTGTCAGGGACTGGGAGTGAATTACAGGAAATGGATCACTCCATGATAACTTGTTGGGTGCTTCCCTGAAGCAACTGAAGCTGCCACTGTCAGAGACAGGATGCTGGGCTAGATGGGCCATTGGTCTTCTTGTGGCACTTGTGTTTTTAAATATTGTCTCCTGATTCTGCAAACAGTTACAGGCCAAACTTTATTACTGCGATTACTCCTACTGTCTTCTACCTATGAGACTCCTCAGAGGGTTAAAGTGAAGCTCATGTATAAGCCTTTTCAGCCTCGGTTATTTAAGGAGTGGTTGTTGTTTTGGTCCCAAGTATGAAAACTCCGAGGAGTTGGACTAGCTCAATAGGTTTAGAGGACTGAGACATTGGACCAGACGAAGAGGGAGGGTTGGGAGGACTAATACACAGGAGTGGCCGATCCTACTGCCTGGCTACTCCCCTGCCCTCAATGCTTGGCCTTGCTCATAGTGTTGCTGAATAATGATATGAGGTCAAAGGAAAGGGCCCAGGGGGCAACTGGCCCCCCAAGCTCCAGACCAATCTGCCCCTGAGAGAGAGAGAGAAAACAGTTAAAATGGGAGCCAGGACCTTTTAATGGCCAAAATTTTGCTGGTGAGCATGTACAAGCTTGTGAGCTTACCAGCAAGGCTGGACTTACCACAGGGTCACCCGGGGAGACTGCCCGGCCCTGCTATTTTCTCTACTTCCAGGGTCCCCACAGTGACCCCTGTTTTCATCAGGGCAGAGTGTGCAGCCCCCCACTCCATCCCAGCGGGGCCCCATGGATAGGGCCACAGTCTTCACCCTGGGTCCTGCAAATCCTAAGGCCAGCCCTGCCTCCCAGAGTTCCTTTTCAGGATGCAAGCAGCAGTCCTGGAGCAGACCTGCTCTCTAACAATAGCCAAGAGTCTGTCTTTGACACCCTCTCTCAGCATAGCACTCCTGCTCACAGACTGGTACAGGCCAGGAGGGGAGCAAGTTTGTTTTGCTAAATTTGGATTGGAAAGGGAAGGCTGTGTCTTTAAGACCCAAATGATCTAATTCCTCCTGCCTGTGGCCCAGCAAATTCAGCCAGTATTTGTCAGCAGCTGAGCTATGACCTCATTGTCAAGTTTAAATATTTAAACGGAGCTCGGCAGCTGCTAGCTGGGCACAAAGGAACCTAAAGTGGTTTGTGAGTTTGAAAGAGAAGCTAGTGTTTGGAAGCAAGGCTTGGCTGGGGTGGTCCTTCAACCACGGGGCAATCTGCTTTCTTTAGCTATTGGAAGGTTTGGAAAAGTTTCTCTGGGAAGCTGGGTTGCTTAGTGCAGTGGGGTTCCAAACTGTATGAGCCAATGAGCTGCTGTTGACTTTCACAATTTCTTACGGACCCCTTTGCACTGAGATAGCTGCAGCCTAGCGTGTATTATTCATTTGGGTTGGCTGCAGCAGCATAAAGCAGAAGACTTCAATTCCTACTGATGCTACATCCATTTCTGAGTGTTGGCATGGGCTGACAGTTATGTAGGTGTGCTGGCTGGGGAGCATCTTGACTATCTCTGCACCCTATAACTCCCTCCACCCCCATGGCTGCAGTACTGATATGGGCAGGGATTGAAGCCCACTAAGGCCAGTTCTCTGGACCAACCCGTAGCATCTCAGTCCACCAGTGACTTGCAGAGGCACTGGCCTAGTGGATGCAGCAGAGGCCTGTGACTCTGGATTCCTGGTTTCTTTTCTTTGTGCTGGCACTCATTCCCTATGTGACCAGCACCAAACTACTCAGTCTACTATTTTCAAAAGTGACTGCTAATTCTGCGTGTCTGCTGAGCTGAGATCTTTGGGGGAGCAGGGAGCTCAATTTTCAGAACTAGGCCGTTTTTAGAAGTGCACTGGGATCAGGCGCAGGAGCGGCAAAACAGCCGCGGCGCTGTTCTACAAGAACCGAAAGCAGAAGTTGTGCGCGTGATTGGCGGCCGCACATTCTTTTCCAGCCACGTATGTCCCCCCAGAGAGATCAGACCAGTTCGATCGTGGTCGGCAAAGAATGCACAGCCGCTGATCACGCGCACAACTTCCGCTTCTGGTTCATGTAAAACAGCGTCGTGGCTGTTTCGCCGCTCCCGCACCTGATCCCTGCTGCATGTCTAAAAACGGCCTAAGAAGCTAACGGTAGTAGCAGGTGCTCGAATTGGGCATGTGAAAGCTGGAGATCTCTGCAGATAGCAGCCATAAATTCCTGTTGCCTTCTGCTCCATCCTCGGACTGGAAAAGCTCTTACCAGCTCACCTCTGGAGACAGCTTCAGGTCCTGCAGATGACAGTTGTGGCATTGGGTTATTGCTGTGTGCTGAAATAGCTAACTAGTCTCTTAAATATTAACTTTCCAAACAATGAAGGGAAAGTGGAGGTAACTGGCCCTTGAGTAGCAATTCAACACTCTACTATCTATAGCGCCTTCATTAAAACATTCTGTCCCACCCACATTGCAAAGTCCAGCCTGTGACTTGCATGGGGAGAGGAGCATGCCCTGTGCATCATGATCACTGGAGAAAAGGAGCTCTGTGCCCCACGCACACATGCTTCATCATCCCTACCTCTGGACTGGGTTTTGTCATGTGAGCAGCAGGGCCAGCTTTACTGCGGGGCAGCCACCCCGGGCCCCGCTGCTAGGGGGGTGCCCACGCTCGGGGCCCCCAGCTCCCGGCCTGACAGTCGCCGGGAGCTGGGGACCCCAAGCGTGCGGGGCCCCTGAGTCTCAGCCAGGGAGGGAGAGGCAGGGCCTCTGCCTCTCTCTCATTCCCCC
>QEPC01011753.1:422454-435523 GCA_003113815.1 Sphenodon punctatus
GCGTCAGATTTAACCTGCGTCTGCCGCCACTGGAGCCCAACGCAGGGAGCCGGCGAGCGGGGCCCAGGACGGCGAGGGGCAACACCACGGCGATGGATGGGGAGGTAAGTGTTCCCAAAATGGCTGGACTTGGGGATGGGCGGAGAGGAGTGTCCCTCTGCCCGTCCCTGAGACCAGGCCCGGTCGACCAGGCCCCGACCGAGCCGGGGAGTGCCACTGGCAGGAGACAGGCCCCGCATTTCTCCCCCGCCCAGGGCTCTGTAGCTCCTAGGGCCGTCCCTGGCAGCAAAGGAAAGCTCCACGGATATCCTAGCCTGACCTTCTAGGACCAAAAGGTCTGTGCTCTGATGGTTCCCCCCTTTGTCTAATGTGTGGGCTGCTGGCCCTGTCCACGCATGCCACTGAAAACAGCCAGAGCCGTGGTGGTTCAGCATCTTGTGAAAACCACCAGATCTTCTGCAAGCAAGCAGAAGCAGCAAGCAAGGAAAGTCTTTTCTTAAACTAGAGGGTGGGATACAAACCACAGCACTTTCACACATGACATCAGCCATGTAGGACAGGGCTTCATTTGTAAACATTTTTTTAAATTTTTTTTTAAAGTGCTGGGGTGCTGGGGCAGCCGAACTCAAGCCTGCCATAGAAGTCCTGCCGCTTGACTCCAGAAGCCTGGGACAGTATTCAGATGGCTTGGTGACGATGTCAAGCCAGCCTCCCCTTTTCCTGCCTCTACTTTGCAGCCCTTGCTCATGGCCAGATTACACTTGATGGGGGCCAGGGCCAGCACTGCTGCCGCTTGTCAGCTATTTTGTGTGGCTAATGCACCAGCCTCAGCCCGTTTCTCCCCTGACAGGGCTGGGACTCCCATATCTGTGGGAGAGGTGCTAGGGCAGAGCCCTGGCACAACTTTAACCCTGCCTGTAGCTTTCGCTCTAAAGGTGTGCTTGCAAACACACAAACATGGGGCTGGCTACCTGATGAAACTGGAGCAGTTGCTCTACAAAAAATGGAGCAACTAACCATACAGACGGGGTGGCTAACAAAATTGATCAATAAAAATACAATAAAATATATAAAAGCATTAAATAATAATAATAATAACATCTTTATTTGGCATGGCCATAGGTCATTGCCAGATAAAAGAATTCAACAGAACAATAAAATGGGGAAAACAAAACCCACAACACCTCCCCACCCTTCTCCCTCGCCAAACGCCTGACAGAACAGCCAGGTCTTACAATTCCTGCAGAAACCCGGGAGGTCTGGGGCCAGACGGGCCCCCACCGGGAGAGAGTTCCAAAGCCGCGGCACAGCCACCAAGAATGCCCTGTCCTGCATGGAAACCCAGGGGACCTCCAACAGGGCATCCCCAGATGACCACAGGGGCCAGTCCAGAACCCGGGGTGTGAGGCGGTCTCGCAAATAGGTACGGCCCAGACCGTGTAAGGCTTTATAGGTCAAAACCAACACTTTGAATCCAGCCTGGAAGACTATTGGCAGCCAGCGCAGAGATCGGAGCACTGGTGTAATATGCTTTCAGCGGCCCAGCCCCACAAGGAGCCGGGCCGCCGCATTCTGCACCAGCTGCAGCTTCCAAGCCGTCACCAGAGGTAGCCCCACGTAGAGTGCATTACAGTAGTCTAACCGAGAGGTGATAAAAGCATGGATGATTGTGGCCAGTTCCAGAACCGAAACCAGCGGCCGAAGCCACCGCACCAGATGTAACTGGCGGAAGGCGCTCCTCACGACAGCCTCCACCTGGAGATCCCAGCAAAGCTGCACATCAAGGAGCACCCCCAGTTTCCACACCTGGGAAGTCAGTGGAGGAAATGACTCCCTTGTAGCCAATGAGATAGGAGGATACATCTTCTTGCAGCAGCTCTGACTGGGGTTGCCACGGACACAACAGGAGGATGCTCTGGTCAGTTGATCCACAGTGACAGGAACACCCATCCAGTCCAGTCTGTCTGTCTGCAGTGCACACACAAATCCTTGGCCAAGGTATCATGGAGACCGTTCCTAGCCCTTGCTACAGACAGGAGTGATGTATGAAAGGATCCTCATTCTAGGATAGTGGCACAAATACTGATATCCTGATTTTGGGGTTTCACTGTGAAGCTTCAGCTAGCCCCGAGAGGGTGATTATTGTGGGTGCTGTAGCACCAAGGTCTCTTAGCACATGTAATAAGCTAGTAAGCTATTTCAGACTAAAGCAATAGCCTTTGGCAACAGTTCCATACCTCTCTAGGTCCAATATTGATAGCAAGGGCAGAGGCTGCTACAAGCCAGGGGTGTTTTTAGAAAAGGTTCAGGGCTTGGGCCCAAAAAATAACTGTTACTCTAAATAACTAAGAGAGAGTAAGGTTGCCATGTTGGTCCCAACAATAGAGACAAAGTAGTACAATGATATTTTAATTAGACTAACTACAGTTGGTGGAGATACTAGTAGCACTTTAGAAAGGAGAAGGAGGTATGCAAACCTCCCTCCACTCCTTCAAATCCCTCAAGACCCACCTGTTCCTCGCTGCCTTTCCCAATCCCTGCTAGACGTTCCCATATACCTACTGTCTGCCCACCTCTGCAGACTGCTGCAACCTGACTGTAACCAAGCCAAGCACACGCACCTGAGTCTTCACACCTGCTTGAATGCTTGTCTGTCTTCTTCCCTGTCTCTCCCACTGTCCCCTCTCCCTGTCTCCCCCTCCTTGTCTTATAGATTGTAAGCCACAGGCAGGGACCGCGTCTATTTCTATGTTCTGTACAGCACCATGTCACATGACTGACTATATAAATGATTATAATAATAAACCTTTGGACCTCACTGACAAAGGACCCTGTGAGATCTGAAAGCCTGCATACCTCCACCAACAGTTGGTCCAATAAAAGATATTACTGTACTACTTTGTCTCTGTCTAAATAACTAAAACATAATTGCAGTCAGTGGCGTAGGGATAGGTCGGGTGAGTGGGATGACTTCCCCAGAGCATCCAGGGAGCCCTGAGACGGGCCTGGCTGTGTAACGCAAGATGGAGCTGGCACGTTGCATTTGCCTCCCACCCCTCAAAACCAAGCTGAGGGAAGCAGATTGAGCTGCCTTTCCCTGTTCTGACATTTGCTTGAGGGAAAGGGCAAATAAGATTTTGCTTGAGAGAGTGGGAAGGGTGGAGCAAGCGGCCACCCCTCCTCTAAGCTCCCCCCATCAAAGCCACGTTGTGAGGACAGGAGCCTATAGAGTGGTGGTTGAAGCTGGACAGGGTACTGTGGTATTGGGTCTTTGAGTTGCTCTATTAAATCTGGTTACACCACTAATTGCAATCTACAGTACTATATATTATAGTTAGCACAGATAGAGTGTGAATCTGTGATTAGCCCTCATTTTAACTATGTAAGAAAAGTCAATACAAAACTTAGATTCACTTAAATATATATATTTAGAATTCCCTTCTCCTGGAGGTTTGTCTGAGCTCAAGCCTATGCGTTCCCTGGAGGCTGCAAGACTTTTTTTTAATTTAGCCAGGTGTTTAGCAGGCAGGGATAGGGGTTTGGGAATTCTGTGTGTTGTAACCCACCTTAAGTCTTTGAAATAGGGTGCAATAATAAATAAATATAAAATGAATGTCTTTACACAGAATACAGTTCATAAAGCAATTATTTTATTTTACAGAAAAGTATACTGTTCAAGCAGACATTGGTATTATGATCCATTTTGAAAAGTCAAACTAAAAGCGACATTTTTCTCCTTCTTGAGTCTGCCTTGCATAATGCACTTCAGCTTGTGTCTTCTGCTGGAGATTGTGCCAAACCCAGTGCCAAACCTGGAGATGCTGCATTCTCTGCACAGCAAAGAGTAAAAAGCCAGGTTTATTTTCAAAGGAGAGGTGAACTGTGCTCTGGGATGTGCTGCCACCTGCTGGTACAGCGCTGGACATGGAGTGGAATGGAGGCAGCTGGGAACATTTCCTTCTAGCCTGAAGCAAAGGGTGAAAACAAACATGCACCTTAACTCCACTTTAACATTTCTTATGCCTGTTGCAGCCTGGGCTGCATAGGGGACCAATACAGCTCTGCAACAGGCATAAGAAATGTTAAAGCAAAGGTAAAGTGGTGTTAGCATTAGGTCTATTTTCACCCAAAGACTTGTGTGCCAAGGGGAACACAATTTATGGGTAGGTCACGGGCCACTACTAACTCTGGGCTGTAGCTGGGCATACTGCACTTCAGATGAGCGTGCACATTTGACACTGCTGCTCTGGGGTGGATGGTCCAGCCTAAGAGGCATTTAGTGTCACTCCCCATTACGTTCTGGACAAAACCCAGATTTGGCAGGATTTGACCCTTTAAACGGAGGCCTGCAGGGTTTCCTTACATGCAAGTAGGAGGAGTCTGGCTGCATGAGAAGGAAGAGTTTGGGGCACAGGGGAAAGTCCATCTTTAACTACACACACACACACACACACACACACACACACACACAGGGACCTACCCTATGCAACACTCAGCTCCCCTCTAAGGTTTTCATTTTGTAGAAGCTGGACAAGTGAGCAAAGTTACTTCAGTTTTGGAAGATCAAGGACAAGGCTCAAGCAGGGCTTAGTAGTTTGGTTTTGTAAAGTTTTAAGTAGTGTCAGGGTTTAAGCCTGCTCCAGAAGTTCCACCTCTATCACAGGGGCAAAGGGGGTGGGAAAGTATTTGGCAGGGCTAGTGGAACTCTCACTTCACCAACCCCATGTTCCTGCCCCTACTTGCCAGTCCTTGCTCAGGGCCAGGCAGTGTTTGTTGCAAAGCATCCAATCAGTCATTTGGCACCACTAATCAGCCCAGGGCTCAAATGATAAAGAAAAAGGTAGGGGGGCTCAGTTAAATCATACCCCCCTATAGCCTTCTAAAGCCAGCCTCCACCCCTGTAATTCAGGCAGTGGATCAGCCCTAGTCCTATCAGAGGAAAGGCCGAGGGTAGTGTTTCTGCAGCCTGGAAGAGGTGCTGGGGATGATCCTAGGCAAGCCTTTGCACAACTTAAGTCCTGCCTTTAGAAGAGTCCTGAAGGCTCCCGCTTCAGGTGCTGTTCCTTGAAGGATCAGGTCCCTTATTCTCTGTTGCACACTCCAACCCCCCGCAGAAAGCATCAGGCTTCTTCAGGTAGCACCAAGCATCAGTTTATTTCCTTTACCCATGCAGGTACAATACATCATGCCATATTCAGTCCTTTAACTTGTGACTAGACAGCTAAAAGTTCCCCTGACCCATAACTTACTGGCTTGTGCCCTGGGAACCAAATACCTTGCTCCAGGATCTGGGACAGCATAGAGTGGGGAACCAGCAGCCAAGCCATTTGTTTTCTTTGACTCCCCTATCCAGACTGAACTTAGCCAAAGCAATTTCCCTCTAAATACCGCTACAAGGGGGAGGGTCTACAGTGATGGACAGCTGCACCAGTCTTAAAGGGCTGGTAGCTGTATATCACACTCCCTCGCTGGACTCTCGTTACACCTGTGAGCATGTCCCAGCTACTACCGCCCAATCAGCAGGCGTGACCACAACAGGCCCTGGTATTGCCAAATGTTAAAAATCAGAAGACTGGCTTAAAAATCATGATATTTTACAAAAATTATTAAAATATGGGACTCATTTATTTGCCTTCAGGTTTCTGAGACTTCAGGTTATGGTCACAATTTCAAGTTTGTTTCTCCCTTCCTCACCTTCAAATCCCTCCTAAAAACCTCTCTCTTCCATCTGGCTTTCTATAGCTCCTCACAGTCTGCTCACTAAAGCTGCTTCTCCTGTCCTTTAATTCAGGATTCTCTTCTCCCTTGTAACTAAGCTAAGTACATGCACCTGCAACTTCTCAACTTCATGAATGTATCTCTGTGTCTGCTGGACCCCAGAGCTGCTCCTTGATCCTGCCCCCCGCCCTGCAGCCACCTCACGCAGGATCCACAAAGATCCCAGCAGACGGACTGGCGGTTCCCCCCACCATGGTCCATCCTTGTGCCTCCATCCCTTCTCTCCATCATAGAGTTGTGGTTGTTCCTGTGATCAACTCTAAGCTGCAACTGTGACTCTATGGAGGCGAACACAGCCTCCCCACCCCCCATGGCTGGCCCGCCTATCAGATGTGAGGTGGCCTGGGGCAGCTCATTGCCCTGGTTTGGACCGGGTTATTCCACATAGTGTGTTCTGCTATTCTGGGGATGATGCTGTGCAGAGCTATCCCGGCCCAAACTGGAGTGAACATGGCAGCTGCCCTTCAAATGGGTAGGTAAATCCAGGGCAAAGAGGGGCCATCTCGTGTGATACTACCCCGTCTCTCCCTGTGTTCCCATCCCCCTTGTCTCTCCTCCTTTGTCCATCCTAGATTGTAAGCCCATCAGGGCAGGAGCCTGTCTCTAATGATTGTTCGGTGCAGGTGGCATTGCTGGTGTAGTAGCAGGCTAGAAACTAAATAATAATTTTTAAAAACATCTAGAGAGAGGGTGGTTGTCATGCTGGGCCCAAATGTAAAAGATGAAGACAAAGTAGTTCAGATGATCTCCTTCATTGGACTGAATTCTGTTGGTGGGAGTATGCAAGCTTTCAGGCCACACATGTAACAAGTCAAAGCAGGTGGTGAATTTGAGCTTCAACTTCTTATTTAGCCCAAAGTTTTGCATCGTCTCATCAACAGAAGTTGGTCCAATAAAAGATCATCTGAACTACTTTGTCACCATCTCTCTCTTTTTTTAAAGTTGAAATTTCCATCGTTTCATCAAGAGTCCAAGAGCTTCTGAGGCTGCCAAAGGCCAGGGGCCAATATGCTGTGTCTGCCTCTGTTCAAATGGTCTATGCAGGTGAGGATCTTTGGAGCTTCCTTTCCCATGAAACCAGTCACCATTTGCATGGGCATCAGAGCAGAGGAAATGAGTCTCTACCCAATTCAGGGAATCATGAAGCAATGCTAGTGGGTGGCAACAATTCTGAAAACACATCTGCAAGTAGATGTCCTGCTGAAGAGCCTCGCACCATGAATGGATAATGGAGGTTAAGGAGTCCAGCAATATGCAGTGTCAGTAAATGACAGCTCTGTTAATGGGATTAACAGAGATGAAGGCACAACAATGCCTTCATCTCTGCTCCTGGTCCCTTCACCTGTGCTCCCTCTTCCCATGCTTGAGGGTAGAGACTAGATCCACCGGCCAGATCCAGGAACTGGAAAGGGGCCAAATAAAAAACAGTTGGGTTGCCGATTCCCCAAGCCTGACTAGACAAAGAGACAGATAGTTGGTCTCTCTCCCCCTTCCCACTCTCTCTGGGTGAAAACAGATGGGACTGGAGCCAGCCGAAGCACAGGGTCGCTCCATGGAGCCCCCGCTCCCTGGGTTGAGCATGGCAACTCAGCAAACAGGCCAGCGCTGCACTCTGCCCCCTCCTCCTCGGACCACTCTAGCTGCTGCTCCCAGGACTTAATGGTCCGAGAGGACCTGAATGTGTGTAGAGGCTGCATGCACTCCAACAGATGGGAGGCAGCCATGGGGAAGCACGGTACCCCGGATTGGCCCACATAGCATCATCGGCCTTCCCCAGGATAACACCACAAGGAGCAGCTGCGTGGCGCGTGGGTGGTGAACGTCTGACGGGCACCTAATAGACAGGCCCAGGGCCCCAGAACTGCTGCTGGCTGCTACCCTTCCGTCTGTTAACAGTGCACCCTCTTTCTCCCCCCACCCTCTCACACACACACTCCCCTCACAGCATGTAGCAATGGGGAATCCCTGTGCAGGATTGGATCCCCTTGCATTGACTTCAGTGGGATGTTGGATGAGCATGAGGCTCTGCCCACATAGAGCTATAATTGCATAATCAGAGCAAGGGTGCTAGTCACAGGAGCTGAGACTGGGGATCGCAGCTAAGGTGGCCAGATATGCAAATTTTTACAGGACACTTATGAGAAATACAGGTTGCAGGGCTTCCTTGGTGCCAAGGCAGCCCTGAAACCTGTATTTCTCATAAGTGTCCTGTAAAAATTTGCATATCTGGCCACCCCAACTGCAGCCTGGCCAGTTTCACACTCTCCTTAAGTGAATAATAGGATAGTTCTGCAATACTCAAGTGATGTAAAATGGGGAACTCCCCTAGTTTAATGTAGAATCACCATGAACATCAGAACTGGGTAAATATTGCCCTCCCCCCCAAAAAAGCAACCCTGGTAGTATTCTGGTAGAGGTTTATGTTGAATTTACTGCTTCTTTGGCTACCAGGTAGTGTGGACCTATGCAGCTATACTGCTTCTCCCCATTATAGCCACAACCTTGACTCTGAATTGTGATTGTTCCTAGATTTGTTGCCTAGCCGTGACAAGGCCTCCAGGGATAGAGGCCAGCTGCCTTCTCAACTTGTTTGGCCTTTGGGTAAAGGCAGCGATTCAAAGGATCCCAAGAGAGGAGGAGGGGATTAGCTAGGAATAGGTAACCTGAATCAGCCAGGGATTTCCTGGAATTTCACAGAAACAAAGGTCAGGTGACACACCCAGTGTTTCAGCCCTGAATCAAACCCATCACAAAGCAAGTGCATTTTGCTCCTTAGGGAGAAGAGTCAGATATGGGAGGGGCAACCAAAGCAGCTTCTAGATATCAGATGCTCAGGATCCATTATGGAAGGAACAGAGAGACTTTATCGTGACAGCAAACTGCCTTGGGAACTACAGGATGATGGTGGGATGTTATTGTCTCCCTTCCTGTTTACTATAGACTCAGTAAGAGGCCTAACAATGCCTGCTGCGGCCTTGTCTACTTGTTGATAGTTAATCCTGCCCCAGCCACAGTCAGGGCAGTTGCAGTTGGTCCTGAGCGGCTTACAGCAGCCAAGCATGGACATAGGGTTGCCACCTTTCTGAGTTTCACCCAGAGACTCCACGTTTGGACCCAGAGTCTCTGGGTGGACCCTCAATTTCTCCAGATTAGCTGGGCTGACCTGGAAAAATATGGGATCCTGATGATGGCACCACAGAGAGTGCGGGCCTGAGCCCTGCAGAAAAGCCCTCCCTGCCACTTGTGTACTTCTCTCCCTTCCCAGTTCCCCATCAGGAATAGTTGCGTGATGCAGCACACCTCTCTCTTTCCTCTTCCTCCCCTTGGAAGCCACTGTACCAAACAGGGAGGAAGACCCAGCAGAAGCCACAGCCATCAACGGCAGGACTCTTGCTGTCACTACTCCTGCTTCTGAGGAAGGAGAGAGGCACCCTGCACTGTGCCGCTGTTGGTGCTGAGGGGTGGGGAAGGCAGGGAGAAAGCATGCCACAGCTTTGTGGGAAGATGCTTCGGTGGGCCTCAGCCTCTCCCCTGCAGGATCTCTTTCAACTCTGGCTCCCCTGTTAGAAGTGGGGTGGGATACCCTGCCCTTTTTCTGATGTAACCTCACCCCCTGCAGCATGTTGTGATTTCACAATGCACTGTGGGGGCCTGGGTAATCGTTTGTAACTGATTAAAGGATAGGAAACAGAGTAGGACTAAATGGTCAGTTTTCACAATGGAGAGAAGTAAATAGTGGAGTGTCCCAGGGATCTGTACTGGGACTGGTGTTGTTTAAAGTATTCATTCATGATCTGGAAAGGTAAGGTGTCACGGAGGAACATGAGGCCACACAGGACAGATATGGGACTATAGGTCTAACATATATGTAAAGCACATGGATGTAATGTTGAGAACTGACAGCTCAGTTCATGTAAGTATGTTGTGTAAACTAACAGTTGGGAAACTCCAGGAAGTGGAGACATTTAAAGAATGTGTATTCGGGAAGCCTAGCCAGACAGAAACCATTTTAGATGCAAATGGACCTTCCTGTTTATCTCTCTGGTGACAAACCTCAGGTTTCCCCAAGGCAGGAAGAACTAACAAAGACGTTGGAAAGGGTATTTAAGAAGACGGACAAGACAAAGAGAAGCCATCTTCTTGTACCTCTTGGAGAGAACTCAGCTCCATCTTGCTTGCCAGCAAGAAGACTACTGAAACCATGAACCGAGAGTAACACCTTTGCTTTCTAGCAACTCTAAGACTGAAGACCCAGTCATTTACATCGCTGACTGAGATAAAAGATGGAACACACATGGACTATTTTATAGGGTAAGATTTATATAGTGATCCACCCAGGATAGAATAGGATGCATTGCTTTTCATTTTGATTAGCCAAATATATTGTCTTATGTAATCAATAAACTTTCTTATCTTTATGAAGAAGGGTCTGTAGTCTGACATTGGGAGAACACAAATTGAGCAACTTGAGTTTCCAAACTCTTGCGAACCCAGAGAAAGAGTCTGTAAACGGGAAGCTTGCTGGGAGTTGGGGGGTGGCAAAAGGATTCTCCCTCTTGCAGAACTGGACCAGCCAGAAAAAGAACTGGTTCAGGTGGACTGCAAGTGAGGGAAATTGAGTCACCCAACCCAGGAAAGTGGGGTGTTGGACCCGCAAACCCGTGACATAAGGGGCATAAGGAGTGAGGTGATCAAATTTGCAGATGACACCAAGTTACTCAAGGTAGTTAAAACACGAGCAGACTGTGAAGAATTGCAGGGGGATCTTGCAAGACTGGGTAACTGGGCATCTAAATGGCAGATGAAATTTAATGTAGACAAGTGCAAAGTGATGCACATAGGGAAAAACAATCTAAACTTTATGTACACAATGCTGGATTCTAAATTAGCAAGTTACCACTCAGGAAAAGGACCTTGGAGTCATTTTGGACAGTACACTGAAATCTTCAGCTCAGTTTGCAGCATCTTTCAAAAAAGCAAACAATGTAAGGAATTATTTGTAAAGGGAAAGAGAATAAAACTTAAAATATCATAATGCCACTATATAAATCTATGGTGTGACTGCACCTTGAATATTGTGTGCATACCCATCTCAAAAAAGACATATAGTAGAACTAGAAAAGGTACACAGAAGGGCAACAAAAATGATAAGGGGTACAAAACGGCTCCCCTATGAAGAGAGGCTGGATAGGTTGGGGCTCTTCAGCTTGGAGAAGAGACGACAGAGGGGATATGATAGAAGCTTATAAAATCATGAGTGGTGTGGAACAAGTTAATAGGGAACAGTTATTTACCCTCTCAAATAAAATAAACTAGATTAATTTATAAAATTAAGTTAAATAAAATAGTACTAGAACTAGGGGGACACTCCATGAAACTAACCGGTAGCAGATTTAAACAAAAAAAATTTGTTTCACTCAGCGCACAATTAAGTTGTGGAATTTGTTGTTAGAAGATGTGGTCAAGGGCAAGACCAGTAGTATAACTGGGTTTAAGAAAGGATTGGTCAAGTTTCTGGAGGACTGGTCCATTAGCAGCTATTAGGCAGGTAGGTTTAGGAAACATAGCCTCTAAGTGTCAGGAGCTGGGAGTAAACAGGAAATGGATTGTGACCTGTTGGGTACTTCTTCCAAGCAACTGCGATTGGCCACAGTTGGAGACAGGTGCTGGGCTCGATAGACCATTGGCCTGACCCAGCATGACACTTCTTGTTTGCCCCACCCCCTCCCGGATGCCACCTACATGAAGGGCTCCTAGCCATGTCCTAACGCAGGGATGGAGAACCTTTTCCCTTCAACAGGCCACTGAAAATTAGTAGCAGCTCCATGGGCCAGACAGGAGTTGGGGTGGGGATGATTAAGGCATGTGCTCGGGATTAAAGGAGGAAGAAGAGGGTCCAGATCCTGGAGCTGTGCCATGGATCCATCCCGTCCTTGAGTACATCTCTCACCCCTTCTTCCTTTCCCCAGAGCTCACTCTTTCACCACTTTAGGGTCAGACCTAGGAACTGGAAAGGGGACAAATAAAACCACCATGGGATGGATTTGGTCCATGAACCACTCACCCCTGTCCTAAAGCCTTGGACTATTTGGGTTTTGGACTAGGTATTAGGGACACAGATTCAACTGACAGCTTCTAACTAGGTTATATCCAGGCCTGCAAGTTTTAATGCTGACAGAACGTACAAAGCATTGATGTCTTGGTGAGACATGGCCCAACCATCTTACTTCTCTACAGAGCTTCCTGTCTGGAACAGCAATTGTTGCCTCATCACATCTTCCTGCTGGTGAAATGGGCTTGGTAGCACCCTACATTCACTTTGTACAATTACTCACCGCCACATAAGGCAATGCAGAATCAGGGCCTCTGCCTCTGGAGATCACACGTACAGGATCCTGTAAACTTCACCATATTGCGAGCTGTACAGAAATCATGTCATCTCTTGCAGTCCTCCTGTTTCTGCGCTTGTTGATGAAAGGGCAAAAGAGCTGGATCTCGGAAGTGCGTTGAGCTCTCTGCTGGGAAGAGAAGGTTGACAGCAAACTGGAGTGGAGGCTAAGAGCCTCTGATCAGCTACTTTACGGCCATACGTTTGTTGGAGGCTCCCACAAGGGGTAGGAGCTAAGTGCCATGTGGGCTCCCGGACTGCCCTACTGCTTTCTCCCCCTGCCCATAAATTATAATCCCAGCTTCTGCTGCAAGATCTGGGGATGCCACTGCAGCCCAGCTGATTGCAGCTACAGTAGAAGCTGGAGGCTCCTTGCTGGAAGAGGGTGCAAGAACCCACTCCTGGACCTGCCCTACTGAGCTACTCACAGCTACAGTGGTTATTATTACACTCCCCAGGGGGAGGCAATGCTGAGTACAACTTTTTGATGTCTGACATTCTGTGAAATGTACTTTTATGACACTTGTTATTTTTTTCTCAAAAAATATCTTTGATTGACTATGTAACAGACAACAAGGAACAGAATTACATTCTGATACACATCAGGGGCAGCGCCCTGTAATGCACTCCAATAGAAAGACTGTGAAATTCTATTTATTATTATTATTATTATTATTTATTAACAAACATTTATATAGCGCCAGCAGTGTACCTGGCACTTTACAAAGTAATAAAGTAGACATGGTCCCTGCCCCTAGGGCTTACAATCTGAGAGACAGGAGCTGGGGGAGAGACATAGGAAGGGGAACAGAGGGAGAGACAAGGGGTCTAACATTCATGAAGATGCGAGGTCTCAAGTGCACGTACTTGGCTTGGTTACGATGAGAATGACAGCAGGCAGGT